>CAOKZL010001728.1:0-543590 GCA_948472985.1 Iguana delicatissima | reverse complement strand
TTTAGAATATATGTTTAGTAGAGGAGAAATAAGTAGGGAATTGGGTGGTGGGATTTGATATGAATGAATGAATGAATGAATGAATTTATGTATGTAGAGGTAATAAGAATTATAAATGTTGGGCAGAGGGGGGCACTGATTAGGAAGGAAGGGGGAGGCAGATGAAGAGTAAGGGGGAAAGAATGTGTGGTTTATCACATTTATTTTGTGTTGTATAAATGTTGCGCTGATAATGTTTGTTATAAGTTCACAATATTATATGTATTTGATAAATACATTTTGTATTTTTATATTATTTTTTCAATAAATAAATTATTTAAAAAATTATTTTATCCAACAAACTTGACTTGTTGTTTTCTGCTGTCAAGTCAGCTTTGACTTATGGAGAGTTTATGAACTGAGAGATGTCCAAGAGCCCCTGGTCATAAACCACCCTGCTCAGGGTTTGCAAACTCAATTCCATGGCTTCACTGATTGAATTAATCAACATGTCGAGTGGCCTCCTGGCTTTCCTACTGCCTTCCACATTACTGAACATTATCATCTTTTCCAGTGAGTCACGTTGCCTCATTATACGTCCAAAACACAACAGCTTCCATTTATTCATCTTCATTTCTAGTGAAAGTTCAGGCTTGATTTGTTCTTAGGATCAATTCATCTATTTGTCTTTTTGATAGTCCACAGTATCCACAGAACTTTCCTCCAGAACCACATTTCAAATTCGTTGATTTTTTTTCTTGTCACTGTCCAACTTTCACAAAAATACATAAAAATTGGAACTACTATGGCCTAGATTGTTTCTGACTTTGGTAATTAATGATATGTGTCTACACTTGAGGATATGGTCTAGTTCCTTCATGATTGCCTTTCCAAGTTTTGGACTTGTTCTGATTTCTTGACTACAGTCTCTAATTTGATCAACGACTGAGCCAAGGTATAGAAAATCTTTAACTACTTCAGTGTCTTCACACACTTTAAATATCTGTAAATCATCTATGGTCATTATTTTTGTCTTCTTAATATTCAACTGTAAACCTGCTTTTGCACTTTCTTCCTTAACTTTCTCCAGCAGTCACTCCAAGTCCTTGGCATTTTCTGCAAGTAATATGGTGTCATCTGCATAATTTAAATTGTTGATGTCCCTTCCTCTGTTTTCATGCCTGCTTCCCCTGAGTCTAATTCTGCTTTCCTCGTGATATGTTCTCTATATAAACAGATGGGGTGATAAAACACAGCCTTCTCTGGCCTTCTTGCCAATCAGAAACCCTTCTGTTTCTTCATATTGTGTCCTGACAGTGACCTCTTGTCCAGAGTAGAAGTTGCGCATCAAGACAATCAGATGCTGTGGCACTCCCATTTCTTTTAGCATGAACCACAATTTTCTGTGATTTATTTGCAAGATTCTCTTTAAATCTCATATTTAAATAATATATTAACAATGTATCAATCAGAATCTTGGTCTGAGCTCAAGCCAAAACAAAATCTTCATGTAAGGTTATGACACAAACATTTCCTACATCGTACAAACATTGTACTAACCCTTCCTCCCAACCTGATGAAGAGCCTTTGCTGTACAACTCAAACACATGCTAATTGAAATAAAGTGACTACACTGCCTGTGGGAAGTAGCAGCATCCCACAGATCATTATTCTCTAGTGTCTCTACAAAACTTTCTGCAGATGTTATGCTCAACAATATGGAAATAATTACAATCACTAGCATAGTGTTATTCCCAGTTCAGTGAAAGCAGATCAGTTTCATCTCAATATGATAGGCCAAATATTCTTAACTTTATAGACCCAGAAAGTATGATGCAAGCTGACACCTTTTGTTAAGATTAATTTCTAATTTTCTTAAAGTTTTCATACATTCAGTACAGAGTTGAATACAAGAGATGGGGGAGGGGACACATAAAATACACATAAAATGCTGAAGACAGCTGTTAAACTTCAGAGCTTTTAATTTCACATCAGTAGAAGTTGCCAATATAATCCTCTTGCATTCACTAGAGAATACACAGCGCTTTGGAAGGTGTATATGTAACTTCACTGGTGACAAACCATTGCAAGACTACACTTCAATATGACTAATCTAGTAGAAAGAACGTTCCCATAATGATCTACAAGAGGAGCTGAAAGAGTAGAATCCACAATTTCTATCTCTTTTTTACTTAGCATAGCTGTATTACCATACAAATGTTTATACTGTGATAAAACTATTGACATATTTCTTGCTTTTTCTAAATTAAAGCAGTGGGGTTTCTGAGGAGTTAAGCCCCTAAACACTGGAACAATGATACAGTTTTGTTGCTGTGTACCTTCAAGTCATTTCCAATTTAAGGTGACCCTAGGGAGACTCTATCATGCAGTTTTTCTGGCCAAGATTTGTTTAAAGGGGGTTTGCCTTTGCCATTCTCTGAGGCTGAGAGAGTTTGATTTGCCCAAAGTCACCTAGTGGGTTTCCATGGTCAAACAGGACTTGAACCCTGGCCTCCCCTACTGTCTCCCCCAGTGTCCTCCACAATTGTTGTTGTGTGCCTTCAAGTTTTTCCGACTTATGGCGTCCCTAAGGTGAACTTATCACAGGATTTTATTGGCAAGATTTGTTCAGAGGAGGTTTGCCTTTCTAAGATTGGGAGGATGTAATTTGCCCAAGGTCACCCAGTGGGTTTCTACTGCTGAGCAGGGATTAGAATCCTGGTCTCTAGGGTCATAATTTTTCTACATACGACGAAAAAATTTCCTAAGAAAATTAAGATAGTATAACTGCACACAATGTTGTTGCTGATTAGTGCCAAGAGCCTGGAAGCACCCTGGAAGATTAGATTTTACACCAGCTCTGGATAACTAAGAGGAATCACACTGTCAACTGCATGCAAAAGGATCTTGTAGCACCTTTGAGATTGAAAGAAAGAATTCGGTAGCATAAGCTTTCATAGACTTAAATCTATTTCACCCAATGCCTGGAGTGAAGTGTCGAGGAACAGACCTTTATGAACAGGCTGTATGTGTAAATAGCAATAGAAATGCAAAACCTGTAGTTATAGTGATAAGGTGACAAGTTCACTTTTAACAACTGTCATTGGGAAACAAAGGCAGGAGGAAGGGTTTTGCCTAAAGCCAAGGTGAGTAGATGATCATAAGAATGGCAGAGGGGACTTATAGAATGTAGGTTGATGCTGGCTGGGCACCAGAAAGGAGATGTGACAAACTGGTCAAGAGAGCCCTCAGAAGGGTGGGGCGTTAACTAATGTTATTATGTATAGTGTGCCAGGAAACCATTGTCTCTGTTCAACCCGCTACTGACGGACTTGAGTTTGTGGATATATTCCAATTATGCTGTTTCTCTTTACAATCTTCCTTTTCACATTTGGTTTGGTTTTTTGTCCAAGGACTGCTATTCTGAGGTCCAAGAAAGAATCCCCAGGAAGACTGATGTGTTCTGCAACTGGTTTTTGTGCATTCCTATTCCTAATGTCTGATTTACATCCATTTATCCTCTGAGTTCTGATACTGATTTATATAAAATTTTCCAATCATTATTAAACCATAACAATAAAATGATAATAAAAACATGGCAAATGGATTGACAG
The DNA here is from genome assembly GCA_948472985.1 of Iguana delicatissima. Classification (NCBI taxonomy): domain Eukaryota; kingdom Metazoa; phylum Chordata; class Lepidosauria; order Squamata; family Iguanidae; genus Iguana; species Iguana delicatissima. The sequence continues at coordinate 539,997 of CAOKZL010001728.1, read as the reverse complement.
GATAGATAAAAGGTGTGATAACACAAAACTTATCCCTAAAGAGTTTCCAGATACTCTTTATAATGGTTGCCTATCTTTTTCTTTTCCCCCTTTCCTGTCCCCCGCACCTCTCATTTCGCTCTTGTGCTGTGTCTTTTTCATTATGATCCTGCAGACAGAAACTGTTAAAGGTCTTTCAATAAAAGCCTCTGCCAGAGTTTCTGAAAGCAATCCCAATTCCATTCTAAGTACCAAGCATGCTGCTCTTTGTCTATAAGGTATGCACTTTTGAAAAAGTCAGAAAAACCCAGCACACCTCCCTGTGTAGCTACCACATGCCATACCAAATCCACCTCAAATGCTATATAATGAATTATGTGTATCATTATTCCCCATCTGGTTTTGGTTGAAGGAGAAGCAAAGGGGTTATTTTATTTCTTTTACAGCTTCTAAAAGGAACACAAGTTTCACTCCAACAACAATATTTAAACACTAATCATCCTCTTCCAGAAAATACTAGGCATTTCATTAGAGCAAACATTTTCTCCTGTATTACATCCTAACACTATAGAATCTGCAAAATCAACACACCTTTAGCTCAGGATATAAGACCAGATGACCTGAAACAGTCTAAGAGTTCTGAAACATATAAAACAGGTGTTTCAACACAGAAAGGTTTTCTCTAAAGTCACAGTACAGACCACATTTAAACATTTGATTTTTCAAGCAACTGTGGCTTTCCAGATGTTTTGGCCTATAAACTCCCAACAGCACATGCCAGCATAGACACTGATATGACATTACAGGAGTTACACACAGACAGGCCAAAGCTGCCCAGCCTTGCTTTAGTTTAGGTACTAGTTTTGTCATAACTGCTATCTTCTCAACACAGTATTAGGTGATGTGGTATTTGCCCAGGAGACAAAACTGAATTTTCTTTTTAAACCATGGTTGTAAAAATCCATCAAGTAATATTGAAACACACGTTTCAAATCTTATTCCACCATCCCCAATGAACATGTAAGCAAAGCTCAGCAAAGTCTGTTACAAGAAAACAATAAGTCAGAGAAGCATATTTCTTACAATACGTCACACAAACAAAGCATTCAGAAAACTGTCAACACAAAAAAGTGTTCAACAACCATCTCCAAAGTTGGATAACTATTTTAACTACAGATTTTCTGAAGTTATACACTGTCATAATAACATTTATTGCCACTGAATTGTTAAGATAAAACAATTTTCTTTTAGGAATAAGTGATACAATATCAGAATAGTTGATAATCTTTGAGTAATTAAGTATCAAGACTGTTCTGCCTGTTCTCAGATGTATGATCAAAAAGCTGGATCTTACTTACCCGGTAGTTATCCATTAGGATAGCCAACCATGGCTTTATTGTCTTCATCACATCTTCAAGCAAATGCTTTTCAACTTCAGAGCCATCATGGAAAGTAAGGTTTCCAACATGGATAGCTTTCCTTACTTCTGTCAGTGCTAAGAAAGCTCCAAAATACTCCTGATCCTCAGGCTCCTTTTAGGAGAAGGAGACAAAGGAAGAGAAAAATAGAAATAGAAATTGCAAGGAAGCAATTCACGAAAGCTGCATACCCTAATCACCACCACTGTAGTTTCATGTTTATGTCTGGAATGAAACAGCACTTTAATGTGTTCAAGCCTATTAGCTTCATTACTGAAAAATTCAGCAGGTCCTGATGGTACTTTGACATTGATCAAAGGAGAAAGACAAGCAGTTAATTCCTCATAGTTTAAAATAAATACACTCTGGCTGGAGCAATGTCCCAGGCCCCACGATACTGAATACTGATCCACAGCAAACTGCTTCAATTCCCATACAACTGTAGCATCAAAAAAAGTATTCTTGCTCAGACTGAAGGGACCAAATAGTGCAGCATTTTGTTACTAACATTTTTTACAAGGAGGGCATGAAGGCAACAGCCCTCTCCTGCTGTTGTAGGCTCTTCTGAATAGAGACATTTGAGGAAGTTATCACAGCTATCAAAAACAGATGAACCATCCAATCTTCATTTAAAAAATAAATACCATGTCCTCACTTCCAGCAGCTAAAAGAAAGGATGGTGATATTAAAAAAGAAATGCAGCCATGCAAATAGACTTTGTTATTGTACAGCTGCCAGAAGTTGAATTCACCTTATGCTGCCTTGCTAGCAGGTATGGAATTTCTCATCCACCCCTTGAAATGGCAAAACTCTTAACTACATGCTTTGCTTTGAGATAAAGAGCTAGGATCTGAAGCTTGAGAGAGGAAAAAGCAGAGCAACTTTACCACCTTGCCTAATTGCTTTTGACAGAATGGCAGTTCACAATATCCACCTAAAAATTCTCTTGTACAGAATATTCCTTAAAAAGAACAATTCAAAATCCTTAGTCTTATCATGTGCAGGGGTAATCACCTGGCACTGAAGAAAGTTGAAGTAGTTGCTACATCCGGTAACATTCCGAACATAGGGAGGACTTTCTGTCTGATCGCCATTTAACAGAATATCAAACACCTGCAAAAAGAGAGCTATGATGAAAAGAAATATAGTACAAAACCCAACGTGTTGAATAAATGAGCCTAACCTAAACTAACCCAAGTTCCATTGATTTCAGTGAGTCTGCTCTACATCCTCATTAAGTCCAATGTCAACCATATATTTATGTTTCACTTAGCAGGACACATATCTCACCTTCCATAATGGGTTCTAAGGAGGAGCAAAATTTAGTGTAATTAACTGGATTCTGGATTGAGGACATCTACAAAAGAAAAGCTAAAAGGAAGAATCTGTCTCATATTCATAGATTGCCATGGTTTAACACAGGAAATAATCCCTATCTATTACAATAGAAGACAGAGAGAAGACATTGTTTTCTTCACCTGTAACTTCACTCTGGACTGTTGCTCTGCTTAGTTCCTTACCTTCACTGTAAGCTGGTACCCTGCATGTGCATACAGCTACACACAAACAGTTTCACATCCTTCCACCATCAACCAGCTGTTAAGCCCTAAGAGGGCCCCTGCTGCTGTCACTTACCAGTTGAGAAGAAATGGAGGTTGGCAACCAAAGAGAAGCAGATGGTCTCAGCTTGGTCAAGGGCAAGGAAATGAAAGTGCTTTCCCAAACAGAGTTTACCTGCCTTTCATTTCTTCAGGAGCTCAGAGCATCCAGATCTTCATGATCTGAACTGCCTCACCACCACCACCACCCATAAGAAGGAGAATACTTCCTCCCAGGGCTTGATAGCTGCCAGGCATGGAGGGGGTTTTGGATGCAGTGCAAAGAATAGTCCCCTGTGCCCTGTCTAAAAAAAAGAATTTAGCTGTGTGTACATGATGTACACATAAATCACCAAAAAGATTCCAGCCCTAGTTTGCTATACCTTCCTCGGTCAATTTACTGTGGAATGAGATAACGTGTCATATTGGCATTTATTTACTTGTTAAATTTATATCCTCCTATTCTTCCAACATTCTTATATCCCCTCTGCTCTTTCTAAGAGAAATCCGTGGGATAAACTGGGATGAAACAGAATGACTGGTGCAACATCATCCAGAGAGTTTCAGGGGTCAATAGGGCCTTCAACTTGCATCTTCTAAATCCCAATCCAAAACTCTAAACACTACACCACACTGGTTCTCCAGTAGATAGGTAGGAGACCTCTGCTGCATATTCATACACATTCTAAAGACTACTTTCTAAAATCAAATAGATCATTCTGAAAAATGCACAACTTTTATTAACTTGAACCCAATTTATTGCTATACACACTAAACAAAAAAGATGGCTCTGTGATGTTGCACTAGAAACTCCAATACTGTATGATATATAGTCTAAATAGATATTCATAGCAAATACCAGTCAACGGTGTGCTGTACAAGTTCTCCAAACCCATTTGTGGAGTGACGGGGCGGGGGTGAAATTGGAACCATCATTCATGGGTATCAAAAGGATTATGCATATGTTCAGACAGTTGCAACAAATTCCAAGATTGCATTTCTTGCGATTTCCTGGGGATAAGCTAAACCTTTGGGCATTTGAGCACTGACTTAGAGAAACTAAAGCAATTCATGAAAGAGATGCTTGTGTAAACACACACTAAGGCACTCAATTTTGAAAAGCAGCCAAGGTAAATTTTGCAGAAACATTGGATACCGATTGTTTCTCCCCATTAGTTTCCTTCTCTTGCCCCTTCTGCTGCAATATAAACGAATGCTACTTCCTTCACCAAGCTTTTACTCTCCATTCTGCTTCCTTCTGTGTTCAGATGGTTTTAATTGCTAAAGGCCAACATGTGGGTCTCTAATACATACTTCAAAGGCTTCACGCCATTTCTTCTGCTGGATGTAGATTACTCCCAGGTCTGTCTGATTCTGGATATAATCCCTCTGTTTCTCATCCACCAAGCCAATTTGATATAAGAACTCTGCATAGCCACCCAACATCTGCAAAGCAAATAGAGGGAACAAGCAATATTATTCAAGATTATTCTCCTCTTCCAAAATGTCATTAATTTTTTTAAAGTCTATGCATTCAGCTGAAATAAAAAGCAAATTTAAAATAATTCGCAAAGACTGAAGTAAAACTTCAGTAGCATTTAAGCTGCCTAGATCTGTAAAGAGCAAATTGCAGCTCATTTACTCATCTGAGTCTAAAGCATATGGGACAAACATTAAAAGCTTTAGCACTAGTAGAAGCCACTTTGGATAGTATTTTTTAGCATTCAGTTTGAGAATCACAGCTCACTTATATTTACGTACATGGAAAAATATCCACAAGGTAGAGAAATCATACCAGTTCAGGGTCACAGAGACCATCTCCAATGGCAACACCCTTGAAGTTTATCTTAGTCTTCGCTGTAGGATTACGGATATGAATATAGTAGCCAATAGCAGGCACATACTTTCCTGCATAAGACTAAAGATAATGAATAAAATGGTCAATAAAAGCTAGCTTTCATGCATTAGTATCATCTAAAGGCAATCAATTTTGTTCATGCTTATTTGGCAGTAAATTCACTGGGGCTTAGTTCTGAACAGGTGCATACAGGATCACACAGTTCATACTTTATCATATAGCTACTAGCTTTCATATTAATATTGTAGGCAATTTAGAGTTTTGCCCCTGTTAACTAGCATACAACATAAACTACTGAACTATTAGTTATCAAAACCTTTTTGTTGCAGGTCCTAAGCATGAATCTTTACATAGGCAGACTACAGCAACCTTCCAGGCCATATTTTGGAAAAAGAAAAAGCCACTGGCTTGTATGCTGCTTTTCCTTTCATCTCCTGGACTACACCTAAGAATGCAAATATGCAAAGTGAGTGAAAGAGACTGGGTATTTTCATTACCAAATGCTGTAATGTTGTGAAGAATTTAGGAAGCTACAGGGAAGGCAAAGGCTAAAGGAAGAAAAAAATAAAAGCTGTAAAAAAAATTCAAATCACAATGGACATGAGAAGGGGTAGATAACAGAAAAGAGATTGATAGAAGTAGTTGTAAAGGATCCAAAAAAAGTTACCCAGCCCGCCATAAGTGTACAACCATCCTCTTTATCAGTGCTTCTGCAGATCACTTGGTCTAATCTGTACCAAAGCACAGTGATCAATGGAGACTGGACAAAAACAATTAAGTTTCAGATAACTTAAGGAAGGAAGCCAAAAGAAACACATACACCAACCCTCAGCATCTCTTGTTTCGTATTCTCCTCATAAAGAGCTGATATTTTTGCCCTCAGTCTGTGAGCTATTTATTTCTTTTCATCTTTCATTTCTTAGGAGGCTTTTACGATACAAAACCAAGAAAATCAGTGGTCTCCAGATGCAAAAAGCATAATAAATGCCAGCTCTTTTCCCCCTCAACCTCTCATCTCAGATTCTGACAAAATTAAATTTCTTTTCTGCCAGGAAAAAATGAGATGGAATCTGCATCTTTTGGGAACAAAATTATAGCAGAAATGTAACTGTCTCGCAGCTAGAATTAAAACATTACATATGTTAGCAATCCGTATCAAACAATGAATTGCTCTGCAACTAACAACAGAATTTCTATTTCCAATACAGAAAGGGAATTCACTCCTTGGCAGGATATATTTTGCAACCAACTGCACTACCAAAACAAGCATTACTGGAAGAAGGCAGTAAACAAAACTGCTGTATAAGATCTAAGCTCTTAACTGTAAGAGCAATGTTGCCAGACAAAATGCTGAGGCCAACATCACTTACAAAAAAAAAAAAAAAAACCCTGCAGGCTGAACGATGAGAAAAATAGATCAGAGGCAAAGCAAGACACTGGACTGAAATGTCAAATCACATGTGCTCCCCCTGGCGGCTCTTTTAAGAATACTATTTCTCATTCACTAATCATAAAACGTACCAATATACAACATATGCTTACGTGCATCCAAGCACTTTCTAGCAACACGTGCGATATTTACTGGTGTATAAGACGCATCTGCGTATAAGACGTACCCCATTTATACACCGGCAAATACTATTTGCCGGTGTATAAGACACACTGGTGTATAAGATGCACCAGCATTTCAAACAGCATTTTTTTGGGGGGGAAGTAAGTCTTATGTGCCAGCAAATACAGTAATCTGATCCTAACTTGAAATGTGAACACTGAGGTTATCTGAAGGATACTTTTTAACAAGTTTATCATTTCCTCTTTGATTTCTAATTTACCTTGTAACATTGGCTGCACTTTTTCAAACTATTTTTTGCATTGGAAATCAGTTTGACCTGCCCCTCAAACTTTATCTGTTTTTATGTTTGGATCAGGAGAAGTTCAGCCAGAGCTATGCAAATAACAACAGTGGACAACTTGTTCTATAACCTGAATGGGGAAAATGCAAATCCTGTATCGAAGTTAACATCTTCGTTAGTGGACTTACACATACAGGAACTAGATTTGGGCAGTTTTGGAACATCCATATCCAGTAGAGTACTGCTGTTGCATTACTACATAGCAGAGCTGGCAAAGTGACCATTACACAATGGGACTGATGCCCATGGGGCACCAATGTGCTCTTGCCATTGTCCTGATATGCATCTCTGCACTTCTGCTACTTTGCTAAGTATACATAAAGTTATGTTAAATAAAAGGTGATTGTGGCATTCATTATCCCCAGAACCTTATGCTCCAACAGACATACAAAAAAACAGGCACAATACAAAGCTGAATAAATGCAATACTGAAAGGGTATGATCCAACCAACACTGCTAATGGAACTTGTATAAGCACGTAGACTGCTGTGGTCCTGATGATGGGTTTGGGTTGTTTGTTGCTTTTTAAACATAGTTGCTTCTATTATTTTATTAAATAATAGTAAATCTGTGTAGTTGTGTACACACACTGATAGACATCCCAAAAAAACTGACGAAATGTGAATGCAGATGTACCTTGAAGGAGGACAAATTGACATTCCAAAGCACAGAGTGCTACAACATTGCATGTTTCCAAAATTCATGGAAGAGAAACAACACCCGCTTCAAAAATGCTAGATATTTTCCAGATCAGCTGGGATTGCAGGTGCTCAACGGCTGAATGCCCTCAAAACACAGGTGTATGAATGTCGTTGCTCAGGCCAGACAAGATTTCTATTCAATAAAGCTAGACAAATTGCTTCTACCCTGTAGAAGTCATTTCAACAAGTCTTTGCCTTTCACACTATGAAACTGATCATGACAAAGAAAAGTGACCACTACAAATTATTGTAGTTTTCCGCCAACAAACAGAGCATATGACATGCTCATTTCTGCAGTAGGATCTCTTGATATTTTTGGTTTTCCTTTCAAACACTTTGCACCAATAACAAACATGCCAGTGATGCTGAAACAGAGGGATGCCTAATCCTTTCCTCCCATGCTATTTATAAAAGTTGCTATTAGCCCCATAGCAAATGTGATTTACAGTTCAATGTCACTGGCAAAGATTCTTCTGCTTCTGATTCAGCATAATACAGAAAAATAATTTATTTCCTCTTACTTAGAAGAACTTCATGGTCACAAGTTAAATAGTTCTCTGCTAATGAAAGTTATTTGAACTTACTTCTCCTGTTGCATAGAACTCATTTTTCTGATAATCAGGGAAAAGCTGGAAAAACTGGATGAGGGCACTGAAATACAATTAAAATCCAGATAAGCCATCAGCACTAAGACAGGATTCAATGAAATTTCTATTCAGCTCCTGCATTCAGTTTATACCAAGGTGTTGTAAAATTAGCCTCATTCCAAACTATGTATTCTATTTCTCAATATACCTAAGTAATTATTATTCTGGCTGGAAAACTGAAGCTCCTATAAATGCAATCTACTTACTTAATAATCCTTGAAATAACAGTGTTTAAACAGAGATATTTTCAACAGCAATCTGTGCAAATGTAAGTTAGTATGGAGAGCCAGCATAGTCTAGTGGTTTGACTGCTGGACTACAAATCCCCACTAGGTCATGGAAACTCACTGGGAACTCACTGGGTGACCAGGGGCAAATCACATTCTCTCAGCCTCAGAGGAAGGCAAAGGAAAACCCCTCTGAACAAATCTTGCCAATAAATCCCCATGACAGGTTCATCTTTGGGTTGCTGTAAGTCAGAAACAAATCCACAGCACACAACAACAATCTGCAAGTGGCTAGAGACTACTACTGGGGCATGTAAATACATATCTTCACTCAGCCACAAAGCTTGCTGGGTGAAGCTGGGCCAATAATTCTCTCAGCCTAACATACATCACAAGATTACTATAATCATAAGTGCAGTAACAGAGGAAAGGCAAGACAATAATATAGATCACAGTCAGCTTCCTTAGAGTGGTTCAGAAAGCTTGATTAAAAATAATACTAGGATAGATGTGACAGTGGATATTTTTACAAGGGTCAGGGAGACATCAAACTGAAGTCAGAAAGAATATACACTATTCTCCCAAAAGACTAGGGACTGTCAATACATCTGTTTCATAACATACAGTGCTTCTTGGAACAGCCTGCCATAATGTATCTGCTCAGCTACTAGTAAGAAAGGTATTATTTCTACATATAGCCATAATTGTGTGTTCAACACTTCCATTTTCCCTCTTGAAAGCTGCCCTGAAATTCACTGTTTGGCAGAGAGACAGGGTATAAATATAATTAATGCCAGATTTGGCTACTGTGGCATGTGCCTTGATTATATTCCATTTGGAATATTATAATGCACGCTATGAGAGGAAAGCAAAGGTAAACACCCTCTGAATAAATCTTGCCAGGAAAACCCTGTAATCGCTTCGCTTTAGGGTGGCCATAAGTTAGAAATAAGTTCAGGGCACACAACAACTATGTGAGGCTGCCTTTGGAAACTCTTTGGAAACTTCAGTGGGTGCAAATGCTGTGGCCGGAGCACTGACCAGGGCTGGTTACAGGGAGTATGTATCTCTCTTGTTGAAACAGCTTCACTGGCTATCAGTGTGTTTCTGGACGCTATTCAAAGTGCCAATTATGACCTACAAAGCCCTATCCAGCTTCAGTTCAGACCATGCCTCCTTAAAGAAGCCTACCCAACACAGGAAGTGATGTCATGTCACTTCTGCTCACTATTTCAGCAGCTTGTCAGCAGAAAACCAGAGTTTGGGAGGATTTCTGGAGTGTACGGGAAAAGTAAAACTGACACGTTTGTGGCCTTCTTATCCCACTTTGGGCCATTTCCCAGCAAAAAGCTGCCCCAAAGTTTGGAACATTTGCGGTACTTTAGCACACTTCCGGGAGATTGCCATGGGGTTCTGGGCTTTGGAGAGCCATATGTGGTCTGCAGGTCACACTTTGACAACCTCTGGTATTGTTTCATTCCTCCCAAGGTTTGTGGGGGAACGTGCACTGTTCATATCTAAAAAGGTTTCCAATGTTTAAATGCTGTTCACTGTGAGATGAACTTTGTTCTCTGCATCTGGACCCCACACCATGACAACTTTCCATACAGTCTAAACAGAATGTTTATGAAATCATTTCTATAAAGTGAGAAAGAAAAGGAGGCGAAAACTACTCCAGAGGCTCAAAGTACTGTAAATATTTTGAAAGCTGTCCAGTAGATGTCAGCAGTGCTGCTAGCACTTACTGAGAATACAATTTGAAATAAAACACCAGAAAAGTCATCTTGGCTTGTTTGATTTACCTATATAAATCTCTTCCAACATCATCTTCGTTCTCTGCATATCCTCTCTCATCATCTGTAAAACTGAAGCCAGTCCCAACCTGATAAGAAGACGGGAAACAGTTAGCTCTCAGCTCTCTGCTAGTACTTTTCACATCAAGCAAAATGATTTTTTTGTTAGGTGTATGGTCTCTTCTACAGCTGTAACACACAAGCTTTAAGATTGTCTTTGTCATTAGCCCACTAAGGATTCAATCCCACATAGGTCAACGCAGAAGAAAGTCCCACCAAGTTTTTTGGACTTACTCCCAGGTAAGCTGAGATAGTGGTGAATCCCCCCCTACTTCTTCCTTTCCAGCAGTTTTACAATCTAAGTGAACCTCCAGAATATAAATTAATTTTACTCAATCCAGTACAATCTTCTAAGAAACTGACATTTCAGTAATATCACAACTTTTCAGCTAAGGGAAACAAAGCCCTAAATTTATCCTGATGCATAAGAAAAAAGAAAGATCCATTTCAAGCATTCCCTATTTATACTACGCATTGCAGTAGCTGTGACCTCATTTTTATTTTGAGATAATATCATTAAAACATAATGCGATGTATCTCCAAATCGTGCAAAAGGAGAATTTAGTCTGTTACTGCTTAATCAATAGTAAATCAGAGTACAGTCATACAAGACTGAACTAAAAATTACATGAAGCCTTAAGCAACAACTGCAATAGTTGTGTACACAGTACCAATTAAGCATTTAAGTGGGAAAACCAATGAATCTGTGACTCAATTCATGGGGATGTGTTTAATCTTACTCAAGCTTTTCTGGTCTACCAAATGTTTATGCTGACTTATCATAGCTTTAAGCCCAAAACTGGACATGAAAGAGGACTTTTTGTAATCAAACGCAACCTTAGGGGACAAAGAATTTGACCAGAGAAACAGGGAGGTGCTGCCTAATCCTCTTCCCTTCAGCTACTTATCATTCAAGCATTCATTCCTGCAGCTCTTCCTCTTGATTAGGTGGCAGGGAAGGTGGGAATTGGAAAGAAAGGGTAAAAAAGAACAACGTAGATCTTCCTTCTTTCCATTTCTGTTAGGGTATGTTTTTAACTACAGAGCCATAGTCATATAATGGTTTGACTGTTGGACTATGATTCTGAAGACTAAAGTTTGAATCCCCTTGGCTCAGCCACTGGGCAAGTCTTATGCTCTCAGCCTTAGAAGAAGGCAAAAAACAAAGGCAAAAAACGAACAAATCTTGCCAAGAAAACCTTATGGTCGCCATAAGTCAGAAATGACTTGAAGGCATATGACAACAACAACAACGTTTTTAATTACAACACAAAGCGCCATCTTGGTGTTCAACTGAGTACTCAGAAGTAATGTAGGTCTTTGTATATCAAGCACAGAGCACTGCTCTGCATTTGCTGGATGAAGTCGGGTTCCTAGTCACAGGAGATTTGAAACAACATTCAGCCAAACACAGTTATAGTGACTTTTTCAGACCTTCCCAATACAAGAAGGTCTAACTTACTTCTAGGTGTTCAGGGCACTGCAGGGTATGGATTATATGACACCCACATTCCCAGTTTTAGTCCCATCTATATCCATATAAATGTTTTAAATACTAATCACTACCCATAGTTTCCTCTGACTCTGAGTATCTGGAAAACGCTAAAGGAAACTATAGCTCATGGCTAAGTTTGAACTTAAAGACTGCAAACAGACACATCTGAAATTAATATGGAGCCAGCTCAGGACCAACTTCAGGTTTGAAGGGGGGGGGTTATGCTGTTTGGAGACTTCTGGGAGATGCAGTCCAAAAAAGTATCTTTTCTAAAGTTTCATCCTGATCAACACTGGAGGATGTCAGATGCTGATGCCCACTCTATGCTGGCATATGCGGTCCTTCTTTTAAAAAAATAGGTGTTAAGAAAATAAAGCATATGCAGTGGTGTGAAAATCTGCAACAAGGAGCAGGAGAAGGTATTTACCTCTCATTTGAGTATTGCAGAATGTCCCGTTCCAGGCTTTCCCTGAACTCTCCTGCTTTTTAAACCATTTGGACACTAGTAAGAAATGTCTATTTTTGACTCTTTCTTGCAGTGTACTTTTTAGATTATTTGATAAGCAACGCTTAGTGGAATAGATGAAATTATGACACTGAAAATTCAGGCACAGAAGTTTTTTAAGAAGTATTTTTTGCATGTGACATAGTTTCACACCATTGCCAATATATTTCACACATATGGAATCCATTTCTAGGAATGATATGCCTTATTTCTATTTGTTAGCACACGCAAGAGGACTGGGCTATGTGTTGATAAGCTGTGCATTGCTGTATGTGCTCAGTTTGAGAACCCTCTGAAAGAGGCTCAGTACCAGAAGAATGGCAAGGAACTTCCTGAGCTGTCACTCTGTGCCTTACAGTGCACAGGGACCTGAACAGTATGGTTTGCAGCTTTTAGCTAACTAAATAAGGCTTTCACATAAACACAACTACTACCAAACAAGTATATACAAACCTTTTTGTGGATGTCTGGCCCTGCAGGATGTTTTCCCTTATCTCAAGGAAAGGTTGAGAACTCTCCTTTCCTTTTTGGCCAGATGGTACCTTGCTCTCAAAAGGACAAGTTAACTTTCTCCCCATTCAGCCTTCTTGAATTTCAACTAACTTCTAGAACATGAGAGATAACTATATAACTTGAACCAAGGACAGATACTTTTGTCTCACCTTAGAACAAGGGTGGAAAACATGCAGTCCCTTCCAGACATAGCTGCATTGCAATTCCCAACAGCCCTAGCCAGTATAGCAAACACTGAGAAATTCTGCGAACTGCAACCTTATTTCCACTTCTGACTTAGAGGGAGGACAAAGCCAGCTGCCAGCCTCAAGGAACTGAACTTAATGGCAGGTGGGATGTGTCCTATATATTTTGGAGACCTAACGTACACTCTTGGCTGCAAGGAAGTTCTGTTCCTTTTAGCTGAAAGAGGGATGCACACTTCTTTCCATTTAGGTTTTTTTTCCCCTGCTCTCATAAATCATCTATATGTATCCAGCAAAATGCCACCTTATAGCACAAGTGGCTTGACTTAATTTTGGGCATCCTCAAAATCCAGCAGTCTTTAGCTGGGCCCTGAGTGGATCAGTTCATCAGACACCTTATACCATCCTCAGGTCTAGCAGGCTATCCAAATCCTTTTTATACCATCCTTGGGCAGAATCTTTCACATTCACCAACTCAGCCTTTACTCCCTGGATAATCAATACTGCTGTTTTATCTACCAGGTGACTTAGGCTAGTGGTCAAGTTAATTCTATATGCAACTAATTTAGTTGTCACAATACCCTGAGAAGTTATATTGCAAAGTTCCTTTCTGTGCATTCATCACTATGGACTCACATCTAGCTAAGCCTATTTCTTATCCATTAATCCAGGGTAAGCAACCTCTAATGGTATGGAGGGAGTGCCTTTGCCTTTCCCTGGACCTTGGCTGGTTGCACCTCACTTCCATCTCCTTCTAATCCCCCAGCTTATGGAGTTGGGGGAGTTCAGAGGGCTGGGGAGCACTTTGGGCCCCTGGGAGACTGCATATTGTCACAGGCCACACTTTGCCTAGCTGTTTTAATCTAGAAAGTGTCACATGACTGTGTTCACTACAGTTAGAATCAAATGCATCAACCTAAACCATCATACTTTGGCCAATGATAAGCTACAATACTGGAGAGCCCAAAGAGTTTTAATTAGCACAAAGCATTTTTAAAAGCTTATAAAGTGACTGTTTCCAAACTCAAGAGTTTCAACAAACAGTGTTTTGGAGAAGTCTGACACATGCACCTGATTCATTTGTAACTTACCGGGTTATCAATGTAGAGCATGGAAAATTTAGATGTCCAAGGAAATCTTCTTTCAGACACTATTAAAATGAAATTTTAAAATCTAAGTACGTTTCACATCTTACAGAATTGTCATGTGGTGAATTTGGACAATGAAAAGAAAGTGCATTGCTCTCAAGAAAAAGTTAGAGTGGCTTGTTAAATATTCAAATACATGTACAGTTCAGTGGGTTTTACTCTCAGGTAAATGAGTTTAACATCCATGGGAAACACATTTGGGCCTCAGGCTCATTTCTATACACCCCCCAGGAGTAATTATTCTTCTTTAAAACTCCTTCTTTTTATTTTACTCTTTATGAAACCAGAAGTGGACTTTAGCCATATCTGGATTCCATTTTAGGGGGTAGTTCAGCCCGTAATACTCTTGAGGAACAAAACTTGACCCCCAACTTTGCTCACCCCTACAGGACAGCACTGCAGCCGAATTTTTGTTTCCATTCCAACAAACAGCATTCAAGTAGGAGTGCAGCGAGTTCAGTGTTGAACCAGAACTCTGGAAAACCAGAGTACAATTCCTCACTCAGCCATGGAAACCCACTATGTAGCCATGGACAAGTCACATTCTCTCAGCCTCACAGGAAAGCACAAATCTTTTCAAGTAAATCCCATGACAGGGTCATTTTAGAGTCAGCATTATTCAGAAACAACTTGAAGGCACACAACAATGATTAATAAATGATAAATAGTGATATTTACATCTCATTGAAACTCTTTAAAGTAAAAAAAAAGAAATACTTGCATGTGAGGTTCTTGTGGACAAGATATGGCCCATGCTCAACGAAAAGGCCAAACATGGATGTTCCTCCAGGTCCGCCTTGGAGCCAAAGTAGGACAGGGGCCTTCTCTGGCTGCACCTGCAATCAGGACAATAAAAAGTAAAAAGATTCCTACATATCTGCATCAATTATCTAAAAAAATCTTATGAGAAGAGCCATTTTACTGTCTTATTTACAATGAGAGTGTTCTAGATGATTGATCAAGATCTGAGCTTGCTAGCTACTGTAATCATTCTCAGTCTAACATATGTAGCATCCAGAATAGCCATTTAATGCATCTGTAGTTGCAAGAGGAGGCCTGTGCTGAGGCCTGTGGTGGGAGAAAGATAGAACATAAATTGAATGAATAAATTAAATAAATAATTAACAAACTATTGGGTGTTTCAAAGATAGGTTGTTCCATTTTATTTGGATTTTTTCCCCCTTGAGAATTATTTTATACTTCCTTATCACACTGTAGGCCTTTCAGAGAACAAATGTGATTCTACAGTATTTTAATGAACAAACCCCTGTAAAGTCCTAATGTCCTCAAAAAGGAGAGAGACAGGGGCCCTTTTCACACGAGGTAAATAACACAGTGTAGCACGACCTCGACCGGAGGTCGTCTACACCTTCGAGTGCGCAGAGTCGGTTTAAAATTTGAAGTTCCACACCTCAAACCGCCCTGACGCAGCCGTAAGGGGCGGCGCAGCGTGTTTTTAAAAACCACATTTCATGTGGTTTTTATTAAACACGAGCGTTCTACCCCGTCACAGCGCCCCGTGTAGATCTGCAGAGCTGCTGGGGGGCGGGCTTCTGGCTGGCAAGCTCCTCCGGTTGGCGGAGAGCCTCCAGAAACCGGAAGCCGCCATTTTGGGTGCTGCCGGATGCCGCCGGATGCCACTGGAGTGTGGAGCGGCGAATGCGCGCTGCTCCTCGCGGAGATGGAGTTACCTGGATTCAGGTAAGCTCTGTTTCTGCGTGCGCTGCCCCGTTTCTCCCCCTGCATGTGAAAAGGGACAGACAGACAGACAGACAGACAGAAAAGAGAGAAAAGGAAGGTTCAAATTTTAAGCAGAAGGGGGAGGGTTGGGCTGGCATCTTCAGAGGATCTGGTGGTATGGATGTGAGACAGAGTATATATACTTACGTAGTATAAGTATATATACTACAGGGAGGGAGCAATTTGCATGTGTTACAGTTGGCCTGTGTGATGGTCTCTTGTTAAATGGGATATCCCTCCAGAGTGTATTGTTAGTCAGGGGATATGCACAACAGTGCGTTAAGTACATTAGCAACCCATTGTATTGTTCCCTATAGAGGGACCTCCAGAGTCTGAGTGGCGTTCATTGGCATATTTTTGAGTCTTGATAGAACACAGCCTCAAAGCCTGGAAAACCCCCAACAACCTATGGATTCCGGCCGTGAAAGCCTTCGACTTTACATATAAAGAAATTGTCTAAAAGAAGTCTGAAGACCTATATTAGCTTGATCCTCATAAGAACGCCAATACTTTGTTCTGTAATAAATATTACAGTTTATTTTCATAAGTACTGACCTGGTTGACCAATATACAGTATTTAAAGAACACACTACCATAGAATTATGAAGGGGTTCTAAATAGCCATTGAAAGGCCTCACCCTTCTACACGAAGGTGGTGTTATAAAGGGGGGAAAGCAGAGCTGTGTGGAAAAGAAAAGGCATCTTATCATAAAAAATCTGAGAGAGAAAGAAGTAAGTCCCTGTCACACCTCCTTACTCATAAAAACAAGCAAATCAGAATGAAAAGTAGCATTATACCATTTACGGAACACAGCGATCTCAAAAGAAATAGAGAAAAATGATAAGAGGACAAAAGAATTCTAGTGAATTCTAATTCTAATTCAATTCAGGCACTATACAGTATATCCCAGCTCAGATAGCTCAACATCTCTGCAAATGTCTTATCTGATTATGTACAGGAACACACAGAGAACCTGGAAAAGTTACTTTTTTTGGAGTAGAACTGCTAGAAGCTCAACAAAGATTCTGCATGGTATAGTCCAAAAAATGGTATTTCCAAGCTTGGAATAAACATTTGCAGATGGAAAACCATGTCTCCTAAACCACCTTTACATGCATTACATTTTTAACTGCATTTAATGATGACAGTAACCATGCTATGACTGTGTCCTTCTTGTTTGTTCTATAACTGTTCTTCCTTTCTCCCCTTGCCCATTTAAATCTTGCAATATTTTCTTTAATGGCATAATTCAAAGAGACATCTGTGTTAGTCTTGATGGGTATGCCGAGGGGTCTTGCAGCACTTTTGAGACTAACTGAACTTATGCAACTGTTGCATCTGATGATGCAGACTTAAGTCTACAAAAGCTTATGCTACCAACTTCTTTCTTTCAAGTAGTCTCAAAGGTGCTGCAAGATCCCTTTGAATATTTTCTTTAGTAACTGCTCAAACTCACATGATAACTACTGGTTTCCAAGGCAAGATAAAAGTACTCCCACATTGAAATGAGCAAACTGAGAATAGGAGCCAGTGTGGTATAGTGTCTTGAGTTTTGGATTACGACCCTAGAGACCAAGGTTTGATTCTCTGCTTGGCCATGGAAGCCCACTGGGTGACTTTGGGTGTGTCACACATTCTCAGCCCCAGAAAACCCCACAACAGAGTCACCCTAGGGTCACCTAAAAATGACTTGAAGGGACACAACAACAACAAGAAGGCATATGACTCCCTTGTTGCTATGGCTCCACTGCCTGCAGTCATTTTGCAGGAACAATTCAAAATGCTGGCTGGACTTGAGCTGTATAAAGCTCTATATAGCTCAAACGCAGCCCCTTCAGTGGCTGCTCCAGACTTTGGAATTCCTTTCCTAGGGAAGCTAGGACAGCTCTCTCTTTCCTGTCTTCCTACCAGGAAGTGAAAATATTCTATCTTTATGTATGTTAACGTCTTTAATTTGTATAAAGATAGTACATAAGAGAAAATAAAGATGAGGAACTCAAAACCAACAAAAATAAATTGAACTACGAGATGAAAGGAAGTACAACAATGAAGAGAGATGCTTAGAAAAGTAAGAAATGACTAAAGAAAAGAAAAGAAAAGAAAATGATATAATAGACAATAATGATTCTTGATACTGAATATACAGTACAAAGATGAATAACTTGTAAAAGATTGCATTTTGAATGTCATTTTCATGAATGTATGAATGCATGATTTTTTAAATTATTACATAGTTAAATTAAAAAAAAATTCCTCCTCCTTATTGTTCCTGTTCCAACAGGCTTTTAGGAACTGACTGCAAAGGGCTTTAAATGGTGTGCTGTTTTGTTGGTTTTCCTCTTCTGTTTTCTAATGGATTTTAAACGGTTTTAAGACTATAAATTTGTCATTGTATTTTAAAGATAACTTTCATATATTTTTACTGAAGTCTTTTTATATATGTTAATCTTCAGTTGTTTTAATTTTTGTAAGCTGTCTAACATTGGGGAAAAGGCAGGATATGTATCAACAGCAACAACGATGCTGTCTAGACCTTCAGTTCGTTATATTCTAAATATTTTCCCAATGTAACTTAAAATGTAGACCAAAGCTGTATGACATATCTGAAAAGAAAAATGTACTTCAACTACCGCATTTAATATTACAAAAGGAAAAATGAAACAGATCAGAAGCATTCAAGGCCTTTTGTGGTAGTCATAGCCCTTTCTTGTACACAGATGTCATGGCAACATTTTGCATACCCTGTGATTATCCTGGTAAACAGTGCTGCTAAATGAAAGGCACAGACCAGAACTAAGCCATTTGAAAAAGATCATGGAGCAAACTCAGGGTCATCCTTTAGATAATTGCAATCTGTATCTCTTAGTTATATTACATGGTTCCGACTATCTCTTATCTGGGCAATTCTGTTAAAGGTCTGAAAAAACACTTTTTTAAAAACCAGTCAGTACACACTCTCTTACACTGCACTTAGAATTGACATATTTCCACTAAGAACAGAACTTCAATTTACCTCACTTTTCAAAATGAAAAAACTGAAACTTTAACTTCAACTACTTTATCCTCTTTACACATGACCTTTATTTGGTCATCATCAACGGTGTCCAAATGTATTTTTACCAACTTAAGAATTCTGGGCTATACAACTGGAACACCATTTTAGCACATGCCCCTTGAAAATGAGGATTCTGTAGTTTTCACCTGAAGTCCTTCATTTAGTATGACAGACCCATATACTTCCTGGCACTTTCAAAAACACAGGCAGAGATTTCACTACAAGTGTACCAAGAGTAGACAGAAAAGTCTCCTTTTTCACTTCGTCACCTTGTACAAGAAGAAGGTAAGAGTGTTTTGCTGTTTGCCTGCAACTCATCTGAACCATTACTCCTGTCCACACTAGCTAAACACAATAAATATGATTCCCTATTCCTTTCTCACATCTCTTTTGATTTTTATATGGCCTCTAGCTTGTCATCTCCCAACATCTGAGTGAGTGAGAAGACAAGGTGAGCAGCAGATATCGCTGGGAAATGCTTACATCCCATATATTACAAATGTGCATGGACACACACACACACACAGCCCCTTAATTAAACAGCCAATACTGAAAAGAACAGGACAGCACTCCATTCAGTAAGACTATGAATGCAAGGAACATACAATCAGACATACATATAAAGATCACAAAAATTTTCAATATCCTTTCCAAACTACCATCACAAAATGGAAGGGGTTCTCTAATGGTCTTTTGAGAGCTTAAACTGAACTACATACCCACCTGAGCAGGGAAAAACCAGAAGAAAAGGTTGCTGTTGTGAGTCTTGTTGACTGTCAGATAGCCTGAATAGCTCTTCACATTGGCTCCTGGCAGAGGGCCCACCAGGCTTAACTGCCTTCCTGTTAAAAAAAAACAGCAAGCACAGCAAGAAGAACAATGTTTAAGAAGTGTCCAAGAGTTCAGATACTTGCAAGACACATGACTCTTATTTGTGGCTCAAATAAGATAATTTTCCAATATAGGTACACAGACAGATTTTCCTTTGTGCAATTAACATTTCAAAAGCGCTGGCATATGACTCTGGTCATAGGAGAACGAAACAAAACAAGTAACTTCTTATTCAAAAAATGAATAAACTCCATCTTCCACTAAGGCAGAAACCAACAAGCAAGTATTCCTATATAGTTTCTTAAAAGTGATATAGGTAAGTACAGGAGGTTTATGCCCTTCTTCATATGGGCTATAACACAGGTACATCTCATCATGATTTACCAGCTTTCTCTCCACTTAAAGAAATCAGAAATAATAAACTTGAAATACAGTCAGTGAGTATGTTATGTTTTGTATTAATCTGAGAGTTGACAAAAGATAGCTGAGAAAACAGGAGACATTTCCTAGCTGCCTCTGCTATATAAAGAGTACAGTACGTACAGGGACATGCTGACCACACTGAATTATGGTTTTAGGTTCCTTGCTCAAAGATCATGGATAACTTACTCAAAGGCACTGATACATCAGGACAAGAAAAGAGATATATGGAAAAAGTGAGCACAGGAAATATAAGGGAACTGTAGGTATCTATACATCCAGCCAAGAACAAAAAGGAGATAAAATAAAAATCCAGTTTCTCCAGTTCAAGCAAGCATTCAGTCAGAAAAAATTGAACTTAAATGTGAAGCTTTAGACAATTACTAGTCTACTACTCCAGCCACATCACTCAGATGTGCTGTCACTCAGATGATGGCACAGAAACATTTAAAATATTGATTTCTTTGTGTGCTTCCAGTTTACGTTTACAAAACTAATTTTACCTTCCTCAGCTCTGCCACTTTCAATGTAAGGAGTTAGAAACAGAGGTTGTCCAGGGTCTTCTCCCGATGCCTCAGCATACTTTATTCTTTTGAAAATACTTCGAAACACACTCCATCGCTCATGGGTGCTACCCAGTTCCAGCATCAAGCTCAGACTCAGCAACACCAGCAAAGCTGTTGTTATCCTGAACATCTTCACATTCAGCTACCTTGAAGGAAATAAAAGGAAATACAGTTTGAAGCAAACCAACAAAATTAGCTACTGCAGCTTTGTAGAGAGTATTCCAGTTCTACCCAACCTCAGCAGTAGATCTGGTACTTTCACTTCTTCCCAACCGTAAAAGCAGAAGCACATGCCAAATCTTGGTGTAATTTTACAAACCTAACCTCTTCTACCAAATACTGCACTGTCTGAAAATCTGAAAACATCAGCTATTTCAAATTTGGGCAACAGGATTATTAACAGAGTGGTTGACACAATTGTATTACAACAATGCTTCGTGAGCAGCAGTGGTTCACTTCCAGTGCATTTCTCAACCCACTTTTAAAAAGCTGTGCATGGAATTTCTCTACGTAATTGCCTAGGGTTTCCAGATGTGTGGAAAATGTCCACACATGGTGGAAGGTCTCCTGGTCTCCTCCTCATTGGTCTCTGTATGAAGAAAGTGATGCAACTAATGTGAAGTGTGACGAACATCTTCTTTTCATAGTGTGATTTGTCAGCTCCTTTGCCAAATGTTTTCCAGTTTCAGTGCAAAAGATAACAACAAACTTAACTAGCAAATGCTGTCAAGAGTTAATAATCTTAGAACCCCAAAACATATATATATATATCCATAGAATTCAACTGTTCTTTATGAATTTTCTCCATGTAGATTGGCATGGGGAAATCATAACTTCAGAGCAAGATTTGATCAGAAGTCTGACCATTCCAGCTGCCTACTGGTGTAAAATTACTTTTTCCCCCTTTTTTGGTGTGTCCTTTTAGATTGTAAGGGAAGGTTTTCTATTGAGAATAAGTAAGCCACTACAGAAGATTAAAAATGTGCTAAATAAATAATAAATATTTTCTTTAAAATAGACCAACAGCTATAAAACGACTTCTGACCACTTCCTGGATAATCCATATCATATTTCAAGCAACTACTAAATGAGTTAAGAAAAAAACAAAATTCAATGGGGTACAAAATCCTTCTCATCAAATCCAACCATTTTTAAGGATACCTTAGTTATTTCTAAAATAGTTTGGAAAGGAGGAAAAATCCATAAAAGTAGGTCTACGTGCATATTGGAAAGAGAAAGTTTTTCAGTTAGTCACAGAAGCAGAATTACATTTTCAGTGTTCTCGTGTAACCAGGGATGTGGCCACGGTGACCAATATTGATCAGGGGCAATCTCTAGAGTACACAGAGTCCGTGCAGCAGAAGAACTGCTTTTCACTGCAAAAAGAAACTGAAGTTTTATTTGTACTAATTCTACATTGATTTCTTGGTATTACAGATCTATATAAAAGCAGCCTACCATCAGTCACACATCTTGGGTTCGAACAGGATGACCTCTGAAGGCTTTCTGAAGAAAAAGAATTACTGAAGAAAGTCATGCATAGTTTGCATGTTTCTTTGTTCAACAAAGCAGAGAGTTCACTGGTGTTTTATATGAAGAGAAAAACTTGCCTATCTTTCCAATGCCAATATAATTTAAGGATGCAACTGCGATAAAGCAAGGTCAGACACCATCCATGGGTTGCTTCTCCTATGACAAGTGAAAGAAGCATTGCTGTGTGGCCATATTTAGGGTTGCTAGCCAGCCAGCTCGCCAGCCAACGAAAACTAGAACTGGATTCTCTCAGGTATTGCTAAAACTGAAGGTTGAAAAGCCAAATAAAACTGCAGTCAAGACATTCTTGCAGCTGGTGTGCAAACAAGTGGTCAGACAGGAATGGCGGCTGTAGTTAGTGGTTCGTTTTAAGTTATTGCTTCCTACACAACTTCTAAACCACAGCTGCTCAGTCTGATTATTTAGTGGTTGATTTTTGATTGATTTTGAGGTTACATCGTGGTTTGTTTGAGAAATAAATTCAACTACATACAAGGTTTAAACATGGGAGCTAGGCAGCCGTCAGTGAACTATCCAGGTGATTCCAAGCCAATCACAGCAACTTTGGTAGGAAAAGTGGCTGCAGAACAAGCCAGGTTCCTCATAAACAGTGCAGCAAGAACTAAGGAAGGAAAATGGCAGTCATGTTCATGTAACAGACACCTGATGAATACAAAGCATATTATTTGGCAGCCATTGTAAATGAGCTGTAAATTGTGAACACTTTCCCCCATTACAATGACGACTTCTTTCGTTTGTTTGAAAGTGTTTCCAGAACATGGAGTTCACATGTCCCACAAAAGTAAAAAGAAAAAAATTGCCTATACACATTCTGAGATTTTAGTTTAGGGAAGGATGTTAATAACTCTTAGCCAGACAGCTTAGGAAAACTACAGACTCCAGGATTCGACAAGATGATACCAAGACAGTTAAAGTGGAATCATAGTGCTATAACTGTGCAGTGTGAAAGGACCCCACAAAAACCTCTTAGTTCCCATATCCTACAATACTAAGTGTGTATAATCTGATGTGATCCCTGTGTGCTGAGGAAGGAACTATCAAATCTGAATTCAAGATAAAATTGAATGGATGAGGGGAAAGAATGTCAGGAGGTCCATATATATGTGTGTGTGTGTGTGTGTGTGTGTGCGCGCATATATAAATACACACATATAACATAGTTATAGAGAGAGAGTAGTCAGTGTAGTATACATAGCAATAGTTACAATTAGTGTAGTATACATAGCTATAGTTATAGTTGCATAGTTAGTGCTTCCAGCCACACCCATTTCCTGAAAAGGTGGGGAAAACAGTGGCCAATTTCAAAGAATAGGAGAGGGAGAAAAACCAAGAGGTAGGACAAAAGTGTTTTAAACAAGAGTGTTCTAAAATTCACAAATTTCTTAAACACAACTTGAGATTTTACAAAAATGTGGAAGACAGCAAAACTGACAGTCAGCACACAAACAAAGGCATTTGAGTAAGGGCAAGTGATAATTTTGTTCTGGGTTGTTAAGAATTTATCAAAATTTACCAATTCCTTTATATTCGAGATGGAAAGTATTTGAGAAAATCTTCCAAATGTCAGAAAAATAAAAAATTACAGATTAATCCACCCAGCCTAGAGCTTCAAGCACTTAAACAGGTTGGTGCTAAACTAGGGCTTTTTATACATACATATATCTGATTAATAAGTAAACTGCCCTAGATTCCAGAAAAATGCAGTTAATCACTGTGTGTGTGTGTGTGTGTGTGTGTGTGTGTGTAGCTACAGGTAGACAAACATATCATGATGTTTTCCATACCAGGATTAGCTGTATTTGCTGAAATTCACCAAAGCACATGGCTGAGCCTATCATTTTTTCATTTTTGTAAGTACACAACACAATTTGTAATTTTCTACAGAAGTGGAACAAAAAGAAAATCTAAAACATCGAATGTGAGGAAAACACAAGATAAACTGATTCCCTAAACCTTGATTTATTTAACAAGCAAGAGAGGAAGGAAAGTAGATGCACTATAAAAACTTAGCCTTTAAGCAACAGAATTACAGCAGATGAAGTTTATTAATGGAGTCAAACAAAGCTGAGATATTAAGCTGATAAGAACAGATATCACCATGGTGTCATGGTCTCAGTGTTGGATGTTGAAAACTGTACAGTTTTCAAATCCCTGATCAGCCTTGGAAACCCAGTGGGTGACGCTGGGCAAGTCTCTCAGCCTTAAACAAAGGCATTGGCAAACCTCCTCAGAAGAAACCTTCCCAAGAAAACCATAACGATAGAGTTGTCATAAGTTGGAGTCAACTCGAAGGCACAACAACGACTAACAGATGCTACACTTGATGTTAGCCGACAGGCTGCTTTTAGAGTCTGTCAGGATTGTCACTGATCACACAGGCCTGGGATGCAGGTGTAAGCCTAAGAATCTCACATACTTCTATTGAATATATGTGCTTATGTACGGGCAGTGTGAGGCACATGTTCTTCCTCTCCACAACTCTCACCAGAATCAACTCATCCATTTTCTTCAATTTGAGATTCTTCCAGTTTGCGAATTGTTTCTGTTTACCGTTATGAGCCCATTTCAGGCAGACCAAGACTGGATATATTGGGTACACTTCGGAAGCTAATACTATTTTATAGATATGCCAGATCTGAATCACTTCTGGTGACACAGGAGTTTCTATGGTCTTTGTGCTGGGCTTTATTTGTTGTTGTTTTGATTTGTTTTCACTATTTTCAAATGTTATGATGGTTTAATTGCTTTTCTATTTTGTACGCTGTTAATTTTTAAACTGTTTTAAATGTTGTAAGCCACCTTGATTCCCACACTGGGAAAAAGATGGGATATAAATAAATACAGTAAGAATAAAAATAATAAAAGTAATAATCACTCAGGTGCCTTCTATGGCAGCATCCAAGTTTCA
Organism: Iguana delicatissima; assembly: GCA_948472985.1. Taxonomy (NCBI): domain Eukaryota; kingdom Metazoa; phylum Chordata; class Lepidosauria; order Squamata; family Iguanidae; genus Iguana; species Iguana delicatissima. The sequence continues at coordinate 514,882 of CAOKZL010001728.1, read as the reverse complement.
AAAAAGTGTCCAGAGAGGGACTAGAATCAATAGAGTTATACTCAATTATCTTCACTAATTTTATTTATATCCCAGCTTTCCCTCCAAAACCAGGACTCAGGGTGGCTTACATATTAAAATGAACATAGTACAGCTAAAATATACAAAAGGTTAATATTAAAATGTAATTAACTGTCAATAACATTAAAGCAATTTTAAAAAATACAATAAAAATCCATTTAAAAAGGTATATTTAAAAGCAGTATCACACCGTATTAAAAGCCCCTTCTTTAAAAACAGCCTATTAAAGCCTATTAAAATATTCAACTCTCTGCATGGCATTTGAAGGACAGCAAGATAGAACCCGGTCTAGCCTCCCTAAAAAGGGAATTCCAGAGCCTAGGCAGAGTCACTGACAAGGCCAGGCCTTACAACCCCAGGAGATGTTCCTGGGAGGATGATGTTAGTGAGAGAAGGGCCCTGAACAGTGTTTATTATGTGTATCAGCCTCTCTACTTGATGCCCTCCAGATAATTGAGCATCATCCCCCTCTTTTCACTTTCCTCCTCTTCCTGTCAAACATTTGACAGGCAAGATTCTCTCATGTTGTAATATATCACATGCACATTGATGGAACCAATGCTTACCAACAAAACAGACTGGAGTTCTGCAACCTGGTATCATTCAGACATTGTTGGACTGCATACATTCTATCAGCCCCAGCCAAACGTCAGGCACGATGAGAGCAAACTATCTGGAGGCACCACCGAGGGGAGGCTGATATGCATAGCAAACATTGTTCCTGGAAAGAAATCTAACACTAATCCATGCCTCTTTCTATTATGTTGCAGAGAGACATCTCTAGATATGGTTAATACCAGTTAAATTCTAAGAAAAAGCTGTTTCACTCCCAAAGGAAAAAGACTCCCATCTGAGATTCTCCTTCATGTTCAAAAGTCTAACACAACCTGTGTCTATAAATGAAATGTTGATTATTAAACCAGCCTTTCTTTCATTTGGCAATCATTAGAACATTCCTACAATAATTTTATGTAGTAGTGTGGCTAATCAAACATTTAGAATTCAGAGACAAAGAGATGGAACAAAAGAAATATCCACAGTGGTAAAAGCACAAGGACATATTAGTTCCACTCCTGTAAAACCAACCAACCACTCAAGCACACTTAAAACCATCAGAATTCCCTCAGTGGATGTGAAAAGACAGACAATGTTATCAGGCTACCACAGTTTGGCTGAACAGGGACTAGTGAACAGCCAAACCGAAAGGGCATCCAAGACACCATTTTTTTTCTCCGCAATACTAAATCCACTGTTTTCTGGACTAGACAGATCTTCCAAACATCCTATGTTCCCTTCACATTGTATGAAAATGTCAACATCTCTAGGGTAGAATGGAAAATAGTTGCACTGAGAAGGTGCGGGGAGATGAGAATTGTTTCTTTCCTTTGTCTTACTGCTCTAACAAAGAAACAATAAAAAAGATCAGTTAAATAGGAAGGAGAACTGCCTAGCATTTGGGGGGAAAAGAGAGGGGAAAAAAACATACATGTTTCTGTTGTTTATTTTAATCAGGTAACTTTTTAAATAAATTTTCATAACAAGCCAACAGTTTCTTATGAGCAGCTAAATGATACATTTTAAGCAGCTGGGGATGAAGATTACTACTATCGCTATCTCTTTCTGTCTGCTCAATTGAAAACACGTAGCCAAAACACAAAAATAAGAAACCCATATTTCAGCCAGAATATTCTAGTTACTGTCAGGTTATAAGTACAGGAAACAAACAGAAGTAAAATAGAGCAATAATAAAGGTCACTGAGAGTACCAAATGGAAATAGTTGGCCAGTAGAAAAGAAATTAAACCCAGAGTGGGGATTCTATATGACCAACAGGAGAATACATTACATGACCAACTATAAATAAAAAGATGACGGAAACAATACACTGAAGAACTATATAAAAGAAATGAAAGAATGCCAGATTCATTCAAGGAAGAACCCTCTGAAGACGAATCTAGCATTTTAGAAAATGAAGTGGAGGCACTTGGGAGAACTGAATCACCAGGAACAGGTGACATACCAGTAGAGCTGCTCCAAGCTACAGAGACAGAATCTACTCTAGTTCTAACTAAAATCTGTCAGCAAATATAGAAAACAAAAGAACGACTCACAAACTGGAAACTTAATATACACTTCAGTTCCCAAGAAAGGGGACATGAGAGATTGCAGTAACTATTAGGAGCATTGCATTAACTTTCCATGCAAACAAAGTGATGCTCAAACTTCTACAACAAAGACCTTTACCATTATGGAGTGAGAAATGCCAGATGTCCAAGCTGGGTTCAAGTTTTATAAATCATAGCAAAACCTTTGATTGTGAAGATCATGAAAAACTATAGATCACTCTTAAACAAATGGCTGTGCCAGAACATTTGATTGTCCTGAACCGTAACCTGTATGCAGGACAAGAAGGTACGGTTAGGGCAGAAGAGGAAGAAGAGAAATGGTTTCCAACAGGCGAGGGGGTCAGGCAAGGCTGCATTTTATCACCCTATCTATTTAACTTGAATGCTAAACATATCCTATGTAAAGCATGATCAAATTCGGAGTAAGGGAAGCATGAAAATTGCAAGAAGAAAGATCAGCAATTTAAGATATATAGATAACACCATACTAGTACCAGAAAACAGCAAACTCTTAGAACAATTACTAAAGAAAATTAAGGAAGACTGAGCATAAGGAGGCTTACAGTTGAACATTGAGAAAACAAAAATAACGACCATAGTGATTTACATAACTTTAAAGGAGACAATAAAGACATTGAAATAGTTCAAGATTTTCCATACTTTGGCTCAGTTATTAATTAGAATGGAGGCAGCAGTCATGAAATCAGATGAAGACTAGGACTTGGAAGGGCAGCTCTTAAGGAACTAGATGAAGATCCTGAAGTGTAAAGATTTATCATTATAGTGCTCTCTCCACGTTTGCAGGTTTGGCCTCTGCAAATCTGATTATTTGCGAGGTGTGTGCATGCTCCCCCTCATTCTCCTCCTCCCAGTCCTTGTGTTTTGCCAGACAAAGAGAAGAAAAGTAAGCACTAGGACAAAAAGAAATGGGGGAGGCATGTCTGTGCCTTTCTTCTCCCCTCCAGAGCTCCCCCTTCCATTCTCTTCCCTTTGGCCCCGGCACTGAGAGTTCATGCCAAGACAAAAAGCAAAGGAATGGAGGGGGAAGGCTTGTATATGCCTTCCTTCTCCCCTTCAGAGCTCCCCCTCCCATTCCTTTGCTTCAGGCCAGCACACCAAAGGCAAGGGAATGGGATTGGAGAGCCCCAGAAGGGAATAGGATGGTGATCATGGGGAGAGTTATTCCAGTTTTTCCACTTTCACAGGGTTTCTGCACCCTGAACCCTCATGAAAGTGGAATGGCCACTGTAATACTAAAGTTAGGGGTGGTCCATGCCATCATATTTCCTGTTTCTATGTATGGTAGAGAAAGCCAGACAGGTAAGAAAGCTGATAGAAAGAAAATCAAGTAATTTATAATATGGTCCTAGGAAGGAGTTCCACAGAAAACATGCACTGCTAAAAAAGACCAATAAATGGTTCCTAGAGCAAATCAAGCCTCAACTCTCCTTAAAAGCCAGGATGACTAAAATGGAACTGTCATACTTTGAACATATCATGAGAAGACATAACTTACTAGAAAAGACAATAATGCTTGGTAAGGTAGAAAGAAAAGAGGAAGACACTGCAGATGGAGAGCCTCCATCAAGGAAGCCTTGGCCCTAAGTCTGTAAATCGAAGTCAGCTTGATGACAACAACATGAACAAGAGAGGCAGGAACTGTAATAAACTAATTACACCACGCTACAGAAAAGGGAGAAAGAAATCAGGGCCATCACCAGCCTAAGACTAAGTCAAGATTTGAATATGGCTTTCCTTGCTTCTGCTTTAGTATACTAACTCCTACTCCATACTGGCTTTCAGAAAAGACAGGAAAGAAATATAGTGCAAATTTAGATGACTAATGAATGCAAGAAACAGAAAAGTTATCAAGCACAAAGATAGCTGGCATCTGGAAAGATCCAATTCTTCCTCAATGATACTTTCATTTTGCACCAGTCTGTAGGAGATACAGAGAATAAGGGCACTTTCAGATGATACATTTGCTGGGTAATTGGAATGCCTCTTGCAGAGAATTTTACAAGAGGCCCAGATGATAGCTTTTTCCAACTGCAGTCCTTTTTTTAACTCTGGAGCACCCTAAGAAGTCCATCTATATAAGGCAAAAGCCTCAGTTGAGAAAAGCCTATCACATTTATGCAACTTTTCACTTCTGTGAAGTAAAAAGAAGACAAGTTCAAATGCCATTCAGCATGTGTATGGATCTCCAAAATAAAATCAGAAACAACAAAAACAAAATTTGGGACTTTCTGGTATTTTTTGATCAGTCTGGATGTACCCTTTGTGCCAAAAATATACCAAAAACATCACTAACACACAGAGCCTTTTACTGCCTTGTGTTTAGATATAAAATTAATACATTTATATATCACATAGTTACATGAAGTTTATATCAAAACCTTTTGACTTCCCTTAGATTTAGTATCAGTATCAATACACCAACTAGAAAAACAACAAAAATGTAGAGGAACTATATTCTTACCAGTTACCCGGCAAAGTCAACTTACTTCTTTTTTAGTCTGGTCATTTATACGCTACCCAAAACAACTAGCTGAATGTACCAGCAACTGGCTATCTTTATACCAATCCTCAGAAGGCAGCAGCAACAGTATGGAAAACATCAGCTAATTTAGATTCTGTATCAGTGGCACTCCCCCTTGTGGTTGATATTTATCCCTCAATTCCTGTAAGGACAAATGACATTTCTAGATTTTGTAAGAAGGCGTAATTACTGTAAAAAGCTGTGTCAGTCACATGCTATTTTAATGGAAATAGATTGTACAAAGCAGTTTTAATGAAAACAGAAAACTGTAGTTGTGTAATTTCATAGCTACCACTGTCATCTTCTCGTTGTTACATATCTTCAGGTTGACTTGGAGTTACTACAACTCTATGAAAGAGAGATCTCCAAATCATTTTTATCACTAACAGCCCTGCTCAGGTCTTGAAGACTTGGAGTCACGGCTTCCTTGATCGAGTCTCTCCCTCTGCAGTGTAGTCTTCCTCTTTTCCTATCACCTTCTGCCTTACCATGTATTACTATATTTCCTAGTGAGCGATGTCTTCTCATTATACGTCCAAGGTACAACAGTCTCATTTTAGTCATCTTGACTTCTAGGGATAGCTGAGGCTTGATGTGGTATAAGACCTATTTATTGGTCTTTTTTAGCATTCCAGTAGTCCAAATGCATGGGCTAATCACCCTTTGCCTTACCCAGTCCAATATTTTGCACCTACCTTCAGCTGCTACAATTTTAGGGATAACAAAGGAAAATCAGATCCCATTGAGCCTAGTGTCTTTCCACCTTTTAAGCTACAGCTGGGCTAAACCTCTGCATGTGAGGATAGGATAGGTCAGGACTATCCCACGCCCTGGAATTTCAGGGGCAGAACCAGATACTTGGGATGAGTGCCTTGTGATGTTACAGGAGGTGGGCACTTGTGTTGTTACAAGGAGAAACTCCTGGTGATGTCATAAAGCACAATACTTTAGGAATAAATTTCAGTTGCACATAGTATGCCATCAAATAAAAAGCATCAAATATAGCAAATGAAAATATAGAGGAGAGAGGGAGACAGATTTCAAGGCAGCACTCTCGTCTTGAGATTCTTTCTCCTTACCCATAGGACAGGAGAGTCTGAGAAACCATACTTCAGATCCAGGCAAGAGAAATCTATCCTTCCCACAAGAGTACACAGACTAAGGGCAGAGTGAAGAAGAGAAAGAAGAAGTGGTAGAGAGAGAGAGACGAAAGGAGGTGACATTGGAAAAGAAAAAGGGTGCTCTTGCCCACAGTTAGCTCTGGCCTCTCTGATTAACTGCTTCAGCCTCACATATAGATTGTCCCCCTCCAGCGAAAGCTACAAAATCAGCTGTTGTTTTCAGGTACTGAACACTCAGTACCTCAATACGTTTTGATAAAGGTCACACAGAAAGAGATAGAGAACTCTGTAATATAAGCAATTTTCACACAAATTAGTCATGTTAATCTGTTTCAGGGAGAACAGAAAGACAATAAAAGGATTTTTTGTGGCACCTTTAAGACTAAAATGAACCCATCTTAGAGGTGCCAGAAGACTCCTTCTTTAAATCACCCTCTCTTCCCCTTTCTTTTTATTCATATTCATAACATAAGCAAAACCTTAAATCAGGAAGTGTGGCAACAAACCGAGCGTTTGCTGTGCAAGAAACCAGCTGTGATATAAGGCTCTTTCTTTAGCCTTACATAACTTTTGCAAAATACTCCTTTCCTCCCAACCAGTGCTATTATTAAGCCATCAGAGGCAGATTCGGAAAATTTTAGCAATCTCACTTCCCATCTGTGAATCTCGGGCGATTCAGAAGGAAAGAAGTCCGAGTTACTAATCTGCATGACTTTTGTTTGAATAAACAGGCTTACACTGCCCTTTTAACAGGAACTAGGCCTTCTCTTGTAGGCTTGTTTCAGAATAAGGACTAGAACACGACAGAACACGCGTGGCCGTAACGAGGAAAAAGAGGGCGTCTGAACACTTGAAAAGTGGCTTTCCCTCCACGCCTTGTAATCTTTGCTAACTTGAGATGTAGACACACTCGCGATCTTGGATTCAGGAGCACTTCTTGGTGAGAGGGCATGGCTTCTTGGAAGTCCCTGACACCACACTTTTTTGGGGGGCGGGTAGTAGAAATTAATCATTGCTGACGAAATTGGCAAATCCACTTCCGAGTATTCCTTCCCTAAGGCCATTTCCGCACTACACTGTTACAGTGCTATCATTCCACTTCCAACATCCTGTGGAATTCTGGGGTTTGTAGTTGACTGAGGCCAAAGAGCTCTCTGGCTGAGAATTCTAAATCCCCCTCCCTAAACTGCAAACCCCAGGATTCCATACGATGTTGAAAGTGGAATAATAGCACTCTAACAGTGTAGTGAGGAAATGGCCTGAGGAAACCCCATGAAACTCATGCCGTCGCCATAAGTCGACAGGAGACTTGGAAGGCAAATATTTGCGGCTGCGTGCCTTCAAATCGTTTCCATATATAAACAAACCCACAGCACATTCCAGAGCCTGACCTTCACTAACCGCGCGGAGGCGATCTTGCATTGCATCCTTGCTCTTGAACAGCAGCCGCCCCCCCCCGTTTTTTGCCAACCGAGGCAGGCAGCTCAGAAACCGGGCCCGCTCTGCACTCATCGGCACCGCCGCCGCCGCCACGCCTTGATTCAAAGCAGGACGTAGCAGACGAAGGGGGACTCTGCCTTCTCTCATTCAGGCTGCCTGCCCAGGAAAGAGAGCTAAGCGGGAGCGGCTATCCACCTTCCCCTCCCCGCCTGCTAAGGCACCCATTCCCCGGCCTTACCAAGCCTTCACCGGCAGCAAAATAACCCGGCGACGGCGACCACTACCGGCGACCAACCATAGCTCCGCCGCCAGAAGGAAGGGCGGGCGCGAAAACAAAACCAGCCCTCCTCCTCCTCCCCCTGCCCGTGTTGCCGGGAAAAGCGATTGCTCGCTGGCCAGACTTCGGCCATTTCCGCGCTAGCCTGTTATAGCGCGATGGTTCCACTTTCAACATCCTCTGGAATCCTGGGGTTTGCAGTTTCGGGAGGGGCCGGCCGGCCCCTCCCGAAACTGCAAACCCCAGGATTCCAGAGGATGTTGAAAGTGGAACCATCGCGCTATAACAGGCTAGTGCGGAAATTCGCCTTCCCTATCGTCTGCCTCGAGTTTTACCCTCCATGGTGTTTTGTGCGGGCGGCGAGCCCTTGTGCATTCAGGAGCCCGTGGTTTAGGAGGCCGACCCTAAAAGACAACGAGATGTGAATGAGCAAATCCGGCTGTTTTTCCTTCACCACTCGCATCCCCGACCGTGGCTGAAGGCGCGCAGCCTTCCGTGCAACTTAAGGGAGGCGCGTTAGCGGGAGCGGGGGGGGGGTTGCTTCCCAGGCAACGTCCGTAGGATCGGACTGCGTGGAAGCCAGAATGGACAGAGGAGAGCGATGCATGCATATCTCGGTGACAAAGCCTCTGACAAAGGCCATTTCCGCACTAGACTGTTATAGTGACATAGCACTGTAACAGTCTAGTGCGGAAATGGGCAAAGAAGCTCCCTTAACAAAATATTTTTATGAGAGCCTAAGCCCAGCTCTCTCCCTTTTTTTCTTTCTAGCTGGGAAGGTGTTTATTTTGGAGAAAGACAGACTTTCAGTGCTGGATTGCAGCTGCGTGTCTACAATAAACAGCGCAATTAAGCTTAAGTTGGGAAAGAATGCCATCCTATGCTAGGTGACCTTTGGGTCCCTCTGTGTGTTTACCTACAGCAGGCAGAGTAAACAGCTGCTTCCAAAATCACTTACTGAGCATTTGTAACCAGCGAACAGGAACAGGTAAAACAGACTAGCCTGCTTCACCAACTACCCTGACGTGTAGGAAAAAACATAGACCTGTAAGTTTCGCCACCAAAATGGAAATCATAAGGAAATAAGAGGCTGTTGAAAGAAAAATATCAACCTGGGGTACATTTTGGAAGAAGCTTTTGAGCAGTCTAGAGGATTCAAAATGTTTTTGTTCACGAATACAAGACTTACTTGACCTGTTTATTTCATTTCACAGGTGCATGATGTTGTGTGCTTTCAAGTCATTTCCGACCCTAAGGTGAACCTTTTAAAGAGTGTTCTTGGCAGGATTTGTTCAGAGAAGGTTTGCCTTTGCCTTCCTCTGAGGCTGTGAGAGTGTAGCTTGCCCAAGGTTACCCAGTGGTTTCCCATGGCCAAGCAGGGATTTGAACCTTGGTCTTCAGAGATGTAGTCTAAGGCTCAAATTACTACACCCTGCTGATTCTGTGCATAATGTTAGTTGTGAATAAAAAGACTGCTGAAACATATTAAACCACTCTGCTTTTTGGGGGTTTAGGAAGCCTATCCCTATTCTGTCTATGTTATTTCTACCTCTGGTACCAAAGTTTCTGTTAAAGAAGTAAAGCCTTATCTCATTAATGGAGACATGCAGCAAACTTGCTGCTAAGATAAATATGCTAAGTGTACTGAAAGAAAGGCCTTATTATACAATATGAGGTTTACTTACAAGTAAACATAATTAGAATCTTGCCAAACAAGGAGAGAAAGGAATTTCCCTGTTTTTATTCTCCGTTATGTGTGTGTATGTGGTTTCAAGTCACCTGCTGACTTAATGGCGACTCCATAAATGCCATACGGTTTCTTAGCAAGGAATATTCGGAGGTCATTTGCCATTGCTTTCCTCTGAAATATAGCCTGCAGCATATGGCATTGCTTCAGGACTCTCCTCCAAGTACTAATGAACCCTGACCCTGCTTAGTTTCCAAGACCAAACAGGATCTGGTGACTTGAGGGTATTACAGATAAGATAATGGATCATTAGCAATCAATATACTATGTGGACAAACTGCTTTCTCTTCTTAAAGAAACAGTAGGCCAGACTTATGCTTTGTGTTTTAGTTCAGATGGACAAGAGTAGACTGATTATTACACTGTTAAGACCATAACTTTTCACAGAGGCAGCTTGCTAGACTCAAGCAAAATCTAATTAATTCTTAGACTTTTATTTCAAAGTTTTCTTATTAGGTCTATTATTTATAGGCATCACTTAAAAAAAAAGCATACTGCAAATCTTCTTACAGGTACAGGTGTAGCTCCAGAATTTGAAAGTATCCAGCATTTCAAAACACCTTATAATCTGAAGTAAAGTTAAACTACCTGGAAGTACAGTAGTTATTAAATTAATTGGGAATAGGGCTAGGATGACCACATGAAGCAGAGGATACAGTTTATATTCCTCTAATAGCTGTATGGAAAAGGACATTGCAGCAGCTGTAGTTTGTCATACAAGCTTCAGGTGCTGAAATTCATCTTTCACAAAGTTATGAAAGGCACAGGAGCCCTGCCGTCTTTCATAGAATCATAGAGCTGGAACGGACCACAACGGCCATCTAGTTCAACTCTCTGCCATGCCCACTGTACTAATTTCTGGTTAGACACACATAGGATTGGGCTTAAAGACTTGCATTCTGTTAGAAGACTGTTCTTTCAATAAAAGAGCTACAAGTAATGGCATGCTCAGACATAGTGAGTACCTACTTTAGTATCACCACTGGTAAAGTGGTAAGTAAAATGTTGTCACTATAAAGACAGTGCGTACATCCTATCACTATAAAATATCCACAGATTAAATAGGTAACTGCATTTATTAGTTAAGAATTACAACTGGCTGAGTTACTCAAAGAAGTGCCATGTGCATTTTTCCATGCCATTGATTTGCATCTGTTCAGTAGATCACCTCTCTCTGTCCCAGATCAATAGCAATCATGCTTGTGATATGCTTCCATGGTGTAAGTTAGCATTTTTCTTATTCACATGGGAATCTTCTCTCCTTCCAAATAAATCAGTTCCCTGATTCATCTTAATCATTCACTGTTTACTTGATTTCCTTATCTTTTCTTGCTCCTTACCATTGTTCAAAAAGAGGAAATAAAAGCTTTGAAAACATTTGTTCTTAGTTGGGTCGATTCCATAATATTTTCCACAGTGCCCCAATGTAATCGCACTACAGCACTGTGGGAAATTAAAATGGCAGCCTCCTACCTGCTGATGTGAGCAAGGAGAAGACCTATCAGAGGGCACTTTGCCTGGGCTCCACTCAAACCTGGACATGACTCTGGACATGTAGAAGGTTTCAGTGATGGTGTAGGACACAGTTCTACATTTTGGTTGATACAGAAAAAGACTCCAGGCTAGCTATGTTATGCCATTTTTTTTCAAATGACACACTGAAATGAAGAATTAAGATATTTGCTGTTAAAAATTGATTTGTGACAAAGAAGATCCAAGGCTTCTGGAAAAGCATTTACTTGTTCCGTCAGAAAGAAAGAAAGAAAGAAAGAAAGAAAGAAAGAAAGAAAGAAAGAAAGAAAGAAAAGAAAGAAACCAAACCCCAAACTCAGCATGGTTGCCAACAGGGCACCTGTCCTTTTCCTGTGACTGGAAGAATATCTTTTCTTTTTGCATGGAGAACTAAAGGCCTGGCAGAAAGAGGGAAAATGCTCAGACAACACAGTATCCCTGCCATAGACATGGTGGTGGTGGTGGTGATGATAGTGATCTTTATTTATTACTGTCATTTATACTCCACTTTTCTCCTGGTAGGGACTCAAAGTGGCTTACAATAATTTAATAGTTAAAAATCATAGAATACAAAAGTTAAAACACAAATTAAATGATCCAATAAGAATTAAAGTTAAAATACATGATTAAAACTCAAACATCCATAAATTCACCACAGTTAGCAATATGTAGCACCTTTTATCAGACAGGCCATAATCAAACGTTGAAAGTTAGAATAAAAATGTCTTCACTTGACTGCGAAAGAGAGTAGGGAAGGTCTCTGGGAAAGAAGTTCTAGAGCCTGGGAGCACCCACTGAGAAGGCACTCTCCCATGTTCCCACCAGATGCCTCTTCAGCTGATCTCAAAGCCTGGACTGGTTCATGTGGGAGAATATGGTCCATCAAATTAACATAATTTTAATCCACATTGAGAATATGATTGCCATATAGTTTCTTAAGACCAAAAAGTCATAAGAGAAAAAAAACTCAACAAAATACACAAAGTTAGGACTGTGAGCTGCAAACTGCCTTCCCTCCTATTCACAATGTGTAGATGTACACCTACTTGCAGTGTGTTTCAAGATTTAAATGTAAAATACATTGAGATCCCAAACTTAGTTTGAAGCAATTTTTGAAACAAATACGGTAGTTGCTTATCTATGTAGATCAGGCTATGTTAAAGGCAGAAGAACTGGTTTAAAAGTTGCTAATTCTTCTAGGAACTAATTGACTTGACAATAGTGAATAGGCGATCAGTTTGGGTAATAAGAATGAAAACTGCTTAGTCTGGAATATGCTTGCTAACTTTTTTTATGACAGAGTGCCTGTGCCTTTAACTACTGCCTGGCATGCAGAATTGTAGTATTTTAATCCTTTCCTAGTATAGAAGAAAAATAATAGGAAAAGCTATAATTGTAACATTTACCAGCTGATGTTAATAGTACAAGAATCCTGGCAAATTGTAACCCAAAGTCTGCTGGCCGTCTTGAATTGGAATCCACAAAATATCTAATTCTTATATCCATAGCATTTGAATTTGTTTCTCAAGCAGGAATTATTTTAAAAGAGAAATTTTGAAAACAATTTGTGAGATGGCAAGCTAACTTGATACTAACAATAAGTCAATGGACGTACTTAGTGGATGCAATAAACTAGTTATTTGGATCCTGGCCTTGTTATTTCTATTCTTTTTTTTTCCTACATGCTATCATCAAGCAAATGTAGACAATCATTTTTTTTCATTTCAGTATAACAAATATTTGTCTAGTTATGGCATTTTGTTAATGAAATGAAATTGTAAATCTTACCTCTCAAAACATTACTGTTCCATGTAACAAACAGGACTTTTCATTTCCCTGAAAGGCAGTACATCCAGATGTGGTTCAAATTCAAATTATTCACAGGACCCTAGGTGTCAGCTTCATTATTCTTTTTTGAAGGGGAAATATAATTTCCATTGCATTTGTAGGCAAACTCAAGGCTTTTTATCCAGCAGGATTTCCATCACATTATTCTCCAATCATAATTTGCACATTAACAGATGTACTATTCCCATTATTCCTTTGAAACATTATAGCAGCTTTTACACATCTGTATTCCACAGCCTGATATGTCATTTAGAGGATAGGTAAATTAGCAACACAGCCTCAGAGGTTCTCCTGCATTAGCAGACAAGACTATTGTGTCCTTTGTGTGCAGTTATGTTGCAAGGCTTCAGCTAAATAATCCGTGGAATTTGCAGCTGACTAGGAAATTGTTCAGTTAGTGGGATGTCATAAGGGGGAATCTTATTTACAATTGAGACTAATACTAATGCTCACCATTCCATATTCTAAATATGTCAAGAAGCCCAGTGACTAAACTAAGGAAGCTTCTGGCCTGATGCAATGTCAAAGATAAACACAGCCAACTTGCTATAAATAAAATCTGTTGTCCCATGACAACCCACTCTAATAACATAAAAATCCATCCTAGCAGCCTCAAGCACTCTGTGTTCATAAGCGCACAGTATTTCACACTTTGAATGGATATTTAACAATGTCATTAGCATTGTATTAGTAAAGTTCATTTAATTTTCACCTTACAGACACCACTGAAAAGATAACTTTAGACAACCTTACCACAGAAGGCATGTGACAAAGTTATTTGCTGGTATTTCAAAATTCAAGGGAAATCATATAAGCACATTCTTATTTAAATCTGATTTCATGTAGATGACCACAGAGAGCAAGTGTCGATTGCATATTGAGATCATCACAGTCACTATTTGTGCAACACATTCTGCCTAACCTAACTACTGAACTCCCATCCCCAGGCATAAAATAACATGCTCTAAATCCCCTTTAACACATTACAACTTTTCATCTTAGAAAGGTATGTTTATGTCTTGCCTGCAAGTCAATTTTGTATGATATCACTTTTATACATGTAGGCCTTTTTCTTCTTGCTTATATCTGCTATAAAAAGTTGTTAATAGCTGCACGTTTCCAAACACATTTACACCATGTGTTGTTGTTATGTGCCTTCCGGCTGACTCCAGCTTATGGTAACCCTGTTATACCAGGGTTTTTTGCAAGATTTAGAGCAGGTTTGCCATTGCTTTCCTTAAGGCAGAGCTTTCCAAACTTTTCATGTTGGTAACATACTTTTTTCAGACGTGATTATTTCACAACACAGTAATTCAGTTTTACTAGCAAACCAGAGGTTAAACTAACCCCTTATAAGAGATACAGACACATACATAAACTGTAATAACAAAATGTATGGCGACACAACATATGTTATGAAAACCTTTCATATATTTTTAAAAATATATGATTTATAAATAATAACATACGTTTCCAAGATTGTAGGCAACACACCTACACACTTCAGGTGACACACTAATGTGTTGCGGCACACCATTTGGGAAGCCTTGTTTTAAGGTGTTACCATCCCCTACCACCTCTCCTACAAGATATGCAATTTTCATAAATTGGACTTATTAATGACTGGAGAACACACTTGAGGTCACGCTGGCCGGAGAATGTGTTTTAGGGTTAAGCTGATCTGAGACCTGTTCAGTGTCATAAATCCAGCAAGGATTAGGCAGGAAAGCCTGATGCTGATAGGTTTGTATTAATATTTTTACCACTCCAGGCTCTTTGCATTTCTGGATACAATGAAAGAGAAACTGATTGATGAAGAATTAGAGACCATCTCTCAATCTTATCCTATGGAGATCTTCCTTTTACACCCTACCTGACTGAACATTAAGAGATCATCATGAGTCCCATCAATGTTTCGTCACTCCAGAATTAAGCAATCAGCCTATTCCAGACTCCTTTATCAATCCCATGGGAAAGCCGTTACAATTTTGTCATTGCATCCCTTCAGGGTGTGGAACAGGGTATAAAAACCTAGCTTTGACCCCAGCCTTTTGCAGTACATAGAACGTAGTCCAGACTGCCATTCCCCCGTGCTACCCTCAGATGCTGTCTGAGCCACTCTGCTGCGAGCCTTTCTTCAGGATTGATAACTGCCACCTTTTCCACCCAATCTCTCTCTATCCAACCTTTCTTCCCTCACTTTCTGATAGCCTTCTATGGTTCTTAAGAGTGTCAGATTTCTTGTGTGTTTATCAATTCAAATAAAATACTTTGTTAACTTTAACTGGATCCTCTCTACAGTTAGTACTGGTATACAGAGGTGAAAAGATCCTGCTTATACCCTCCTCTCTCAGGCCTCCTTTGAGTTATAATTTCCCCAGATGGACTCCAATGTCCCCCACTTCTTAGGGTAACAAAGGCAGAGACAGTGTGACTTCCTGAAGTCATCCAGTGGGTTTTCATGGCTAAGCAGGGATTATCTCTGAGTCCTAACCCAACACTCAGACACTAGGCCACACTGGCTCTATCACAACATGTATATATAGGGAAAAAATGGTTTGTGTCACCATGTGCATGCAGGTTTTCCATGAAATTTTCTGTGCATGTACCCTCAATATAGGCATCCTTGTAATGCATGAAGAGGCCTCAGAATTAAAATGGAGAAACATACGAATTGTATCAGTTCATTCATTCATGTATATTCCTACAATACAGGTTACATGACACTATTACATTCCTTATTAATCTATTGAACAGATAATTCTGTGAGCCATTATAGCTAATGCATCAGTGCCCCAAAAGGGGATAGTTGGGGGACTCAAGCCCCCTAAGACTAGGTGGGCTGAGCTACCACCACTCTAAGTGATCAGGCAAAATTGGATTATCAAAACCAGGCAACTGAATAATAATAGATGGGAGAAGGAATCCTCCCCCCGCAACTGTGTCGTCCTGCACTATAAAAAGCTGTTTTGATGGCATGACCACGTAATTGTAACAGGAGGAAGGGTATCCTATTTTTGGTGAGCCTAGGAAACATCTGTGCTCCTTAGCTGTTTCACTGAGCCAGGGATGGACTTAACTCCTGGAGAATAAGAACGGAGCAAGGAAAATCTGAGGAAGAAACGCCTGCTACAGCATTGTGACTCAGAATCATCTGATTGGTGGCCTCCCATTCAAATACTAACAAAGGCCAATCTTACTTAGCTTCCAAGATCAGAAAAAGATCTGGGGCCTTCAGTGTGTGGAGGGGGGTGGGAGGGGTGGGGCTACGGCACAAGGGGCGTGATCACTGTGTGCAGGGCCGTGGCTGTGGTGCATGGGGGCATGGCCAGGACATGCAAGGGCATGGCTATGGGCCAGGACACCCCAAAAACATTGCCACCCGGGGCAAATTGCTCCCCCACCCCCATGTCTCTACGCGACTGGGGACCTTTATGGGATTTAGGTCTATTCATAAAAAAGGCTATATATTAAGGAATTCCATTCTAGAGGCGTCTTTTCTCCTCTTTTGAGTGTGTGTGTGTGTGCGCGCGCACATGCATGCTCATAACAGATTTTCTTTTGTTTTTAGTTAAAACATGAAGAACCTCTGCCAGAAAAGAGAGGAATATCTTTGCCTAGATGAGTCTGCTCTTTGCCGGGAAAAGGAAGAGGTCCTCATTCTTAGCAAAATGGTGCTTCTGCTTAAGCTATATGCTTTGGTGGTCTCGATTTTTCTATTCAGTTTTAAGAGATTTTTAGAAGTTTACAGAAATTTTCCTTGATTCTTTGCTGGGAGATTATTTTAAGAACATAAGAAGAGCCATGCTGGATTAGACTGAGGAACCATCTAGTCCAACATTCTGTTCTTACAGTGTTGTCTATGGGAAACCCACTAGAAGGAATGAGTGCAAATGTATGCTCCATCTTGAACTCAGCAACTGGCATACTGAAATATCCTGCTTTGGGTATTAGAAATGACATCTGGTCATCATTACTACTGGCCATTGGTGAGCCCATCATCTTTGGATGTGTCCAATCCCCTTTTTAAAGCCATCCAAGTTGTCAACCAGCCCATCTAATGACACTGGATTCCATGTTTTAACAATGCTCTGTCTAATTACTTTTATCTGTTCTGAATCTCCCACTTCTTAATTTCAATGGATCATCTTGGGTTTTAGATACATGATTCTGTACATCTCAGTTATCTCTCCCACTATTTGCCTTTTTCCTAAACTAAAAATTGCAACTGGCCTTCATAGGTGAGTTGTTCCAGTTCTCTTTGACAGCTCCTTTCTACACCTTCTCCATCTGTACAATATCTTTTTTAAAAAAATTGGCCAGAACTGTACATAGTATTCCAGATGTGGTCACACCATAGTTTTATAGTATGATAATAGTATGTTATTGGTACTCACATTTCTGATTCCTTTTCTAATTATGCCCAATTCATTCTTTTCCTTCTCTTTTTAACAGCAGCTATACACTGGATTGACATTTTCATAGATACACGAACCGTAGCTGCCTGATTTCTTGGTCACTTGCTACCAATTCATAATCCATTAGTGTATATGTAGGACCAGCATTTTTTTGCCCCAATCACCACTTTACACATTTTCTTTAACCTTTCCATTACTGTTTTAAAATCCATTTTAAAATGAATAGATACATGATTTTATAGAGGGATTCTTTTAGAATTCTTTACAATTTCTTTCTGTTCTCACCACCCTAAATAATTTATTGTTACTTTAATTTATCAGAAAATGTGACTACCTCTCTATACATTGCTAACTCCAGGTTTAACATCAGGTACTGTAAACATGTAGATACACATATTTTGCACTTTCTTTTGTGATTTTTTATGTGCAATTCTGTATCTTCTAATATATCTGCACAACTTTTGCTCTCCAAATAGTGTAGGGGAGGGAGGAGGCAAATGTATTAGAAGATTTCATAGGCACCTTTGTATTCACTTAATAGAATATTACCTATTTTTCCCTTTGTTTGATAAATTAAATGTTTAATATTTTTATGTATTCACTTTTCTAATACTTCATGTAATATTTTGCCACTGATTTCATAGTAGTCAAATGGTTACCTGCTTCAGTTTGATGATGGTGATAATGGTGGTGGTGATGGTTATTTTAATGCACTATGTTCTGTGTTTCCATTGTTTTGTTAAAGCATACCTGTAAGTAGCCAAAATTAATGCTCTAACTGCCAACGTTGACCCTCACATACACACCTTAGAAGCAGTTCCAGGGTCTCTCATTGCTACTAGCTGAATGCATCTGAATCAATTAGCCAGCTGGGCTAACATATAGCATGATTTGGATGCTAATCTGAGTTCAAATTCCAGTGTGGTTCTGGATTTACTATCTACCCTTCATTAAGAGTCAGCCTCGACCACTACTGTATATCTTGTGAGATCTGTTAAGCATCTTTGTGACAGTGAACTGATTCCTGCAGAGTCAGATTGCCCTTTTCATATCAGCTAGAGGACTAACTTATGTCCTAGGTCTCCCAGCAGAAATCTATAACTTATTTCCAAACTCTAAATCATATTTGGTTAGGTCTCTTTGTCACATTTACATCTTCATAGTTAACTTCCATTCATCCAAGGAACTCAGGGCAAAGTACAAGGATAGCGTCTAAGAGGATGCAGAGGGCTGACTTTTGACAGACTTTATTGGGCATACACTGATACACAAAGCATCATTTTTACAAATACTCTATAAGAACAGGTTGCTTACCTGTAACTGTGGTTCTTCGAGTGGTCATCTGTGCCCTCATACATTAGGAGCTTTCGCGCCTGCGCGGTAGCGTTCGGAAAATTCTAGAGCTCGTTAGCTTTGGCGGGAACCCCTCCCCCACGTCGGTACTGCGCATGCTCCTCCCGCCGACTAACGGTCTCTCCTCAGTTCTGGTCCGCCGAAGCAGATGGGACCTGAAAAAGAGGGGAAGGCAGGGCGGGGATGTATGAGGGCACAGATGACCACTCGAAGAACCACAGTTACAGGTAAGCAACCTGTTCTTCTTCTTCGTGGTCTCTGTGCCTCATACATTAGGAGACTGTGTAGCTTACCAGAGGATGGTGGGTCAGGTCCCAGACCCTACAGCACAGAAGACAGCACAGCACGTCCGAACCGAGCATCTCTCCTGGAACGGCAGTCGAGCCTGTAGTGGCGCACGAAGGTCGACGGCTGGGACCAGGTCGCCACACGGCAGAGTTCCGACAGGTCGACGCCTCGCAGGAGGGCAGCAGATGTCGCCACGGCCCTGGTGGAGTGGGCCCGAAGCAGGTCTGGCGGAGGCTTCCTGGCAAGCTCATATGCCAGTAGAACAGTCTGTACCACCCACTTAGAGAAGCGTTGGGTGGACACTTTGTGGCCTCTCCGGTGCCTGCCATAACAGACAAACAGGTGGGGTGTCTGTCTGTAGGCTGCAGTCTTGTCTTTGTAAAAGGCCAGCGCCTGACGCACGTCCAGGGAGTGGAGGGAGCGCTCCAGAGGTGTCGTCGGGTCCGGGTAGAAGGCCGGCAGGATGATGTCCTGGCTGAGGTGGAAGTTGGACACCACCTTCGGCAGGAAGGAGATGTCAGGCCGGAGGACCACCTTGTCACGATGGAAGACCAAGTATGGTTCATCGCACCGTAGCGCCGTCAACTCTCCCGCCCGCCTGGCAGAGGTGACGGCCACTAGGAACGCGGTCTTCATCGCGAGCAGCCTGTCGTCCATCGTGGCCATGGGCTCGAAGGGCGGCTTCGTCAGCTGGGACAGCACCAATGACAGCGACCACAGCGGTAGCGGCGGCGATACCGGCGGGTAGAGGTGCTGCAGGCCCTTCAGGAACTGCTTGACGGTACCGTCCCTGAAAAGAGCGGCCGACGGGGATCGTGGCGGCTGGTATGCCACAATCGCGGCGAGGTAGACTTTGAGCGACGGAAAGGCCAGGCCCTGTTGCCGGAGGTGGAGGAGGAAGTGGAGCACGGTACGCAAAGTGACAGGCGATACCGGCTCTCGACGTTCCTCGGCGAAGGCCACGAAGCGCTGCCACTTATAGTGGTAGTTCCTTCGCGTGGACTCTTTCCTGGCCGCGGTCAAGACGTTTCCGACGGCTGGATCGTCTAGAGCGATATCCTCCAAGCATGGAGGGCCAACAGCGGCAGGTCCGGGTGCAACACCAGCCCGTCGGAGTGAGACAGTAGGTCCGGTACCGTTGGAAACCTGAGAGTCCTGCCCCGGGCGGCCTCGATCAGGGGTCCGAACCAGTGCTGCCTCGGCCAGTAGGGCGCCACCAGGATCGCGTCTGCCTGGTCCGCGATGATCTTCGCGATCACGCGGCCCAGGAGCGGGAATGGAGGGAAGGCGTAGATCAGCCCTTCATCCCACGGGAACTGGAAGGCGTCGCCGATGGAGCGGCGATCGTGACCGGCCCTCGAACAGAACAGGCGGCACTTCGCATTCTGGCTGGTCGCGAAGAGGTCGATGATCGGCTCGCCCCATCGGTCTCGAAGCATCCGGAAGGTCTCGTCGGACAGGGACCACTCGTGATGGGAGGTGGTGTCCCTGCTGAGAGCGTCCGCCGTGGTGTTCTCCTGCCCCGCCAGGTGAACCGCCACGGGGTGTATCCGGAGCGGGACGCACCAGTTCCAAAGGTCGAGCGCGATACCCAGCAGCGCGGTGGAGTGCGTCCCGCCTTGCCTGTTCACATAGCAGACCGCCACCGTGTTGTCCATGAGGATCAGCACCGTGCGGCCCGGTGGTGTCGGAACCTCTCAGGGCCTTGTGGATCGCCAACAGTTCGAGAGAGTTGATGTGGAGGAACAACTGTGTCCATCCACCGGCCTCGGACCCGGAGATCCCCGGTGTGCGCTCCCCAGCCGAAGAGCGAGGATCCGTCGTTATCGTACCGCGGCCGGGGTTCGGGGAACGGCATCCTGACAGCAAGTTCCGGTACGACAGCCACCACGGGAGCACCCGACCACCTCTGGGGCAGAGGGTCCCCGGCGGCGCTGGTCGTCCCAGAGTGGATCGAAGGCCCACGAACCAGTGCTGGAGGGGCCCGGGCGCGTAACCGGGAGAGGTAGGTTCGGCGGTGGTAAGGCCATGTGCCGAGGAGCTGCTGGATCCTCCTCGCTGACAGCGTCGAGGCCTTGAAGGCAGTGGACCCGCCCGACGAAGCGTCCGCGCCCTCTCGGGGAGGAAGGCCCTGCCGATCCGAGTCGAGGGTCGCCCCGATGAAGTGAGAACCCGGGTGGGCTCGAGATGGGATTTTTGGGGGTTGACCCTGGTCCGAGCCGGTGAGAAGGGACAAAGTCCGATGGAGTCCCTGAAAGTTTTTTTTGGGGACCCCACCAAAAGCCAATCGTCCAGGTAAGGGTAGACGGAGCGCCTTCGTCCGCAGGAAGAACACGACCGGAGCCATACACTTGGTGAACACCCTGGGTGCGGGGGAAAAGTCCAACGGCAGCACCCGGTACTGGTAGCTGATGCCGTCGATCGCGAACCGAAGGTATCGCCGATGCTGCGGGCGGATCGAGATGGGGAAATGGCGTCTTTGAGGTCTATGGCGCAAACCAGTCCCCTCGGCGGAGGAAGGGGAGGATCGACGGCAGCGTGACCTTTTGAACCTTTTTGGGGCGGTTTCGTTCACCCCTGGAGGTCTAGGAGGGGCCGCAGGGACCGTCCCCCTTTCGGCACCGTGAAGTCCTCAAATAGAAGCCGGTGGTCTTGGCTGAAGGCGGGACCCTCTCATCCTCCCTTCTGAGGGGGGCTGGACCTATTCCAGTAGAGCTGATTGGCCAGTGGAATAGTAGACACCCCGTGGCGGAATAGCCTGGAACTCGACGTCCCCAGGCGGACGATGGTGTCCCCAGGAGTCCGCAGTGATCTCCCGCCAGCAGTTGGGTTCTGGCCAGGCTCGGGTGGGGAAACAGTTTCGGGAGGGCGAAGGATGGCACGGGGGGAGTCCTGCGAAGGCCGTAAAAACCCGGGGATTTGGGCCCCGAGGACGACTTTTTGGACGACAAAGATGGGCGTCGTCGGGAAGCCTCCTGGAAGCCAAAGAGGTCGACGGCCTGACGCAGTCGACCGCGGAGACCGCGGCTGGAAACCCGAAAAAGGGAGGACCTTCTCCACGTGGCCTCGGCGGGAAGGAGCGGCAGTTTTGGGCAGGCTGGTTTATGCCCATCTTCTTCGCAGTCAGCCGGGCCTTGACGAGGTATCCATGGCCTCGTCAGTGGAGGAATGAAACAGCCCTTCGCCGTCGAAGGGAAGGTTTCAATCCTTCACGGCTGTCCTCCTGGAGCCCACAGGACCGGAGCCACGCGTGGCGTCGGAGGGCTAGGGCCCAATCACCCTCGAGGTACCTCCGCGGCATGCTTGAGGTGGCGAGCTGCAGACCCACCGCAACGGCCTCGCCGAAGATCTGATTGGCTGAGGCGCGTGACTCCTCCGGCAAGTAGCAAGGAGCGGGCCGAGTTGGTAAAGAGGTTCCGATGGTATCCCGGGAGGCATGCCTGTGTTACCGTCCTGACCACCAGGGACGATGCCGGAAAACCTTGGCCAAAGGTATCGAGCTTCCGCCTTCACGGTCCGGAGGGGTGGTATGCGTCGTTTGCCCCCTTCGTCTGCGCCGACTCGACCACGATGGAGTTTGGTACAGGGTGGTGAAAGAAAAACCCCGCTTTTTCTTTCTGAGTCCTGTACAAATGCTCCAGCCTGTGGGGGATAGGCTCACTACGCCCGGGTTCGCCCACGGTTCTTTCGCATCCACCAAAGGAGGCAGAACGGGCGGGGGGTTGACGGTGGGCGGGCTTCCAAGATGGAAAAGGGGTCCTGGGCTTGAGGACAGGGGCGGCACCAAGGCCAAGGGCTGTGGCCATCCGGAGAAGGTTCCCCGAACCGGCGTCCTCCGGCGCAGACTCCGGAGCTGGCTCTCCGAACTCCAACGGTGGGGATTCATGAGAGGAAAGGGGTGGACTCCCCAATCAAGTCGGTTGGAGGGCCCCATGGAGATGGCGACCTCTCTGCCTCCTTCTCCTCGGGTCCTGGGGGCCCGGGGGTGCCTGGATAGCCGCCGGAGCTGCAGCCTGCGTCGGGCCGAAAACGGTCGTGACCGGTATCTGAGTCACTTGCAGGGGCATGACCGCGGGCCTGGGGGGTTGCCCCCTGCGCGGTGGAAATCGCCGTACCACCGGCTGGGCCACGGTGGACTGTGGCGTCGGGCAGGTAGCTGTAGCCATCGTCCGCGGCGGTGGAGAAACAGCCCTGTAGCGAGGTGAGGGCTCTGGGGACCCGGCGACTCGGCGAGCGACGCGAGGTGACCTCTCATAGTGGGGGTAGTGGCCTCCCTCGGTGGCGGGGGACCAGCGACGAGGCACCAGTGGGGGCTGAGTGGTACCGGTCCCTTTGGACGGTGAGTACGATAGTCGAGCCCGGCCGGTTTGTGCCCACCGCTCCTGGGCGTACCGTCCCGGTAGGCCCCGGGTTGCTCTCTCCCGAGCGATGCCTCTCCAGGTGCATTTCCCCATTTGTGGGGATGGAGGCCTGGCCCGCTCTCCGGCGAGCGGGACTCGTCGCGTCGAGAGGCCGGGCGCTGTCTGACCATGGCCTCCTCTCGGCGTTTGCCGAGGGCGGGCGGCGACTAGGCGGAGTGATTTCCGCAACCAGCTCGGGCGGTTGGGGGGCGGACCAGCACGGCCTCTCCTCGTCCAAAAACCTGGGTAAAGTCCCATCCGGAGGCTCCTCCTCCACGGGGAGCTCCAAGGGAGGGCTTCCTCGGCGGGCTGGGTGGGTGGTGGGTCGGGGTCCCCCCCTTGATGGAGAGCTTGTTTTTCCTTCTTCTTCTTCTTTTTTTCCCTTTTTCCCCCCGGCCCTCAGTGGCTCGTTTTTTTTTTAGCCACGGTAATGGCCTGGAGGAGGAAGTTGAGGTCGAGCCCGCAGGATCCTCACGTGCCTATTGCCAAGACCTTTGGTATCCTCGGCAACTTTATTATGGTACCCGCCCGGTCCATGGCGAGGTCGAGGGGACGGCAGCCGCCACTGCTGCCGAAGAAGAAGAAGGAGAGGGGGTTTTTCGGCCATTTTTTGGGTCCCCTTTTCAGAAAGTCCTCCCAAAAATGGGACTTTGGCCCTTTCCGACCTGTTCAGAGCCGGTGGGAACTCTGAAATGGACACCCGAAAATTGTGCCCCTCACCCAAACAAATCAGGCACTTAAAGTGTGGGGAGAGCGACCTTCCTTCCACAGGAGGCGAGCGTTTGAAAAAGCCACATAAAAAGGGGGGCAACCCAAAAAAACGCCAACACAGTCCGAGATCCGAAACGTCGTCAAGCCAGAAAAAGGTCAAACCATCAAGAAAAATTACCAAACCAAGTCCGAAATCCGTGAGGGGTAGTCAAAAAGCCAAATCCGAATCGAAAAAAGAAATAACAATCCCAAAAAGCAAACCAATAAGCAGAACCCTTTTGAACGCTGAGGCGGACAAAAAGCTGAGGAGAGACCGTTAGTCGGTGGGAGGAGCATGCGCAGTACCGTGGGGGAGGGGTTCCCAAAGCTAACGAGCTCTAGAATTTTCCAAGCTAGGCAGGGAAAAGTCCTAATGTATAGGCCAGGACCACGAAGAAGAACATTAGTCTTTCCATGAACAGAGGGGCAATTTAAACTTTATGTCCTTAGGAAAAATGTACTTGTCAGTGAAAGTATTTTACATTATTGTAACCTAGGATTCATGCAGGATGGAACCATGTGATCAGTATGATATTTATAGATCCTTTAGTTTCAGCTGAGCTCATAACCTGTGAATTTTATTTATACACAGATGCTTATTTACAGCCTTTTTGGCATATCTTTCATTCCTTTTAGTGTATAATTTAATATGCAATTTCAGAAGCACCACCATTGGGGTCACTTGCCTGTGATCAATTTTTACCAGAATTTACTTTTTAACATAATGTTTTTGCATGATTCAAAATGTCAGCAGGGTAATGACAACATTCTGTTTCAGCAGAAATGGTATATGGCGGATGAGTCTCAGAGAAAACAAGGCAAGTCCTCTATTTGCTATTTGATGAATATCAGTTGTTACTCAGAATCTCCATAATCAATATTGTAATATGCCTCGGCAGTGTTGGCAGAGATGATAATGACAATAGTGGTGATTAGTGATAGCTGGTGGCTCTGATACCAGTAAATCCATTTAACTTTAAAGGAGCTATCCAAAGTGCTGAATGTGTTTGTGAGTAAGATTCAGAACCATGGATTGCTCCTTTAAACTCCATGCCAAAACACAGCATAGATTAATTGCCTTCCTAGAAGTGATCAGCTTACCTTTCTGTCACAGACCACTGGGCAGCCGGAAAGGCTAGTCTACTACTGGCTGAGCTACTTTAATCCCAGACAGGGCTAGGACATGTGGAAAGTCCTTGGAAAGAAGATATAGTTTTCCCAGCTAGAAGAAGGAGTACTTTTGTTGTTGTTGTATGCCTTCAAGTTGTTTCTGACTTATGGCAACTGCAAGGCAAACCTTACATATCACCCAAAAAGAAGAAATGCATTGATTATAAAAGAGAGCACAGATATGCATTAAAATTTTAACAGGCTAATTTACATGAGTGACTACAAAATTATAAATAATTTCTATAATATGAATAGAAATGAAACACATCTTACTATAGTGAGGAAGATTTGGATGAGAGGCCCTTTAATATTGTACAATTGTAGCATTATGTTTCTACTTTAACTGCCCTCATTCTATCCTCTGGAATCCTGGGCTCTGTAGTTTAGGGAGAGGCATTTAGAATTCTCAGTTAGAGAGCTCTTGAGCTTCACCAGAACACAAGCCTCAGGATTCCACAGGATACAGCCATGGCAGTTAGTGTGGAATCACAGTGCTACAATTGTGCAGTGTGACAGGTGGCCTGTGTGCCTGCCTTCTTTCTCTACTTTAATTGTTGATGCAGCTTCAAGGCCCATGATCAACCTCCCCATAGTTCGTTTTCTTTAAATTAGACAGAGACTGGAAAGTGCTTCAAGTAGACACATGCTTTAAAATACAGAGCTGACCTCTTTAAGGCATGACTTGTAATGACCTGATGCAGAAGTCTGAAACAGAAGGATATTGAGCAGAAAGGAACAGGCTTGATGGGCAGGAAAAATGGGAAAAGGTGGATACAAATAAACTTAAGTTAAATTAACAAGGAAGCAAAGTGACTGTTCCAGATCTTCAGATGCTAACCTCTAGTTCTTTCTATAATGATGTCAATAAATGTTACCATGACCTTACTGAGTCAAGTGTTTGTTACAGGTGCCATATTATCTTATAAAAGTATAGCAATAAAGATGTCCTGCCCATTCCTTGTCACATATTTAACAAATCTGAGTTCAGTTGCTCTGATCCTTTATTACCTTTTTTATTATTATTATACCTTATACCTTTATATAATAAAGCCACAGACTGTCCATGCTGCTGTATCTTTTCTATCTTCTTTGAATATGTAGTGGAAATTAGCATTTTTTTCTGGCTGGAACAAATTATTTAAAACTAGACCTCGTCTTGATAATAAATAAACTGTAATACAAGAAACTTGTGATTTCAAACATACAATTTTTAAAAAATTAAAAGATTAAATGAAATGTAAAGGTCAAGACAAAGAAGACAATTACAGTTGGCACTCCATATTTGCTAGGATTAGGGGCACAGGACCCTTGAAAAGTGGGAAAACTGCAAATATCAAAATATGTGAGTGTATGCCTGTGGAAAGGGGGCTGAGACATGGTGGGGAGATTGGGCACCCAGGGTCCAAACCAGGTCAAGAAAGGAAAGAGAAGAGGGTGGGGGAGCCCTGCATTTCCTCTCTCTTGCCAATCTCCTTCAGAGAGGGTGACATTGGGAAAGGGTTTGTGGTGCTGAGAAATTGTACTGCAAGCTGTCCTTAGCTGGCCAGGCAGCTGCTGGTGGAGGAGGAGGAGGACTAGTGGTGACTTTTTAAAGGGCTGCATGACCTGATTGACTTGATGGGAGCTGGCAAGAGGGAGTGTTACCCTGGAAAAGAAGCATCTGAGATGGGGGCCAGGGATTGAAGAAACTTGCAGACAAGCAAATCCATGAAAGTCAAACCCAGAAATGTGGAGGGCTGACAGTACAATATTCCTGATCCAGCATAATCTCAGAGTTCAAGATGCTTAACATAAGAAGGTGAAAATTCTCTGGTATGTTGGAAAGTAGCAGTTTACATGTTACAGACAGACAGATAGATAGATAGATAGATAGATAGATAGATAGATAGATAGATAGATAGATAGATAGATGATTAGCACAATGGTATTTTATGAATATAAAAAGTGAATAGGACAAATGATATTATTTTCTGTATGTATTTGTATTATATGTATGTACTCATTAGGGAGCTAGAATTGACTGCGGTTCTGTGGAAACATCTTAGAATGGCAAAGTCACTCTAACAAAGCCTTTCTCAACCTGCTCCCCTCAGATGTATTGGCTTGCAACTCTCTTCATCTCCAGCTACCATGGCCAGCTTGCCTGGAGTCTATGCTGGTTGTAGTCCAGAACGTATGGGTGATGCCAGATTGATATAACTTATGTAGTGACTTGTCCAAAGATTTGTACAGAAGGTTACATTCCACCAGATGAAACATGTATTATTATAATAAGTGATTATACCTGCTGGGATTCTTTGTGCTATCTAACTGTAACAAGATACAGCAATCCTCCTACACACATGCATTTTATTCTACACACGTTGCACACTGACATCTTGATGTGAGAAAACCTATTACTTGGACTTACTTGGAGTCTTGTTATTTTCAAGATGTACTTTGGTCAAAAGGCTGTAGGTGGCATGAAAGCATATGATTACAGTGAGTAATTTATGGATGCAAAATAAGTCAGTGCAATCATACTGTAATTGCAATTGGATAGCAATCTAGATATTCCCAGCGGGCATTGCCAGTGCAAATAATACTCTGTCTCATCAGGTGCTTAAATACATAAAGACAACTGTGCCTGCAGTTGTCTTACTACACCAACACAGAGATTATGTACTAACCAGCTAACTAACTTTAACTTCCACATCATATGTTGTATGATTCAGGTAATCTGTTGTTTTCATGGTGCAGCAGTCTTATGGTGCACAGATCTATAGCATCTAGATTGCCCCCCACCCCTGGGAATGATTAATGTAAGAGGTGCTTGAGAGGGAACTATTAAATTGTAAAGCTTTCACCATTCCTGGACCTACTATACTATTGCCTGGCATGCCAACTGCTAAAAGCACAGAAGTCTTTAGGAAGTGAACATGGTAGGTTTAATCACAAGACCTATGAGATCTTACAGATGTGCATAGAGGGCTCACGAAAAACTCCTATACCTGATAGCTGTAACTGGTGATATCATCATATAATGGCAGCATGACATCTGGATGCTTTTAAACATTCAAAACACAAAGCAAGGGTGACCACTGACAATTTCAGTATGTGGCAACAAATATTGAGACTGCTGGGATTGGGAACAGCTAGGCCAGAGGCTTGTGTCCTGGTGCCTGAGGGCTGTGGACTGGAAAGATGAGCAGCCATGGAACTGTTGATCCAGATCCCATGAGAAATAACAGGTATGAACAGATCACATATAAGAAACAGGTTTCTTAAAAGAAGATCAAACAGCAAGGGCTAAATAGAACAGAACAAAAGTATGGCATATAGATCATTCAAGCAACACACTTCAGTGCATAGGTAAAATGCTTTGGGTAAGACTTACACATTGAAAATCCAGTCATTGTGTGTTGCGAACATACATAGCCTGTTTGATCTCGAAGACAAAAGAATATGATGGATGGCAATTTGTTCTCAATTTAAAACACAAGGAAAATTTCCTCTCCCTCAATTCAAACACGACCAAGCATGAATGAATGCCTATTTGCTAACCATCTGGAAGACCTCTTCCTCTCTCCTTCATTTCATACTTAATAGAAATCTTCCTCATATAACTTTATACTGGCTTTACTTACACTCAAAACCAATTTCTTATCGAGCAAGCATATAATTTTTGGGTCTAAAAGAAGGTTGGTCCTAATATTTTACATGAATGAGACATTGCCATTAAGGGAAAAAAAGTCTATTCCTATAAGATTATTACAAGCACTATTCTTACAATATTCCCCTTATAAATGGAAGCAATGTTTAAAATGTGAGATATGAAAGGAAGCAGAGAACTATTACTACAAAAAAAAACCTCCCGCACAATTCAGATGCAACATTAGATTGTACACTGGACTTTTAAGGAAATTTTAACATTACAATAAAAAGTAGCCATGAGTCTCTCAGGCTATTTTTCCCATGTACAAATGAGAACTAGGAAGTAAGATACATTGCTCAATTAATGCCCAGTGTGTCTTTTATGATACAGGGCTGATTCAGTTATTTTCTAAAAACTGAGTTAAGACTTAGGTTGCCGTCTTCTTTTGAACACATGCCTTACAGTAAATCCTTTTGAACTCTGTGCAACTCAGTGAAACTTTTGAGAAGACAGAAGTAAAAATAAGACTAGGCTGTTTGTTGAAGTTTGTTTCACTCAATCAAGTCATGCCTAACTTTTGTTCTACTAATTAATGTTCTGTCACAGATGTACTCTGTGTACTAGATTTTTATCATGCAGTTGCCCTGCCTTGTTCACATGATTTTTTTTTTTTGGAGCCTCATTTATAATCCTTCCATATTTTTCTAATACTAGTAGATTTTATTCTTGTTCTCACCTTGCATCACTTTCAGAGTTTCAGTCAGAGAGCAATCTGTTTCTTTTATTGTATGCTCACACCCAACTTGGCTCTCCCCATCAGTGGGAAGTGGGGAATGGATTATATTTGCCATTCACTCATCCTGTACCTCATACAGCAGAAGATATGTCTGGCACCTTTTCCAGTGACTGTTAGAAAAACATTTGCAGTCATATGGTCTCCTGTCCAGACCTGGAACTCATAATATGAACTGGGGTTCTGTATCAGATCATGTTTTTACTTTTTGATCACTACTTGCATATTTTATTGATGTTGTTTGTTAATCACATTGTCTGTTCTTATATTATGGTTCTTAAAACTGGACAAAACAATCTCAGTACTGTGTTTAGGAACTGGTATTTTTTGGTTCTGCAGAAAATCCTCATTCCCAGTGTTTTGCCTTCATGAAATACACTATTTTTTAATTATTTTTCCCTCCCCCTCTATTGCCCTATCCATTAGGCACATCCTGTGTCATGTTTTATGTTCTTAATTTTACCAAGCTACGGTGGAGCCAAGTCATATGAAACTGATCTCATAGATCAGCTGTCATGAATTTTATCCACCTTACTGTCTCTGAACAAAATCCCCATGAAAGGCAGGCAGGCTGAGGGATATGGTATGTTTATCATTAATTGCAGGGAGAAGTTATTGTCTTTGTTACTGTTGAATACAGTTAATTAGAATTCTACCCTGTTCTACAGTAACACTACACTGGAAAAAAAGAATCCAGTAGTTAATAACTTTGGAAGAAACTGGAAAAAAAGGGGGTAGACCAGCCTAAGGGGCATAGTAGTTATACCATATTCTTATTGCCCTCTCCCATATTTTTTTGTAGCATGCTGTCAGCTGTTTAGCTATAAAACTCTTTCTTGAAGATTATCTCTCACTCCACTATCTGCAATTTAGCCTTCCATTTTATGAATCCTTCCTTTCTAGTGGCCCTTTGCCAAGACCTGTACACATAGAAATAAGTCCCACTGAATTAATTGAATTTACTTCTAGATAAGTGAGTCTCCAGGTAAGAAAGCCAGTGTGGTGTAGGGGTCTGAGCATTGGACTATGACTTGGAGATTTGGGTTTGCATCCCTACTCAGGCACGGAAACCTATTGGGTGACCTTAGGCAAGTCACATTCTCTCAGCCTCAAAGGAAGGCAAAAGTAAACAAGCTTTCTCTGAGATTTTGCATTTCCTCGGTTGTGGTACATTTGGGTAGGTATTCAAGAAAGTAGCCAGGAAATTGTAGCAGATTGTTACCTCTTCATGCCATCAGATATGAGTAGTAAATCTATGATGCTGATTAGATTAGGCTCCTAAGGTCATGTCCATACTTGACTCTTCCAATATTGCTTTCCAGTGATCCTTCACTTTGCATATGGAATACATGCATGTTTATTCTTACTTTGCTTTCTGTGTGTCTTCCTTCAAAGCTATAGCTGCATTATAAGGATATAATATGTTTTATGGATACAAAGCATAGCATTTTGTACCTAGGAAAAATGTATTATTTTCATCCAACAGACTGAAAATTAATACTATTATAACTGCTATGTGGAATATAATTTACATACAGAATGTACATATTAAGTAAGTGGAGTATCTCACATTTCCCCCCAAGCCTGCACATTTTCTGTATGTTGCATTTAATGGTGTGTGCTTTTAATTTAAGTTATTTTAGGCCACATACTTTTGAGGTATACTTCCAGCTCAAGAACACTTATTCAGCATCTGCTTAAAAAAAGAAGTTCTCACTTCTGATACATAAACATTAACTATATTTGCTGGTCAGATGCCCTACCTACAAGTAATTTGCCCAGAAATCCCAAAATACTAATGAGCTTTGTTTTGTTTTGCTTTTGAAGAAAAAAATGGCAGACATTTATATTGCTGTTGTCCTTTGTATTGTGTACAGATAGATATGCTATTGACATTTAAAGGAACTTTTAAAACATTGCAGTACATATTGACTGATGGTGTGGAAAAGCCCTGAGGTAATTCTCAAAATGTTAGTAGCAAAATGTCATGGTGGAAATTACCCTTACTTGCTTGTGCAACGAAATATTAGCAGAAGGAATTATTGACTGAAGTATACAACAGAACTTACTTTTGCATTTTCACACATAAAACAACTAGTTTTTTTCTTCTGTGTCCACAGTGCCTTTGATAATGGTGCTGAATATTTTCCAGTGAATGTATATAGTAATCCCGCTGTGTATATGGGACAGCTTTTTAAAATTATATTTTTACTGGAAAATATATATTTTACTCCTGTTGTATGTGCAGAATAGTTTTTTTAAATTATTCTATACTTTCTTGAACTAACTTGTTTTTAAATGTGGTTATGAAAATTTTACCAAACTAGATTTACACAGTGTAACAAACTGTAACTATTTCATAGACTTCAAAGTTGTAAATGGGATATATCTTAATTTATTCCCAGAGTTTTTGCACTTACTTTAAAAGTTTACACATCAGTCTCTCTCTCTCTCGGTCTCTCTCTCTCTCTCTATATATATATATTTGTTGTCATGTGTTTTCAGGTTGTTTCTGATTATGCCAATCTCATCACAGGTTTTTCTTAGAAAAATTTGTTCTGCCTTCTTCTGAGGCTGAGAAAGTGTGATTTGCTCAAGGTCACCCAATGGGTTCCCACAGAGGAGCAGAGATTCGAACCATGATCTCCAGAATCATAGTTCAATGTTCAAACCATTATATCACACTGGATGCCTACGTAGATTAGTACTTTGAAAATATAAATTGATTTATTATGTGGTTTGTCATCTCCTAGAATAGGACATTAGTGCCTGGCATAATGGGCTCTGGCCCAGCCCCCTTTTCTTGAGTAGTATAGGGCACCCCTGAAGACTATCCAGCTGCCACCATCATTATGTTGCCCCTATTTTACTTTATTAAACCCTATGATATGGCCTCCAAAGATTAGAGTCAACTTGAAGACACAGAATAATAGCAAATCTTATCTATCTATCTATCTATCTATCTATCTATCTATCTATCTATCTGAAGTGCCCACCTATCATTGTTCATCTCTCTCCCAATCATTTCTACCATTCATAAATGTGTTTACCATCAGGACAACACAACCAAACTGGATTTCATTCTTGCAGCCACGATTTATACCAGTGTTTCATAACCTGGTGTCTGGGGAT
The DNA here is from genome assembly GCA_948472985.1 of Iguana delicatissima. Taxonomy (NCBI): domain Eukaryota; kingdom Metazoa; phylum Chordata; class Lepidosauria; order Squamata; family Iguanidae; genus Iguana; species Iguana delicatissima. The sequence continues at coordinate 482,272 of CAOKZL010001728.1, read as the reverse complement.
CCCTGGGGATCTGCAGAGCCCTCACAGCGGGTCTGTAAAGCTTTGCTGCTGGACACCAACAGCAGCAGCAGCAACAAGGACATGGCAGCAGATCGTTGCAGGTGCTGAAACTGGTCCCTCCTTTGCAAACAAGGGAGCAGTTTAGGCATGTGCACACATAACCCCACTGCCACATCCCTGATGAAAAGAACATGGCGCCAGGCACGTGCATGCACCCAAACTATGACACTGGAGGCCAGAGTCTGAATCCTCACTAGGCCATGGAACCCTACTGGGTGACCTCAGGCAAGTCACATACTCTCAGCCTCAGACAAAGGTAAAAGCAACAAATGTTGGTAAGAAAACACTCATAAGTTTGCCTTAGCATCTTCATACGTCAGATTTCAAAGGGGAGAGACATGATGGCTAGAAAGAACCTCCCGTCAGTGGCACTTTGCTGTTGTCTGCCTTCAAGTCACTTTTGACTTCTGGCAACCCTAGGGTGAACCTGTCACGGGGCTTTTGGGGCAAGATTTCTTCAGATGAGGTTTGCCATTGCCTTCCTCTGAGGCTGAGAGAATGTGACTTGCCCAAGGTCACTCAGTGCCTGAGTGGGAATTTGAATCTCAGTCTCTAGAAGCCTTTAATAAACAAATAAATATTTGAATATTTAAATATGAATTTAAATATTTAAATCTTGAGTTAAATTATATTTGCAGGGGGTCCCTGGTAAAGAAAAGGTTAAGAAATACTAATTTAGACAAATTTAAAATGTGAAACATTTTGGGACCTTTCTTTCTGTCTTTCTTTCTTTTAATGAGGATTGACATAGCCTTTTGTTCTGTTTTGTGTTTTTACTCTTACATGTTAGAAATGTCAGCGTAATTGTAAGGTATGGAATGGCAATGAGGAGGTCAGAAGTTCCACCCTTCACAAGTGGCCATCTGCAGTCCCCACTCTAGCAAAATTACACACATATTTTGATATATGTGATTTTCATACTTTTGTGGAGGTCCTGCACCCCTAACTCTAGAAAATGTGGAGGACTGACTATAGTTGAAATAAATAACATTGATCAGAAAATTATTCTTACCCCATAGCTTCTCACTGAATTCACACTAATTTGAATGTAACAAGTAACTACTGCATGCTCCATAGAGGTGGTACTAGAGGGGTTTGTGCTATACACTTTTGTACATGATATAACACAACTGTTTGCTGGTGAGGGGCATTTAAAATTTGGAATTAAAATTTGCTAAATTTAATGTGCTTAGTAGGTGGGGAGGACTGTCAGTTTTGTACGCTCCTCGATATCAGATTGCTGTGGAACACCATTGCACTCATGCCCTGTTTGTGGGCTTTTGTTACTGCGGTAGTTAGCCCTCTCCCGGGGTCTACAATTTATTAACATCTAATTAAAAATATATCTCCACGTGCTTGAGAGGGTCCCCCGAGTGAGCACATAGGCAGGCACGGCTGAATGGCCGCAATCAGGAAAAACCCGGTCTGGCCAGTAAACAATCTGTCACGTAGCCCCAGGAGCCCTCCAGACATGCACACATTAACATATACAAAGAGTCCTCTGCCCCGAGAAGCCAGCTTGACAGGATTAGCGATCCTGACAAACAGCCCATCAAGTGAGGACGACCTACATACAGAAGCGGCTTTTGACAACTCCGGCAAAATCCAATCATACGAGGAACTTTGACATTTTGGAGCTTTGTTTTCCTAATCATGCACGCTTTGGAGCTTTGCTTTAGCTCCTCAATCCATTGTTCTCCCTGGGAAAGGATTAGCCCTCCAGGTACATTTTCCCCTATAAAGAGACCTGATTTTTGATCGGTTCCTCGGATCGCTCCGGTTTACTCTCAGCCCCATGTCACTCTGTCTGGCAATCTCCTCAGCCCTCCATGTGCTGAGTTTCTTCTCTCGCTCTGCTGCTGTCTCCGACTTCAGACTTCTGGACCAGTTGCAGCATACCCCGACAATACCTCTCCAAAATCCCCTATCAATTTTCCTCTCTTTTATTTCTAATTAGCTCTTGAGTGAGTGCGTAAGTGCAAATGTGCGCAAGGATTTATTTTTAAATAAAAATCATTTTATTACACAATTTGCTTGGGTTTTGGCTCAGCTTGACCCCGTAAACATTGGGTTTAAAGATCTCGCTAGGTTACCCTGTCTCTGCTAGTGCTACAGCTTGTGCTCTGGCTAATTCCCATCCCCCTTTTTGGTGGAGTACATTAAGGTATCCCCCACAGGACCCCCAGAAATCAGGATAACACTTTCCACTGGCAGTTGGTTGGAACCATAAACAAAGAATATTAAATTAAGCAAACAGAATATTAAACTAGGCAGATCAAGCTTGATCAAGCTACACAGTCTTATTATTTAGCCAGGCTTCAGTCTTGTTCAGAAGGCTTCCTTCTTAAATTTTATGGCAGTTTATAAAGATATAGTGAAAAGGAGTGTGCTGTTTGAACTCAATAAGCATGAGCACCTACGTTGTGCAGGATTTTTTCAGCTATTAACTAAAGAATTGAGACAGGCTTCTTGCAGAAAAGATTGTAAGGTCTGACACCAGCAAGGATTGATTCAAATTTAGCAATGAAGCTAATTATTCCAGCTGTGACAGCATGACCACAAAGAACATTATTACATGCTAGTGCTTTTATGTTATAACTTCATATTCTCAAAGACTGAAGTTGTAGAACAATTTCTTCTCAAGGAACTAGCACACTCCCCAATTTTGCAGTGCTCTTCTGGGAGTATTCTTTGCCATCTTGTACTTTCATTTCAAATTACAGTTGTTTACAGAGTTATTTTTTTACACACACATCCGGGCATGTGCACATGCGCGTGCACACACACACACACACACACACACACACAATTTGCTTGGGAGGAAGGGGTTCTTGATTATGACTTTAGCTCTTGCATGGCAGGCAGAAATTAATGGGGTAAAGCTTCTTCCATATAAATGAAACAGGAGTTGTGAGGAGACCCTGTTTTAAGTTTCCCCAGGATAGTGCTGTCCCTTTCTGACTATAATTTCATTTTGGTAGTATAGAACTAAGAGCCAGTGTGGTGATTTGAATGTTGAACTATGACCCTAGAGACCAGGGTCTGATTTCCTGCTTGGTCATGGAAAGCCAGTGGATGACCTTGGGCATGTCACACACTCTCAGCCTCCAGAGAACCCCATGATAAGTTCACCTTAGGGTCACCATAAGTCAGAAACAACTTGGAAGTACACAACAACAACCCTAAAGAATTAGAGTGTCCCATATATGGACGATTACCTAGCCTTTGCTTGAAGACTCTGAGGTAAATGAAATTAGAACACACAAATTAAAGGCTACTTCAGCCAGTCTGGGTACCAGGACCAGCTCAAGACACAAGATGGCTCCTTCCCCCCAGTTCCACAGGCAGAAGTTGACTGGAATGCTGGTTGAATTTTAAGGCAGCATCGTTCACTGCATCGGAGGACAACACAGGCCCCATTCACACTACACAATTGTAGTGCCCTTATTCTACTTTAACCACCAAGGTCCCATTCTGTGACACCCTAGGGTTTGTAGTTTGGTGAGGCACTAGAGTACTCTGGTTCAGAATTTTAAATACGCCTCCCTGAACTGCAAATCCCAGATTCCATTGGATGGAACCATGGCAGTTAAAGTGAAATAATAGCACTGTAACTATTTAGTGCAGTGGTTCTTAACCTTTCTCTTACTGGGGACCTTCTGCAAACATAATTTGTTGCCGGGGGGCTCCCAAGACTTAAAAGATTTAAATGTTAGAACAGGACTGTTGTGGCACACCTAGCCCTCTCCTTCAACAGAGAGGAGTATCATCTGCCTTTGTGCATCTGCTGCCTGAGGCGGTTGTCTCACTTTCCATAATTACAGAGCCAGTCTGGTTGATCATCAACTTTTATAGCTGTGGGTGAACGCTTAATTAAGAAAAGGAGATGACTTCAGAAAAAAAGTTAGTCACAAAGGCTTCTCTTAATAGTTTCAGGGTACTATGGAAATGGGATGGGACAGGAGACAAGGCAGAAGATTCAAATTAGTAAATAGGAGGTCTGGAAATAAACCCAGTCCCAAATCCTGGGCCATTTCTGCATTAAACTGTTATCGTGCTATTTATTCCGCTTTCAACATCCTTTGGAATCCTGAGGTTTGCAGTTCAGGGCGGGGCCTGCCCCTCCCTGAACTGCAAACCTCAGGATTCCATAGGATGTTGAAAGTGGAGTAATAGCACGGTAACAGTTTAGTGCAGAAATGGCCCCGGTCAAAGGTGGCTGTAGGTAGTTCGTTTCCGTTCCCCCAGCGGAAGACCCGAAAAGCCTAAGAGCCACCTCAAGCAGCGGCTGAGGAAACGCCTCCCTCCTCAGGGCTGCCTCTGCTCTTCCCCTCCTCCTTCTTTCCCGCCCTTCTCCCTCTTCCCCCAGGAGGCGGCGCGAGCGGCCTCCGCTTCCAACGCTGGGCCAGCGCTGGCACATGGAAGGAACCGCTCTCGCTCTGCCAGCCCCAGCGCCGATGCCCATACAGCAGAGAAAAGAGCAGCAGCCCCCGGGGCAGATTTTGGCGGGCCCTTTCCCCGCCACGCCTTGTCGGTCTGCCTGTGCCTCTCAGTCCCGGCCTGGCCTCTGAGAAGCCCCAGGGAGGGCTGAAGCGTGCCCTCCTCCTCTTCCTCCTCCGCTCGGCTTCCTTTGTGCGTGTGTGTGAGAAAGAGAGGGAAGCTGAGGCGGAGGCGACGGCAGCGGAGGAGGAGGTGGAGCCGCTCGCTGCCTCGCTTGTCAAGACTGAGCGGCTGCTCAGGCGAAGGGAGGGGAAGAGACGAGGGAAGGACCCGGCTTCTTAGTTCACCGGGAAGCCTCTTTTCCTCAGGGGCGAGAGGAAGGAACTGGACGCGTCGCGGCGGTCAGGCAACCACGGCGGCTTCCTTTCCCCTCTGCAAGGGCTGAAAGAGGCGCAAACGAACCACCAGCAGCCGCGCATTATTTGGCTGAGCCGCGAGCAAAGCCCGGGCGGCTGCAGCGGCGGCTGCTGCTGCTGTTTTGCTCAGCCGGGCTCCAGCACTTTGCCATGGGTTGGGGGCGTCAGCCGGACAGCAGCAGCAGGAGCACCTGGGCTCGTCACTAAGGGACCCGAAGGAAGGAGAATGGCCACCTCCAGCAATTCTAGTTTATCTGGCTCCTCGGTTTCCTCCGGTAAGTTTTAAACCCTCTCTTCTCCACCTCACCTTCCCGTGGTAGGATTTTCCCTTGTCTCCCGATTGTCCCTCACTTCTCTCCCAGTTAGTCCAAGGTACTGTTTATTTGCAACATTTTTAGTTTAGGGAGGAACAAGGTTGTGATTCCCTCGTTGCCCGCCAAGTTATTTTCTCTCCACTCAAACGCACACGCATACACACACCTGGGTTTGTATGCAGATGCTTGTATTCTACTTCGCATGCGAAAGGGAAAGATGGGTAGGGGTTAAAATCGGGAAAGATGCATGCTTTTCTTGACAGCTGACGTTGCCCGTGGAGCAAAAGTGGAAAAGTCTGACGTCCTCTGTCCTTTTTCCTTTATCTCCGTTGATTCTGGTATCCCAGATGTCTCTGATCTCAGACCTTTGACAGTAATATATGTGATCTTTGAGTGGAAGGTGTCAGGGTTAAACCTTGGATGTCTAGCAAATGTACACTCAGGTCAAGGTGAAAGATGAGTGAATTATATTCTCTTTTCATTCTTTCATACCGAGAAGCGAAGGTATAGAACTGGAACACCAGGAGCCCCTAAAAATATCTGTGCCTGGATGAGCAGGTTGTTCCAAGCGTGATTACACCTGTTCATTTGCCATGCTCTATAGTAGAGGAAACAGTACAGTGTCTGGGAGACTCAATTTCACCTTCTCTTCACCTTCTAACATGGACTGGATAAATCTGTGTGTGACAGCACTTTCTGTTGATGGCTGAGTAGATCTTTTGGCAAGATTGTGGCAATTTCAGATATTATATGATTGTTGACTGGTAGCAAACAACAAAGATGCTTCTCAAATGCATAAAGGATGAGCCCTAATAGAGTAATTCGATTTTTTTTAAATTGTAACTTCTGGGTATCAAGAAGAAATCTAAGAAAGATTTCACTGCAAGGGGTTGTAAACATTTTGTCAAGATCTAAGAATGTTGATTCTTGTGAATACTGTTTGATGGAAGCAGAAATACGTACAAGTGCAATCCAGTGCTTGGAAATAAGTGTCACTACTTTTATTAGCACTTTAGTTGCAATCAATGCATGTGCAGGCTTATGCGTATTTACTTGGAAACAAATTTTGTTGTGTTCAATGGGACTTACTCTCTTGAATTTAGGATTGCTGTGGAAATGACAGATTTTCTCATTCCACAGAGTACTCCTGCTGTAATGATAAAGAGTTATGTCACTTGCTTGAATGCATTCTTGTTGCTACTGTTGATTGTGTTATACATAAGCTACTGCTTTGGTTAAAGCTGTAAAACTTAGCGGTAACAGAGAATGCCAGCAGACTGGTACTTGTGGGGCCTAGCATTGGACAATGTCTTTGTCAGACTGAAGATATAAATATTCCCTTTCTGATCTTAATCTCTACCTAAGCTTAGTCTGTTTGGCAGGTATTCACTATATGCTCTAATCCACAAATAATCATTTAACTGTACCTAAAATACAATGATTTCTGCATGTTCAGGAAGTTTACATGGGATTCACATTTAAATCAAGAAAGATAATAAGTGAAACCCCAGAATGGAGATTTGGAGATGCTGAAGTTCACTTTGTAAAAGTAAACAGCAGAACCTACATACTATGGAGAAAGTCAAGACTTAAATTAAAAAGCCACGGTGTTTTGTTTTGGTTAGTTACTTTTAATACATCATTTACATTTCTGAATCCAGGTAAGGCAATAGTTCACAGTATTTTAATATCGCGGCTGTAGGCGCCATTTACTCCTGTGGAATTCCATTTATTTCTTCAGAAGATTGTGTTCAAGTGCAAAATAAAGAGCTAGCACCAACAGACCTGAACCTATAGACCCATATCATGTTAGCTGGCATTTTCTAATCTTGTTATTGCTGTAGAGGCTGGTGACTGAATCTATGGATCAGTATGTGCAAAATTTGTAACATGCTACTCATTTTATAGCCTTTTTATAATATAGCTGAGATATCTACTTATATGTGTGCAAATCAGCAAACAGATAGACTGTGGAGATGGAAATAACACTGAATATTGTGCATATTGAGTATATGGAATGGAAAAAAGGAGATTGACTATGCACACTGAAGAATTCAGAGAAAGGTACACAGTGAAATAGAACAAGAAGAGAGGACTGCAAACTTTGGAACATTCTTATGTACATGTGTGAGAAATCCTAAAATCTGTAAGTGGCATTGAAGTGTTGTGCTTACCATCTGTAATTATGCTCTAGCATGGTGATTTTTGAGATGAGCATCAGATGTTTAAGGTTATTTAATTGTTTAAGATCGCTTAATATCTTTATTTTCCATTTCTAAATGTTTGTACTCATGGACACATTTTTATTTAAGGTAATATAAAGTTTTTCATTAATACTTTCTGCATTAAACTTCACAAGGTCTTGAACTTCAGATTATAAAGCGTTGTTCTGCCTCATTATGGCATATATCTTTACTCAAAAAGTATATTTGTGTGTATGTGCCTTCAAGTCACCTGCCGACTTATGGCAACCCCATGAATTTCATAGGATTTTCTTAGGCAAGGAACACTCAGAGATAGCTTTGAAAGTCCTTTCCTCTGAAATACAACCTACAGCACCTGGAATTTGTTGATAGTCTTCCATCCAAGTACTAACCAGAACTGACCCTGCTTAGTTTCCAAGATCAGATCTGGTGCCTTTAGGGTATTTAGAAGAAGTAGTGTGTGTGTCTGTGTGTATTTACATTTATTTCATATTCTTTTCAGTTAAAATGTTCAATATTTTTCCTCTGCAAAGCTTCCAGTATCTGTGGGCCCAGTGTATTTGACTCCATGCATTTTCATTCTGGCTGGCTGTGGTTTTTATTTTGTAGAGCTCAGCATGTTTTGGAGTGTTTTCTAATAACATCTAACCACAGAGCCCAGAATGAACAGCCATAGTTTATTTGGTTTTTAAGAAGAATAACTTTTGCAAATGATATATAATTATTTCTCTTCATTTGACTTTCCATCACAAGATACGTGAAGAGAGAAGAAGACACATGACTTGTAAATAGAAGTAGAGAATCAACATAAAATACAAGCTGAATTTTTTTTTTTTACTACTTCTTTACTTTTTATGTTTTAGCTACTTCTTTGCTTGATAGATAATCTGTGTTTTATTCAGGGAGGACTTAGAAGAGATGCAGCATAGGAGCAGGGACACAAAATGTGCCACAGAGGTCATGTTTTATATTTGTAACTGGAATCAAGTTTGTCCTTGGTTTGGTAGTTAAGTATGTTTTCCATGTGGTATGTAAGAAATTAGATTTGTTAGGCACAAAAACAGTTGATCAGATACAATGGCACCATTGCAGTTTCTCATTGATTCTGTGTCTGCCAGCAGTCAAACACAGTAAAGCACATTGAATGTGTAGCTCATGGGGGATTTAGAGAGTTGTGATTCTGGCAAGTTACTGGTGGTTGGGATGCCAGCCTACTCTATGTACGTGTCTTTTGCATCATAGTTTTTGCACCTATTTATTGTAGGGCAGCATGGAGGAGAAATTTTATTTAAGCAGAGATCACTTGGAGCAGGTTGCTGGGTGCTCAACTCAGAAAGGAGCTGTGAGATGCTCACTGTGACTCAAAGAGCCTTTACTTCACTGGGTAGAGTTGCCTGCTTTGGGATCTGCATCACTTCAACTCTATCACCATCCCTCAAAAAAGGCTGGTACTTGTACCACTATCCACTGGACAGCTGGAGCATACGTTCTTCTTCAGAGCAGTACTTTTTGTAGGATTTGAATTTTTTGATTATGGCATTATGATTGCTACAGGCACAAAAATAGAACTATTGATAAGGATTTCATTTGGAATTTCCACAATAGCAGCTGCAGTCTTGGGCAGTCTCGCCTTGGACTCAGCTGGTTAGGGGGGTCTTTGCAGGTTATATTAAAGTTATGGCCTCTAGTCTGGGCCACTCCAACTTTACTGCCTGCTAGCTTGTTTTGGGGCACAGTTCAAAGTGCTGCTTTTGACCTTTAAAACTCTATATGGCTTGGGTCCAGAGACTGTATCTCCCTCTGTGAACCTGCCCCATTTTTAACATATTTGGCATTGGGCTTTAACAACTACATTGCTGAGGACATGGGAGACAGCCTTGTTGGCTGCTCAAAAGTTGAGAATCTCTTTCTCATGGGAGGCTTAGTTGTCATGCTCTGTGTTTTCTTTCTGTTAGCATGCAAAATCCCTTTCTGTTTAGCTAGGCATTTGGCTCTTAAATTGCTGTATTTGCTGGCATATAAGACTCACTTTCCCCCCGAAAAATACTGCTTGAAAATGGAGCGTATCTTATACACTGGTGTGTCTTATAGGCCGGCAAATAGTATTTGCCAGTGTATAAATGGGATGTGTCTTATACACAGGTGCATCTTATATGCCAGCAAATACAGTATTTTCTTTTAAATAATTACTGTCTTTTAAGGGTTAAATTGCTGTATTTTAAGAGTCTTCTAATGGAGTGTGTTATATCTTTTACCCTTTTTGCTATTTTTAAGGTGTTTTAAACTGTTTAATTTACAGTTTTTAATAGAATTCTTTTTTTAAAAACACTTGTGTATCAAAAATGTTTTAATTATACTTCAACCACCCTGATATTTGTTGAAAGTTACACTCCGCCAAGAGTATAAGGTCCAACAAATTCTTCACTTGCCTTTCAGGCAATTTCATTGTACAAAAGGTGTGGAGGAAGCAATAAGAGATTGCCTTTTTGGGATTTGATTCTAACTAATATGACTGAATTACAGTCCTCCTTCCACATTCACAGGTTTGACCTTCGCAAATTTGATTATTCACAAGGTGCATGCATGCCTCCCTGCTATTCTCCTTTCATTTTCTTGGCCTTTGCTGGCTGTAGAGAAGCAAGGCAAGAGTGCCTAGGCAAAAGGTAAGGGAACGGTGTAGAGGGGATGCATGTGTGCGCCTTCCTTCTGCCTCTGGAGCTGAAACCTCCCATTGCCCTGCCTTTTGCCTGGTGTGGAGAAGGAAGGCTTGTGCACCAGGGCAAAAGGCAAGGGAATTTGGGGGGAGCCCTGTAAGGGAATGGGAATGGGAGAACAGTTAGAGGGATTATTCATGGTTCTTCCACTTTTGCAAAGGTTCTGCACCTCAACTCCTCACAAAAGTGGAGGAACCAGTGTCATCAGTGGGGTGGAAATAGTAAGATCCTTGGGTAGGAAAGACCCCATCTTCTTAGAATTCATTATACAGAAAAAGGGGGAAGCCAGGCATTGTCAGACACTTACTCTGGACTTCAAAAAACCTGATTTTGGTAAGCTTAGGGAAATACTGGGTAACATCCCAGGGTCTGAAATGCTCAAGGGAAGGGAGTTCATGATATATGAGACTTTCTTAAAGGTAAGATATTGAAGGTACAGCTGTAAACAATTCCATTGATGAAGAGTATTGTGGGGTGTCTAAATGAATCAGGTTTGGATATCCACAAAATTTTCAGATGAGCTGTGACTTAAGAGACACATATAAGAAACAGAAGAAGGACAAGGGAGGTCACAGCAGACTGAAGGAGGGCAGATGTTTCCGTCTTCAAAAAAGGAGGACCTGAGCAACTATTTACCAGTTCGTGTAATGCTGAGATCAGGAAAGGTTCTAGAACAGATAATTTAAACACAGTCAGTCTGTGCACACTTAGAAAGGAACACTGATTACTAAGAACCAGCATGGATTTCCTAAAAACAAGTCATACCAACCTAGTCTTATCTCTTTTTTGAAAGAGTTGTAAGCTTTGTTCTGTATATCTTGATTTCAGTAAAGCCTTTGACAAGGTCCCGCATGATATTCTTGTGGGAAAGCTGGTGAAGTTTGCTAGACAGTGGATCTGCAACTGGTTGACGGATCCAATCCAGAGAGTACTCACCAATGGTTGCTCTTCATCCTGTGGAGAAGTGATTAGTGGGCTGCCTAAGGGTTCTGCCCTGGGCCCTGTGTTGTTTAATATCTGTATAAAACTTAGGTAGAATGGAAGGCATGCTTCTCAAATTTACAGATGACACCGAAGGAGAGGTGGTAGCTAAACCCTAAATGAGAGTAATTTAGTTCAAAATGACTGTGACAGGTTGGAAAGCTGGGCCAAAATTAGCAGAACGAATTTTGACAAGAATAAACATATGGTCCTTCATGCAAGCAGGAAAAATAAAATGCACAAATGTAGGACGCAGGATACCTGCCCTAAAAGCAGTATATGTGAAAGGGATATAGAGATCTTAGTGAACTACAAACTAAGCATGAGTTGACAATGTGTTGTAGTGATCAAAAAAGCCAGTCCCAATTAGAATCATAGATCATTGAATCATAGAGTTGGAAGAAACTACAGGGGCCATCCAGTCCAACCCCCTGCCATGCAGGAACACACATCAAGGCATTCCCAACAGATGGCCATACAGCCTCTGCTTAAAAAACTCCAAAGAAGGAGACTCCACCACACTCCAAGGCAGCCTATTCTGCTGCTGGAGAGTTCTGACTGTCAGGAAGTTTTTCCTGAGGTTCAGGTGGAGTCTCCTTTCCTGCAGCTTGAATCCATTGCTCCTTGTCCTAGTCTCTGGAGCAGCAGAAAACAAGCCCACTCCCTCTTCAACATGAAATTCCTTCAGATATTTAAATATGGCTATCATGTCCTCACTTAACCTTCTCTTCTGCAGACTAAACATACCCAGTTCCCTAAGCTGGTCCTCATAGGGCGTGCCCTCATAGGGCATGGCTTCCAGGCCCTTCACCATTTTGGTTGCCTTCCTTTGGACACGTTCCAGCTTGTCAATTCTGGGCTGCATCAGCAGGAACATAGCATCCAGATCAAGGGAATCTGTCCTGCTTTGCTCAGACCTCCCCTGGAACGCTGTGTCACATTTTGGGCATCACAGTTCAAGAAAGAAATGGACAAGCTGGAACTTGTCCAGGGAACAGCAACCAGGATGATCAAAGGTTGGAAACCAAAGTTTATGAGGAATGACTTAGGGTATGTTTAGCTTAGAGAAAAGAAGATAGAGGTGACATGATAAGTATCCTTAAATATCCGAAGGGATGTCATATAGAAGGTGGAGCAAGCTTGTTTTGTTCAGCTCCAGGGGCTAGAACTCAAATCATTCAAGTTACAGGAAAAGAGAATCCACTGAAACGTTAGGAAGAACTTTAAGAAGAGCTGTTCTTCCTTGTTGGGTAGTGGAATCTCTTTCTTTGAAAGTCTATAAACAGAGGTTGGGTGGGAATCTTTCAGGAGTGCTTCAGCTGTGTATTTCTGCATGGAATGGAGTTGGACTAGATGACCTTTGTGGTTCCTTCCAGCTCTAGGATTCTATGGTTCTGCTTTGTTTTAATTTGCTGTAAGCCACCTATGATCTTGTACGAGGAAAAAAGCATGATATAAAACAGATATAAAATAAAATAAATTTAAATGTTAACAATTACTGACTTGCCTTTGTGTTGTGTCAGCACTGGGGTTCTGCTCTGAAGTTCATACATAATATCTCTCTGTAGATAGAGAGAATTTCATACAAGGCCATAGGACTGTCAGAGAAAGAGAGACAGACAAAGGTCAAGCTTGTCTATAGCCAGCGAAGGTCAGTGAAGGTAATATGTCTTGATTGTTCTGACCAGCAACCCAGTTTGATCTGAAAGATTTTATAAGGATCAGGGACCTGCTGTAGTTTTTTGTGTGTGTATGTGTGTTTAGAATTTTTTTTTTTGCAAAGATTTATAAAGGAATGTTATTTACAAAGATTAAAGATTATTTACAATTTATCCATTTCTAATATTTCATAAATATCTATAAATATCTATAATCCATATGTCTATGGTGGGAAGTTCTTCCTTTTCCCGTGCTTTCTCATAAAGAATTCTAGCTTTAGTTATCAGATTTAAATATTAATTTCTTGTACCGTTTCTCAACATAATTCTCAATTACATTAAACATATTTAACAAATACAGTTCAGGTTTCATTGGAAAGCTCTTCCTTATGATTTTTGTTATTTCTATATGTATAGTCTTCCAGTATCTTTTTGCTTTCTTGCAGTTCCTCCAACAATGGTAAAACGAGCCTCTTTCAGATTTGCATTTCCAAGAATTTTCACCCCCTCTCTATAAATTTGAGCGATTTTAACTGGAGTTAGATGCCATCTATATAACATCTTATGGTAGTTTTCTTTAAATGCTTGACAGGCTGTAAAATTTAAATCTCTCCAAGCCTGTAACCCAGTGGTTCTCAACCTGTGGGTCCCCAGATGTTTGTGGACTTCAGCTCCCAGAAGCCCCAGCTACTATGGTCAATGCTCAGGGCTTCTGGGAGCTGAAGTTCAAAAACATCTGGGGACCCACAGGTTGAGAACCACTGCTGTAACCAATCATCAAATTGAAGTGGATATCCAACATCTTGAGCCCATTTTATCATACTGCTTTTAACAGTCTCGTTTTCTAATTCTCATTTTAAGATAAGCTTATAAAATTTGGCCGTGATATGTTTTTTGCCAGCTTCCAAGATGGCATCTAACTCCAAAGGAGAATCACTTAATTGTTCTTCATTCTTATCTTGTTTAAATCTGGTATATAGTTGTAAGTATAAAAACCAAGGACAGTTTATCCCATCAAGTGACAATTCTTCTTTAGTTTTGAAATTTGATTCATTACCCTGAAATCTTAATAGGTCTTTATATGTCTACCAATTATTTTGGGGTTTGCTTATCAAATTGTAAAAGGCTTCTTGTGGAGACACCCACAATGGCATTTGTGTGCAGAGCCAGGATTTGTATTTGGACCAAATTTTGAATAGCGAGTTTCTTATTGGATGTTCACGAAAATTTTATCACAGTTCTTTTTAAGATACCATACATATGAATGCCATCCATTAGTTAAATCTGCTCCTTCTAGGAGCAGTAATCTTTCTAGTAAAATCCAATTCATTATCCAAGTTAGGGTATTAGCATATGCATATAGTTGTAAATCAGGTAAACCTAGTCCCCCTCTTACTCTGAGATCTGCCATTAAGTTCCATTTTATTCTTGGTTTTTTCCCAGCCCAAATAAATTTTGTTAAGTCTTGTTTCCATTGATTAAAGGTATCTCGTTTGAATATAATTGGGATCTTTTGAAAAAGAAAATTCATCTTAGGTAATATACTCATTTTTATAGTGGCAATTTTCCCTAACAATGATAATTTTAATTCGTTCCAAGATACCAATTTTTTATCTCTTTCCAAATGCTAGAGTAATTATGTTCAAAAAGCTCTCGATTGTTCTTAGTTATCCAGATACCCAAATATTTAATTTTCTTCTGAATTTTGAATTTTGTTCTGGATTTCCATTCTTCCTCATCTTTTGCGGTTAGATTTTTAGTTAGCATTACTGATTTTTCTTGGTTGATCTTAAATCCTGCCATCTCTCCAAATTCTTCCAAAATTTGGGTAAGTTTATGTATTGATTCGACAGGGTTTTCTAGGATTATGACAAGGTCGTCTGCATATACCTGGAGCTTAAACGTCATCTCTTTAATTTTTAAGCCTTGTATACCTTTATCACTCCTTATCTCATTATTAAGCACCTCGGTTACAATTAAAGTGGCGAAAGTGGGCAACCCTGCCTGGTTCCTTTTTCAATTGCATAGGGTATTTTTTTTTCTGAATTGACGAGTATGTAAGCCTCCTGCTCAGAATAAGTTGTTTGAATCCATTTAATGAAATCATTCCCAATGTTCATCTTTTGGAGGGTTTGAATCATGAATTGCCAGGAAACATTATCCTCACCTGCTGTAGTTTATAGGGGTCAAAAGATCAGCTGCTATACCTGATGTCTCTTTAGCTACTTGGTTTTGCAGCATGCTTATCTGATGTCATGGCTTGATCATAACAAACTAAGGAAGGAGTAAGAAGAAGGTAGATCTCTAGATGTTTCAGACTTCGCTTCCTGTAATCCTTGACCCATTAATCATCTGATAGTGGCTAATAGGTTGAAGCCTCAAGCATCTGGAGACCTACTATCTGATAGGGTAGTTTTGCTCCCTGGATGCTTCCCAGTGAGAAGTTACAACTTGTCCTGGGCAAGTTAGGTGAATGACAAATTACAAGCCTGATTTGTTGTTTTCTTTGTAATGTTAATTAAATGCTTATTGGATGGTGTAATAATAGACACAAAAGTAACCCATAAAGCGGCACATGTTTAGTCACTATTCCTATAATAGCAAATGCCATTTTAACCTAAAAGATTTATGTAGTAGTTTGCACTGAAGATTTTGGAAAAAAGTAAGCATTGTTGAGAGAACAGAAACTGCTCAAGGATGAAGCTATCCATGCTGTCACTTATCTGTCATTTCAGTTATCATTTTGATTCTTTGTTTTGTAATTCTAAAAGGCATGAAATTATTCTGTCTTCCACTTGATGTATTTATAGCTAGCATGTGTGTTTTAGATGAAAGGTCTGAGCAATCAGGTGAAAAATTGTATGCTAGTCAATATGGTTTGGAAGGGGGATTTTTGCTCTGCTGCATATGGTACAAGCAGTTCAACTTGTTGCCTGATCCTGTGAGCTGTTACTGTCTTGTGCAATTGAGTGTAAGGCTTTCAGCTAAAGTGCAACCTGTGGCCTTTTCTCATGAAGACAGGATTGTTTCCAAGTAGCTATTCTTTGAAAAGTTGGGGTTTGGCACGCACACTCCACCTGAGATCATACACAAAAATTTATGTGTATTAGGAAAGACTGCTCTAGGCTAGTCACTTGTACAAGAAACTTGCAAAGCTATGGGCTTTTTTGTGGCATGGGATATGAGCAGACTTGGATATTACGGCCCCATTTACCATTTATAAAATGATGTATTGGCTGCCTTAGCACACAATAGAGTTTTTCATGTTGGCGCCTGATGAATAGAACATAGACTTTCTTTTTGGCATCTAATGCAAACAGCCAGGTACAAGTAAAATCCTGCCTAAGGTCTTCTCACTTGACATAATATTCTAGCAGATTATTGAGTGCATGTTTTAGATACAAAGATGATGTGATTTCCTATGTAGTATCTAGGGCTTTCTTTTTGTTTCAGTTGTTCAAGAAACTCTGGGAATGCAGGAAACTACCCTATCCCTCAGTTATCCAGAACAATTATAGTTGTCTTCTCCCCATTGGATCATCTAAGCAAGTTCCAGTCATGCATTAGGAATAAACAAAGAGTATAACAGTTTACTGGTTAGAATGCCACGAAGTCATCTGGAACCTGTAGCAGTAGCCTACTTTGTTCTCAGTGAAACTTTGTTTTACGTGTGATGTATTTTCTTGAAGTGCTGCAGTTATGTGGTGAGCAACAAAGGGTGGACTCTTCACTGGTTAATTCTGCAGTAATTCACACTCTACAGAGGTGGTGCTTCTGTTCTAATCCTTCTCATGCACTCTGAAGCAGATGGGTTTCAGGTGGGCCTTGTTGTGTTCCCCAAGGGAATAAAGACCAGCCCTGGAAATAGTAACTTGCCTCACTGGACAACTGAGTTCAGAATCTTTAGCTGTGGAAAGAACTTTAACTCAAGGGTAGTGGACCACTTAGTTATATGCAGAATGCCTAATGTTCAGTCCCTGTGAAAAAGTTCAGTCGCTTCAGTTATGAAACTCAGATAACAGGTAATGGGAAAGGTTACTGCCAGAGAACCAGGAAAGCAAGGGCCACTGCAAGACTGTGAAACTTCATGAGGCTTGGAATGAGACTGCAAAGCCTCATGAGACAAGGTACCTGTAGTATTAAAAATGGCATCAGCTGCTCATGTCTGCTTTGTGAGGGAACCCCACCACTTCAAATCAACAAGCAAGTAGTTAGCATGTTCTCCGCTGCAGACTCAAATGTACAGTATTGTATACATTTGAATTCATGGCATGTTAAATCTGTGGGTCCTAAGGTCACAGATACAAGTCCATTGTATTAGATTAGTGAGCAGATAGTCTGATGTGGGTGGTGTAATACAACTTTCTGCATTTATGTGTTTTGGTGGTGCAACAGATTTTGTAGTGGCTCTAGTTGTGGGATTTAGAGAAAGAAATGAAAAATATATACACAGTTTTTAAAGCAGGAATGGCCTTTTTTTTTTTTTTGGTCCTCATCAAAGATTCAGCCAGGTGGTAGAAAGAGAAATATGGAATGTTCATTGGGCATAATAATAGGATATTTCCATTTATACAATACTAGCAATTTGGAGTTTCTGGAAGTTATACTTTTTTTCCAGTAAAAAAACCTGATTATATAGTTTCTTTCTCCCAAAATTACTTTGCCTTCTCCAGTAGATGCCAAACTCTAGTGGTTATGTAACTTTACATTTTAGAAATACTGCTGTACTGTATAAAGCTAAATTGTTTGTAATATAGGTCAAATGTGATGGATTTAATGTATGTGCGGTTCTGGCAAACCTATTTATATGATTCCCTTATATAGTCCATTCTATAATGTAAAATGTTTCTTTCACTAAATCTGTCATTGTAAAGTAATTATTCTGATATGTTTGTGGATTAGAAATCCTCAGAGGAATTTAACCATCTTAACTCTAATCTTTTCAGAGATATTAGAAGTACGTGCAAGGTTTCTGTTGACTAGAGAAGGAACCAAAAAGTTACTTCTGTTTGAATAGCTCATTTCATTTGCCTGTTCAGCAAACACTGAAGCTTAAATGGATTTAATTTAATTAAGATTAATTTAATAATATTAATACATAGCATTTACATAGTCTTTGTTTCTAAGAAGCTTTGGTGGTATTAAGGAATTAGCTTTTAAATTGCAATATGGTGAGATAAATGAATAAAGAGAGACATAAGCTGGAATCTTCTGAAAAGCCAAAGTTGCCATGGAGTAACTAACCATTATCTCACTAAGAAAAATGCACCTAAAGCTGGAGAAGTTCAAAGGAAATGCAGTTATTATGTACTATAATCTATAACAATGGTTTGTATTACACAGCTAACACCAGAGCGAGGAAGTAATGCACTACTTGTAACAGGTTACTCTGGTTACTCATTACTTTGTAGAGGAACAAGTTGGAATGGCCAGCCTATAATTTTGTTGCTTGTAATGGTCTGGACTGTAATTCACTATTTCTCTGTGAAATGTTATGGGGACTCTTTCTGTTGTTCATTGGCTTGTTCTGACTCATTCTGAACAGTGGGAAGTGAAGAAGATCACATGGGTGGCCACCTTCTGTTTCATTCTGGGAAGTTGTGCTGATAGCCAAGGTTAGAGGAGCAGAACAAGGGCGTGGGAGAGAGAGAGAGGGAGACTTGTTGAAAAAAAGGAGCCGTACCCAGGGTAGTTGGCATTTTTTTTTAAAAAAAAAAGCCTTTCAAATATTAACCTACCTTTTCTGTCATCTTCCATTCTGCCCAAATGAAAGGAAATGCTACCACTGTCAAAAAGGTGAGTGTTAGTGCATGGAGGGTGGCCTTGCCATGCTGCCTGCTCTAAACACCAACCTGTGCAAATGAGTGGCATTGGTGAGGTATTCAGAATTATGATAGGATAATTAGGGATAGATGGAGGAAGGAGAGAAAATTTCCTATTTTTTTCCCCAGTAGCACAGTGGTGAAATTAATGATATTGGGTTAGCAGTGATTAATCATGTGATTTATTTTTTGCACTGCAGCAACAAGTAATAGACTGGTGGGTGATCAGAGTAATGACTGGTTCCTTTTGAAAAGTAATATTTCAAGTTTTGAGTTAAAGGAGAACAGCAAAATAGTAAAATAATATTATTCCATCCTTGCGAGTCATTTTCTTCCAGCCTTTCATTGCTGAAAACGTAATATATTTTGTGAAATGCCATCTTAAATGAATCTTAATAACTAATCAAACATTCATTGGGAAGGTTTGATTCAAAATAGGAACAATTAAAATAGCTGTCTGTCAAATCCCATGGAACGCGACTGCACATAGTTTCTTGTGAAGATCATGTTTGACAATAGTCTTTGCTATCAATGCTCACTTTGGTCCAAAATTAAACTATATTATTAGAGATTGTCCCAAAATTTAAACTGTAAGTTGTCCAAATCTCATATTGTTATGGTTGACAGTGACTTATTTGTAAAGCACAAGTAATATAGAAAAGCCAATGTTTTGAATTGTGATTAGTTATTAATGATATTTCATGAAAATGCTGCTTGTTCATGTGTGTGACAATGGTTTCTGTTGTGAATAGAATGTGTTTATTTAAATGTTGATCCAAAATTTGATGTACTTATGTATAGGTCTAGCTTTTTAATTTATTTACTGCTGGATATAATCCTGGAGAATAATTTTTGATGCTGTTCTTATTGGAAGAATAGTGATGCTGTGACATTAAACTGGTTGGTGCATTTACTTTTCAGTAAAAGCACTGAACCAAAGTCTAATTTCATGGCATCGCTATTCCATTTCACAGTTACACTAGTTCCTTCACTTTTTTGTGCTTCTTATTTGACAGTGCATAATTTGGTGTTCCTGATGATGTGACTCAAAGGCCGGTCTCTTTGTTTCTCTTTGTTCCTCAGCATTACTGGGAAAATTATAGTTTAAATGTAAAGTGGGTTCAATCTGTCCTTAGAAATGATGGCACGTTATGCTTTTTGCATTGCACTTCTTATTGCTTCCAACTCAGTGTTATCCTGAACCCTGCCACATGGTTCAGCAATCAAGAACTATGACTGAAAGTGCCACTTTCTTAGTCTGAAGCCAACTGTTCTTACTTAGAGGATTAGAGTATTTTCCCTGTCAAACCAGTGGAAAGTGAAGAGTAAATCTTGAAGCCCTCTCTGCCCCTTTCAAGAGGAGCTGGAAGAGCTGTACTTCAAGTAAAGCTTGAATTATATAGTATGGTTTGATCCCTTCCCCATTATACCTATGGGAAAATTGGAACATACTGACAAAAAAGTATGAAGGTCTTGTATCTACTTTGCATCTCCCAGATTTTTTTTTGCTTGAGAATTTTTAACTAGTTTATTCTTGGTATACTTTCTTAAGGTGCCAAATTGGGGAACTGTTTTGCTGAAACAAAGTGGAGACCAGACACAAAATATAGTGGTTTATCTTCAGTCTGGAAAAGGAAAGGATTACCCAGAGCTCCAGCCAGCCTGGTATAGGAACCGAGTAGTGATCTCTGGAGCTTGCAGAAGCGATCTATTCTTTTTCCTGATACTGTGAAACCTTGGTTACTGTGCTGGAAGATTCAGGATTGGGACTGACTATCATACTGAGATGAAAGAGCTCTCTGGCTGAGAATTCTAAATGCTCCTCTTTAAACTGCAAACCCCAGGATTCCGTAGGATGTTGAAAGTGGAATAATAGCACTATAATAGCGTAGGGTGGAAATGGCCTCCAATCTTCTTCAAGATCTTTATTTCCAGCCTGTGTTTCTATTTGACGTAGTATACCATCTCTAGCGCCGCTGAGTTCACACTGTATGCTCATTGATGTTGTCATTTAGAGAGAGGGAACCTATGGTATTGTGAAATAGATGCTTAGCAGAAACATGTTTATCATTTTAAATTTAATGTTTGCAGCTTTGCAAATATGGGAAATTAATACATCATTAATTGTTTTTATCTTTTCTCTTGCATTTACTGAATAATACTTTAAAAGCAAGAGTTCTTGATGTAAAAGAAAAACTACAGTATATCAAATAGCATTTATTGTAAAAAAAGAACATTTAACAGCTGGTTTTAATTAACACAGTGTAATTAAGATAATGATGTGAAATTTCTGTGACAGATGCTGATCAGAAAAGCAATTAGTCAATTAATATAGAAATTTATTCATAATGGTTTAATTTAAGTAAAATACTTTCAGATGAAGCTTTTATTGTGCAATCACCTTGCCTTATAAAAGAATTTTACAGGGAGGGTCCGAACTATAGTTTCTTCTATTTGTAATGTTCCTCTGTTTTCTCTTGCTTCCCTCCTTTCTGTCTGTTATTTTGTTTTGTGTTTTAACTGAAAAGAAATCAGTTAAGGAAATAAAAGATGGAATTGCTACATAGTGGTTTTGAACTGATAGCTCTTGGAGCTATCCATCCAGAAACGTCCATACTGTTGAAAATTAATAAACCATGAATTATATTAATACAATTTGGGGGGGGGGGTCTAGACCAAAGATCAGGCCATTGCTTTTCTAATGCACAGAGTACTGCTTTAAGATTTAGTCTAAAATCTATCTTTGAGCTGATTGGAAAAGATTAAATTCAGTAGTATCAAACTTAGGAGGAAAAATATCTAAAGATTAATAAAAGGTTTGATAACAAATTGCCTAGACTCCAGCTGCTGAAGAGAAAACCTTCTCTGTTCAGGAATTTAACTTGATCTACTATTTCACATGCATATGCTAGGGATAAGACATAAGTAGTGAAATCCATAGCCAATTATTTTAGATTTCTTGGATTTAAGCTGAGCTGATCATAGACTTGCAGTGCTGGTGAATGAGTGCTTGACATAGCAGTAGCATACCAGATTGCAGCATCATGCAACTGTTTCAAGGAACTTAATAATGGCCATCAGTGATGTTCATAGGTCAGATACAAGTTCATTGATTACAGGCCTTCAGCCGTATTGATCCTGAAATGTCATGGTACAAGGAAAACAGAACTAAAGCTGCAGTCCTAAACACACTAGGGAATAAGCTTTATTATATTCTGTGGGACTTGTATTGCGTCTCAGTAAGCACACTTAAGATTGTTCTGTGGGACATTTAAGTTATTATTATTTTTGTGTAGGAAGTAATGATTCAAGTTTTTTAAAAATATTTTATTATGTAAAAAAAGTAATGATTCAAGTTAAATAATATGTTATGATTCAGAGTTGCCCTGTTTCAGTCTTTTGTTTTCAAGATGGGAGAATAATTTGACAGTTCTAGTTTTCTAGCTTTCTAGCTCCTGCATTGCAAAGGTGATTAGAGTGTCACAAACTCTTGATAAGAACAAAATCTCAAGGTTTCTTACAGCCGGATCCAATGAATATTTGCTTAGAAGGAAGCTCCACTGATTTCAGCACACCTTGCTTCCAGGTTAGTGTGCAGAGAAATGCATAGTATTGTCTTTTTACTCAGTAGTAATATTTACTCACATTTGTCTAAGGATTTGGTCAGAATCTTTCAACTTCAATACAGCAAAGGACCTTTTAGAATGACATTTTATGTTGCAAACAAGTTAACTGTGGAGAATCAAACTTATTATCTTATCTAAATTGCAGTTTGGACAATGTCTGATTAGCAAAGCAGGAACTATTGTTATCCTGGAGTGCTTCAAGAGTGGAAGTGTTGTTTCTGATCTCTTTTTTTTTCCAGCCAGTCAGCTTTTCTCCCCAGGCCCCACCCCAAATGCAGAAAAAAGAATTATATAAACTATGATGTATGTTAATATAAAGTTTTTGTCACAGTGAATGTAACATAAAGTTTTTGTCATAGTGAAATGTAAATGAATTTGTATATTAAGATACAAGCTATAGTTCCATATATGTATATCAGTTTTTTCATAGGTGTAAACACAAAAAGTACAATAGAAATCGGGTACTAGATTGTTTTTATGAAACATAAATCATATTAATAATTATTTCTGGAGAGGGAAGCCAGTGTGCCTGGACAAAAGACAAGGAAATGGGAGGGGGGAGCCCTGTGTGTGGAGAATGAAGGTACGCACAAGTGTTCCCTCAGTTTCCTCCCTCCGATTCCCTTGCCTTTAGCCTGGGTGCAGAGAAGGAAGGAAGCACACCTGGGCAAAAGGCAAAAGTATGTGAGAGGGAGAAGGAGGGCCGCATGCATGCCTTCCCCATGCGCAGAGCTCCTCCCTCCCATTCACTTGCCTTTTGCCTAGGCGTATAGGAGGAAGGTGCGTGCGCGCCCGCGTGCACAGGCAAAAGGTAAAGGAATACGAGGGGGTGTGCTTACTTGGGCAGGGGGGATTATTTGTGCTTTTTTTTTTTGACTTTTGCACAAGTTCTGTGCCCTGAACTCTTGCAAAAGTGGAGGAGCCACTGAGCAGATACATTACAAGTTGAATGTGTGATTCATGTTGTAAAAGACTATCAGATACCATACATTCAGAAATATTTCTCAGCAGTTGTTTTGCGGGACTATAGTTATAGCTGGCTATGAACAAGTTAGTTATATAAGAGCAACATGCTTAATGTCTAAGTGAGTTCTAATGCTGCAACAAAAATACAGGTCAAGGCAGAACATTTCTCTATAGCAGTGTAACTTTTTATGAATTTTCTGACATGCATTGACCTCCCTGCACAAAGAATCACTCTTTTGTTGTTGTGTGCCTTCAAGTCATTTCTGACTTTCTGTGGTGACTTGCCTGGGGATTTTCCCAGCAAGATTTGTTCAGAGGAGGTTTGTCCTTACCTTCTTCTGAGGATGAGAGAGTGTGGCTTACCCAAGATCACCCAGTGGGTTCCCGTGGTTGAGCAGGGATATGAACCCTATGCCATACTACTATACTATGCTGGCTCTCTTTCAGTACCTTGGCATAGCGAGATACCATTAGTACTACTGAATATATGGAACACCGTATGCTGGCATTAATCTTGGTACAAACTAGCAGACTTGGAATGGAAGGCAGCCAGAAAACCCTCTTTTATTGTGGGTTTTAAATAGATGTTGGATGATCATCTACTATACACTTTAACTTTGGATTTCCTGCAGTAGCAACGAAGTGCATTAAATGAAACTCAGGCTTCCTTACAGCTCTGAAGTTTCATGATTCTAACACAGATAGTGAGACCAGAAGGCTGTGGTTACCTAAAAGGTGGTTAACATGTGGGCAAGGTATTCTGATGTTTATCTTTTGGAATTTGCATTTTTCTGCATGTGTAACTCCGGCCTAAAATTCTGTGTATCACTTCATGATTGGGTGGACATACTTGCTTTAAGACAAAGAGGCTTGTTATACTACCATTCTCATGTTTCAGGTGAAACAAGAGTTCCGTGACAAGACTGCCTTACCTGATGATCAGTTTGTGATGATATGGTACTATGAATTCAAAAAATTAGATAACTCATCAAAATGTAATGTGAGGATGATAATAAGATATAGTAGATGTTGGTTAGCCCAGAGTATTGTCTGTGTTCAGCGTTTTCCCATCAGTTATGGAAAATGAAGGACTGATCATCTCAAGCTTTTCTTCTTTCCATAATCAATACTAGAAGATTCATATGTGTGGAATCATATGGGAACAGTAAAAAAAAACCTACTTTCCATTTTTATTTTCATTAATGAATTAGAGTAGTGGTTTTAAGTGTACAGATACTTGGGTTTCTGACTGTATTATATAGATTCATTCTTGTTTCCAGTATTTGTTTCTCTTTTGTCCAACAGTCTTAAATATTTTCACTGGCCTATTTATATGTGTAACCATTGTTAAATTATTCTTTGTGATATATCATTCTAGGCATTTATTTGGTTAATTTGATTAGTTAACAACAAACATTGGTGTTCTCCAAAATACTCACTTTTATGAGTTTGGCTGGGATCCACAAGCAAGTCCCAGGTGGATTTCGTAGTTTTAGTAACACATACATTTTTGTTATAGAACCTGAGAATTAAGATAGTTTGTTAGAACAAGTACAGCTTGCATTCATAAGTGTCAGTTGAAAAATATTTTAAATGTATTTGATATTTTATTTGACATTACAAAAAAGAAAAAGGAGTACATACAGTTTGACTTTGTCTTTTCACAGCAAATTGGCTTGCAGGGCAATAATATCAAATGGAGTTAAGTGTCAGTAGTAGTTGAATATATGTGGCATGTGGGAAGACAGAGGTCATGTGTCTTAACATGTATATTGACAATATTTTTGTCATTTTTTTTGTCATTGGTAGATTAACAAGACGTCTTTCCTTTTGCTTCTGTATAAGATTTCATGCTGCTTTTCCTTATTATGAATGAGAAGTTTGGGTGCGAAGACATCTTGTGTCCTTTCTGTGAGAGGAGAATGCAGTGTAAATCAAATGAATAAATATAATGATCCAAAGTTCTCCTAAGGAACGCACATATTTGATTCATAAGTAACTGGGGAATCTTCTGAAGGTAGAAGATTATCCCTTGTCGGTAGAACAGTTCCTGTTAACTTCTTCTTCTTCTTCTTTTTTTTTTTTGGAATATGGGGAAATGTCTCAGCTACAAAGAAGTGATGCAATTGACTTACGATGAACTAAGTAACAACAAATTCATGAACTAAAACCTGTTATTATCCCTGTCATGGTAATAATAACTAAACATAATTTTATGTTTCACCTTTCCTTTCGGACCAGAACAGTGTTTTCCCTTTGTTATGCAATTGTATGCTGTACAAGCAAAGGTTTATAGCTTTAAAGGACGCAAAGAAGCGATGTATAAACAGCCTCATTCATTAAAGGGCCCATGGGAAAATCAGGTAGTGGGTGTGCCTCAGATCTATTGTGCCTTTGCCAAAGACACAATCAGATTGTGTTCCAAGAACTAGTGCAAGTGGCCAGCTTGCTATTCCTGCCTGAGCACTCTCAGCCTCAAATTAGGTACTCTGAAACTGTATAAAGATTGAAATGTCTTTTTTACACATTTGCCTCATAGCAAGCTACCTAGGAAGGAGGCAGTCCTGAAAAAAGCAGAAAAGTTGCCCAGGGCCAACTGAATATTTATTTTTATTTATAATGAAATGAAAAATTGCCAGTATCCCCTCAGCATTGAGTGCTTGGTTTGACAAGGAGCTCCTTCATGTGAGCTGATAGTAAGCATTCCCCAAACCAACTTCTTGCAATTTGCTGTGTCATGTTTTATATTTGGTATGCAGTGAGATCCATTTGGAGCCAGAGTCTGTAAAGCATGGGTGGGAATTTTGTGGCACTCTAGATGTTGTTGAACTGCATTTTCCAGCATTCCCCACCATTAGCTGTGCTGGATAGGGCTGATGGTACTGACAGTACAGCAGCATCTGAGTGGCTGCACAGTTCTTATCCCTGCTATAAAGGATTATGACTGAGTTAGCAAAGACTTCTGTTCTGGAAGTGATCCTATTGAATATGAGCATTACTTAAATTGCATCTCTTTTTCATACAGTGTTTAATTCTATTAATGAGAAATGTCAACCATAATTTTAGAAAATATAGAAATGAGTTCTGGTGAGAGAATGGTCCTCGGCATATACTTGGATGTCTGCTTGATATTACTTTACACTGACCAGGACTTTGTCAGTCTTTGTCAGTATGAGATTCTGTCACTTGAATTACATAATGTAATTATTTGTTCCATTTCTTTTATTAATAAAATATTTGAACAGCATTTATAACATTAATTTTAAAGATGTTGTCCAAATAATTTAGCAATCCATTTGATCCTTGGCTTTGCTGACAGTGAGTCTTAACTTCAAATTTCTTGATCTTACTTCTCTGCTGCTCCTAATCCGTATGATAAATTATTCCTGTTTACAGTTGTGTAGTCAATAGCTTAGGTTTAGTTACTTTCTTTGATGTGGGCAACAGTTGCTTCCTGAGGTAAGAACACCAATATTGACTGTAATTCTTTGTTATTTTGGAAATCAGTTCGTTTAGATAGTATATACGTATAGTATTTAGAAACTCTTGTCTAGATTTTCCCCCTTTAATGTAATTCTGAGGAACGTTAATTTATTGTGGCTTTTTTAAAATTAAAGCAATTACTCTGTATCCTTCTCAGTTCTGAAGATAGTAGAGCTGGGATTTTAGTCTTGGTGATTCATTAATGTTATGTACATCATTGAGCTGCCAATTCTTCAATCACTGTAGATTTTTTTAAAAAATTATATTGGCTCATGTTCACTGGAGAACAAATTAATGGAACCTCAAATCTTGTAGACCTCCAGAGACATTTAGTATCGCCTTGCTTGCTGTCTTTCTGCTGAGCATTCTACCTTATAGTTGTTTGTGAAGAATGTTTGAGATACCTCACCCTATTAATTCTGTATCATGCAGAGTGACAGCTGCTAGGGTTATAACTTTGGCACTTTTATCTTCTAAGAAAAGAAGAGAAAAGCATTGTACCTGTAAAAGACACTGCAAAGTGTTCAGTGATACATGAAGGAGATATATTCCTTATGCTATTTGAATCAGTGAAGGTATCAAGTATTACCTTGGTTAATAATACATTTGGATGTCACCCAAACTTTCTGTTTGTGTGTGCTGTATGTAGTGTAAAATGTGCCATTTGCTTCATATTCACTTCCAAATGCATTTCTTCTGTCTTTCCTGTCAGAATATTCAAGCTGAATACTCTGTGTAGCATGACGTACATAGAATCAGTTCTACCATCATCTAAAGTAGAGATGACCAAAGCATGATCTTCCATATGTTGTTGGACTGTAATTCCCATCAGTCCTAACAAGCCTGATGAATGATAATTAATGGTAGGAGTTGCAGAACAATAATATCTGGAGGGCTGCACTTTGCCCAACTCTGCTCCATAATCAATTATGTGCAGGGTGACAGCATTCTCAAATGCTCATCCGAAAACTGGGTTGTTTTTCTTCTTAGGTATAACATATTTCATGGAATTTCATGGAATTAAATCAAAATGCTACTCTCAATTAAAGTAGACCTATTGAATCTGTTGCTGAATAGTGAGTGAAACACTTATATGTTGACATATCCTACTGATTCTGTGAGGTACTTTATTAGGACTAGCAATTCAATTAGGCCACCAGTGATTACAACAGAATACTGTCTTCTGCTGCTAGTGTGGTACAAATACCTTGTATATATGTTTTGGGGCAACTGTGCGATTTTTAGGAAAGTGAAGACATTCTTTGGCTTCAATTATCCCATGGTGTCATCCCTCTCTTTGTCTTTGTCTTGGTCTTTTAACTTTTTGAACAATGTTCATCAGTCCTACCCCCATCACTGAGGTGACTGGCACTGAATTGGCTTGATTGTACCATCAGTGATTGCAAGCAATTGCTACTTGAATGAGAGGTAACTGTATCCCTGATTAAATCCCCCGCTTGATCTGCATCCACCAGCTCTTTGATTCTTGTTAATTCTACCAAAAAAAAAAGGGGGGGGATCAATAATGTAGAAAATAATAAAAATGTAGAGACAACTTCAAAGATGCGTGTATCCTTACTCCTTGGTCTTGTTTATGTGAATGGGCTTGAAATAGATCTGTTGTTTTAATTTTACAGTGCACCCTTGGTATCCTCTAGGGTTTGGTTCCAAGACTCCACGTGAAGCATTCATGAATACTCAGGCCCCATTATGTATAGTAGTATTGTATAATGGTTTCCCTTATATAAAATGGCAAAATCAAAGTTTGCTTTTTGACTTTTTGGGGTGTGTGCGTGTTATTTTCAAGCCATGGTTGGCTGAATCCACGGATAGAGAACTGCAAATATGAAGGTCTGGCTGTACCTCACTTCATCAGAGTGACCCACATTTTTTTTTTAAGGAAGTGGTATAATACTTGAGTTCCTAATATTGCTTTGGGTAAGCGTGATTCTCATTTTAGAGAAAACTTAAGAAAGTTTGTGAATACACAAGATGAAATACTTCTGCAACCCCCTAAATGAAAATATTCCCACATGTGCTTTGCCACTGTTTATGTAAAAATAGCTCTACAGATTTCTAATAATTTATAATGCATCTTTTCTTAGCTATCAGATGTTTACTTGTTCTTCTGTAAGAGAATATAGGAGAATATATAAGAGAATATAGAATAAGAGAATATAATCTGTCTTTCATACTGACATCACTACTTCTGCTTTGTATTGTGTTGTACAGTCAGCTTTATACTGTTACTTATATAGATAACAAGTGCATACTTATTCTTTTGTTATTAATGAAGTATTTGCACCCTCATCTTTGATATCCTTCAAGTATCAACATGTATCCTTGAGGAGGGCAAGTGTTCGTTCCATCTCCAAAGAGGAGAAAAAAGAAGACCCAAATAACTATAAATCAGTCAGCTTGACATTAATACAGGCTTCTCCCACTTGTCTGACAGTTTAGAGGCCAGAGCACTATCAGAAAACAGAATTGGTTGAAAAGAGGAACCCATGCAATTGAATAAGTATCCTAGATTTTAAAATAACTTAGAGAAATTATAAGATAAAATTACACAATAAGATCCATCTTAAGCAGTATTGGAAGTCAAGTAGTTAGTTTTTATATGTTTAGATTGGTTTAGTTTTTCATATTTTTTTTAGATATTTTAGATGTAATGTTGTACAGTAGGCCCTCCACGTTCGTGAGGGTTAGGTGCACCGAACCCTTGCAAATGTCAAAAAATTGCAAATAACTCCCCTGGAGAACCCAATCTCCCTCCCTGTACCTTCCTGCCTGCTGCTGCCAGTGCACCCTCATGGGGGGCCAGCGTGCCCGTGTGGGCCACTAGCTGGGAAGTGCAGGGAAGGGAAAACCTCCCTCCCTGCATACTCCTACTGGCTACTGCCAGTGCACCTGGGGTGGGCAGAAGAGTGTGGTGGAGTGAAGGTTTTCCTCCCTCCCTGCGCCTGGGCAAAAGGCCAGGGAATGGGAGGGGGAGAATGAGAAAGAGGCAAGCAGGCACCCTCGAATAATCAAATTTGTGAAAGTGGAACCCGTGAATGTGGGAGGAGGACTGTATATAAGTGTATGTTGTCTTTATCACTGGTTGTTCTTGTACCTTATCCTTTATATGTAGTTTTAGATAGTCAAAAGTTGTGTCTTTTAATTAAAATTCTGAAAAAAAAAGAAAAGAAAAGGAGAACCCATGCACGGTATGGTAGGCAGCATGAAGGACTTATGGAAGCTCACTTGGGACCAGCCATGGGTATACTGTTTGCAAAGTCTCTCAGCTGGCTTGACGTCCTTTTCGCTTTGCTTGCTTTGCAGACAGTGCACATGCAAGCAATCCCAAGTGCACCTCCATAGGCAAGAAGAACTGATGAAAGAGCAGAACCCCTGTTGAATTAATGGAACTTGTCCTTAATTTGGAAGTGTTCAAAGAGGGAGTCATCTAGAACAGATCATTAAACAGTCAGTTTGTGTGTACTGAGAAAGGAATGCTATGATCTCTAAAAGCCAGCTTGGGTTTCTTAAAAATAAGTTATGGCAGACTAAATAATACTTTTTTAAATGGATTTATGAGTTTGGTAGGTTAGAGGAATGCTGTGAATATAGTATATCTTGATTTCAGTAAGCCTTTTAACATGGTTCCCTTTTATATTCTTGCAAACAAGCTGGTAAACTTGTATAGTCTGCTATTGGGTAGATTTATAACTGGCTGATGCACTAAACTGAAAGAGTGCTCACCAATGGTTTCTCCTCATCATGAAGAGACATGATGAGTGGGGTGTCTCAGGGTTCTATCTTGGGCCTGGCGATGTTCCCTCTGTGTGTATGTCTCTCCGAGTCACCTGTTGACTTACAGAGATGCCATAAATTTCATAGCTTTTTCTTAGGCAAGGAAAAAAAAGAGGTGGTTTCGCTGTTTCTTCCTGTGAAATATAGCTTCTTCTTTGTGGTCTCTGTGCCCTCACACAATGGGATCTTTGCGCATGCGCAGTTACATTTCAGAAAGTTCCAGAGCTGAGTAGCTTGGAGGGAACCCCTCCCCCTATTTGGTACTGAGCATGCTGCTCAGTCCCATCAAGCTAACAGTCTTTTCTCGGTTTCTCTTCATTTGCCAACCAGTTAGCAGCTTGGAAGGTTTCCTCTGCTGAATAGCATTCTTTTGTCTTTGATTGTTTTTTCTTATTTCCTCACGGAAACTCTTAAGAGCCCCTCCTGCTTCTTATGTCTTCTTCATTTTTCAAACTTTACATATCTTGCGGCCGCAAGGTTTCACTTCCAACACTCATTTGGAGTGTTTGGTCTGCCTTGGAGAGGCCCATAACATCCGGGGCTGTCAAGGTCAGAGACCTGAGTGGCAAGCCAGCCCAGAGAAGGGAGTGTGAGAGCCAGCAAAGTCCAGCTGGAAGGAGACAAGCAAGCACTTTGCACAAGGGAGTTCATTTACCAGAGCGTCAAGCGAAAGCCGTAGCCAGAGTTTCAAAAGCCAAGGGTCAAGAGATCAATTCAAGGTAGCAGGAACCAGGTGCTGGGAGCAAGGAACAGGCAAGAGGAGGGCTCAAAAGAAGTTTGCCACAAGCAAAGGAAAGCTTCCAGGCAGGCAGTTATATAGCCCAAGACACGGGTGTGGCTAGTCACTGCTTCTTGAACTTAATCAAGGAAGCCTCCCTTTGCTCAGTTCTCTTGAGTCTCCGCCTCATTTGTGGGCTGATTGGCAGAGGCTTCAAACCATCTTCAGAATCGGATCCCTGTTTCCCTAAAGGAGCAGGCAGAGGAACGTCCAAGCCTACTTGGTCCATGACAGCAAAGGGAGCTCTTGAGCTGCAGGACTCATCTCCACCCTGAGCAACAGGGACCAACAGCTGCTGCTCGTCATCAGCAGCTCTGACAGGGACTTCAGTTATCACAGGGGCTGCCCTGTCTGCAAGGAGTTTACCTCTCAGACTTTAGAGAACAGAGCCTCCTGCTTAAATCCTATTACTGGGAGCGAGCCCTTCACCTAAAGGATCAAGCGGCCTCCAACATGGCTCTATTTACCACTTCAGCTTCGATCTGTCCACTTTGAGATCTGTTGGTATCAAAATCTTCCTCCTTACTGACTACCTTGGTACCAACTTTGGCCTCCATACCAATGCCCGCAGCATCAACATTGGTTTCTTCCTTGACTGTACTGCCCTTCGCTTCTCTCCTGAGGATTCCGAAGCTCTCTAAGATGCCAGTGGTGCCTCAATCTTCCAGTTCTGGAGATGCCACATCCACTTCTTCCACTTCTCAGGCGACCTCGGCCCATCAGCCTCAGACTGTCCCCACTCTGGCCAAGTGAAAACGGCTCTCTTCATGGCATTCCTCGGTGGCTCCGAAGAAAAAGAAAGAGAAGGAGAAGGATGTCATCGTTCTCCTTCACCTGCTGCCTGTCCACCGACCACTCGAGGTATCTCCCTCGGGCCCTTACCCGCTCCGCTACCAACACAGAATGAGCCTGTACTGGTCATACTCAAGGAGAGACAGGCCCCCATCCTCTCTCCAGCACCGGAGTCTCTCCAGCGCCCTGTACTGCCCTCGTCAGTACTGACCGACCTTGCTTTGGATCAGGAGTGCCAACCTTCTCTGGCTGCCTCTCCTTTGCCACAGGATCTTTTGTCACAGGATCAGGCTAACCATAGGCTTACGCATGACCTGTCTACTCTGGCTTTGGCCTTTCATCCGTTTGCAATGGACCGTCCACTGATTCTGGACGCTCCTTGGGCTGCCTCTCATGACTGGTTCCGCATTAGCATGGCTGGCTCTCTGAGTCATCAGGACCGTGGTGGGTCTCCCACCGCTGCAATCGTGGGAACCACGTTCCCTATGCTTTTCCTCCTGCCAGGGAGGATTCACCTTTCTCCTCAGCCTCCTACATAGCTCACTGCGGTCACAAGCATTTATGGAGGGACAATTCAGCTCTTACTCACCGGCATACCACAACCGCTACCATCCTGACATCCATTGTTGGTCTCCTTTCAGACCTCATCATTCTCGATCGCTGTCTCGTTCCCCTTCTCGACCACACTACCACCACTCGCCTTGGTACTGCCATTCTCGTTCTCAGTCCCATTCTGGTCACTACCAGCATTCTCCGCCGCCACATTCTCATCCCAGCTCCTGGAATCGCATCTCTCAATATTGTGCTGTTTCTCCACCACCGCCTGTGACAGCTACAGTCTCTCGGCCCCTGCTGGAGGAGCACTCGGTTCTGGTGCATCCACCTACTTCGACAGCACCGGTCCTGACTCAGTCTCTTTCCGCTTCGATCCTGGCCGTCCTACCAGTCTCGTCGGTCTCAGTCTCAGTCCTGGCCTTGCTACCAACAGCAGTACCGGCTTTTCCTGCTATGGCTCCAGCCCCTCCAGAGTCTTGCTCACCTCCAGCTTCTCCATCCTCTGCATCTTATGATTCCAACAACGATTCTTCTGACTCCACCTCTCCGTCTCACAGCTCCCCTCCACTTACCTTTGGAGAGCCAACTCCTGACACAGCACCCAAGGATGTCAAGTAGTTCTCTGACATCCTCGTTCATATGGCCTCGATATTTCCAGCAGCTCCTTGGTTACATGGCAACCACAACCCCCATCACTTGCCTGTCCTGCCTCCGTGCCCACCCTCTTCAGCACTAGTTCCTCAGACATTGCAATCCCCTTCTCGATGACCAACGTCAAAGGTTTCATATTTCACATCAGGTCAAGAACTCTCTCATCTGGTAGCTCTCAGCTCACCATCTACTCTCCGGAATACTATTTGCCGAACCCTGTCCATCCATTACTATCACCACTGACGCATCCCTCCTTGGCTGGGGAGCTCACTGCAGTTGCCTCTCCATCCAAGACCACTGGATTAGTCTGGAGAAGCATCTACATATCAGTGCCTTGGAGCTTCTAGCAATCTTCAAAGCTCTCTGGGCCTTCCGGAAACTCCTTCTTGGATGGACGGTGCAGGTCCTGTCTGACAACACAATGGCTATATGCTACATAAACCGCCAAGGAGGCACTCTTTCGTCACTACTTCTTCACCTTGCCTTACAAATATGGGACTGGTGTGTCCTACTACGGATCTACCCGATCGCTATACACCTAGCAAGATGGGACA
Organism: Iguana delicatissima; assembly: GCA_948472985.1. Taxonomy (NCBI): domain Eukaryota; kingdom Metazoa; phylum Chordata; class Lepidosauria; order Squamata; family Iguanidae; genus Iguana; species Iguana delicatissima. The sequence continues at coordinate 448,463 of CAOKZL010001728.1, read as the reverse complement.
ATGCTACAGTGGACACTTTGAGCACAGACATGACCTACCACCACGAGTGGTCCCTGTCCAACCTGGCCTTTCGTCAGATAGCGTCCCGCTGGGGCGTCCCATCTGTCGATCTGTTTGCCACCCACCACAACAGGAAATGTCCTCGCTACTGCTCCAGAGCTGGGGTAGGCCTCCATTCTCTTGGAGATGCCTTTCAGTTCCTGTGGAACGAGGGACTCCTCTACATTCCCCCCCTTTCCACTCCTGGGCCAAGTGGTGGCCAAGATTGCTGTGGACAAAGCGGATGCTGCTCTCATAACCCCTTATTGGCTGACACAGCATTGGTTCGGACACCTCCTCACCATCTCCTTGGGGCCGTCAAATGCACCTTCCACATGCCCCGGACCTTCTATCTCACTCAGGCAGTCGAGTTCTTCACCTGGACCTTCCTCATCTCAACCTGCATGCACAGAGGATAATGTTCTAGACTCTCCTAGGATTCTGGCGGTTCTCACAGCCTCTGGGAAGGAGTCTACTCACAGGTCCCATGAGTACAAGTGGCATAAGTTTGCAAACACCCGATCTGAGGCTTCTTCCCCCACCTCTCTATCGACGGTCCTTCATTTCCTTTTGTCTCTCAGGGAGCAGGGGCTTGCTTTCTCTTCTCTCAAGGTATACCTCTGTGCGATCATTGCTTACCAGCCACACAGCTCTCCCTCTGTGGCCCTTTTCAGGAACCCTACACTCAAACAGTTCCTTAAAGGCCTCCACCATCTATATCCTCCGACTTCTCTGCCTCTCTCTCTGTGGTCATTATCATTGGTCCTTTCCCAACTCATGCGCCACCCCTTTGAACCCACGGCCACATCAGACGACCACATCCTTACTCTGAAGACAGCGTTCCTTGTAGCAGTGACTTCAGCCATGAGAGCAGGAGAGCTGACTGCGCTTCATGCAAATGAACCCTTCCTGGTGTTCCAGAAGCATGCTCAGTACCGAACGGGGGAGGGGTTCCCGCCAAGCTACTCAGCTCTGGAACTTTCCGAAATATAACTGTGCACGTGCGAAGATCCCATTGTGTGAGGGAACAGATGACCACTCGAAGAAACTCAGTTACAGGTAAGCAACCTGTTCCTACAGCACCTGGTATTCATGTTCTCACATCCAAGTACTTACCAGAGCTGACCATGCTTAGTTTTCAAGATCAAAGGGATCTGGTACTGGTACCTTTATAGGCCATAAATAACGTTCTACATCTTTAAAAACAACTTGGATGATGGCATACTGTACAGTACCACACGTTTGAATCTGAGGTGGAGAGTGTGCTAGCTGTCTGCTTTTTCCATTGAGGTAGTGAAGTTTCCTCACAAAGTAGAAGCAGGCAGCTGGCACCATTTTTAATATTGTATGGATAAGCCTTGCCTTGCAAAGCTTTGCAGTCAGGTTTGTAGCTTGAGTGTACTCTTGGATTCATCCCAAAACCTGGAGTTCCAGGTTTCAGTGGTGATCAGGAGGTACTCAATTAAGAGTATTACCCCAGTTGTTCTAATTCCTGGAGATGTAGATTTGCCTATGGTAGTGCATGTCTTGATTACATTCTGGATAGATTACTATATTGCACTCTGTGTGGGGCTGCCTTTGGGAACTATTTGCAGGTGTAAAATGCTGCAGTTAAATTCCTGGCTATGAATAGTTATACGGAGCATAAAACTCCCTTGCTGAAACAGCTTCACTGGCTGCCAATCTGTTTCCAGGCACAATTTGAAGTGCTAGTTTTGGCTTATAAAGTCCTGTATGGCTTAGGTCCAGACTATCTGAAAGCCTTTTGTTTTCCCATATGAACCTGCCTGAGTCTATGGTCAGGGTGTGTGTCTTTCCTTCACACACCCTCTCAGGCTTGTCTGGTGAGGATGTAGGAGAGATCCTTCTCAGTGGCTACTCCCAGGCTGTGGAACATCCCTCTGAAGGGAGGTTTAGTTGCTGACTTTTCTCTGGCAGGCAGAAAGCTTACTATTTAAGCAGACCTTCAGCTTTAATTGATTGGAGTAGGGGGACATGCAAACAGATTTATTTCCTATTTACAGAATGGCCCCTCCTGGGCTGACAGGCCAAAATCATGCCAGAATTGCTCCCCCCATGCCACACTGATGGTGTAGGAGGCATTTGTGGGCAACTCCCCTAGATTTTTCCACAATTTGGCAGCATTGTGGGTTTCATAGGGGCTTCAGTATGGCTTGGTGGCTCCATGTTGCTGACAAAGCACACTTTCCCCAGTCCTGTCTTACTGTAGTTCTAATTTCGTGCCAAAATGCTTTACCGAAACATACGATCCTATCATCTTGACATACCTTACATTATTTTTGTTTTATTTTTATTAAGCCCTACCTTCCACTGTAAGTCTTGCAGGACTCCTGCTTCTTCAAAGTGGCCATTGCATAATAATGATGCAATGAAAGCAGCTTGAGAGTTTTGAAATCTGTAGTTCAGAAGCTTATTGTCTCTGGCACATTCTTTGGATGCTAAGCAATGGATTTGGTGGGCAGTATTTATTCTTGTTGAGTTATAAGCATATTTTTTATTATTCTGGCTGTGGTTCAAAATGCCACTTTGAATAAACTGGAAAGTTTTTGTAAGATGATTTGAGAATAAAGGAAGTGGATATGGCTGTTCAGAGTATGTATAAAGACACCTATGTTGGTACCAGTTTTATTTGAGTGCCCTTTTGCCTACATTACTGAAATTAAATTATATCTCCATTACTAAAATTAAAGAGATGATTCATTGGATTAGAAGTGTTTTTCCGGTCCTTGAATGAAGTACTTTCTTGAATAAATCTATAATAGAATTAAGTGTAATGTAGTCTGATCTCCTGAAATGTTATTATGGCAATGCTAACTTTTGATGCTTGCTCCAGTTAAGAACATAATCAAAGATAATGTCTATGAAGGAATAGGTGAAATATTTTCATGGCAAATATAATTTAAAAAGGTATGGACTAAGATTCTTCTGGTAATCCACAAATTTTGGAGGGTTGGGTATGTTAATCTGTTGTGAACAGTAAGATAAAACAAAACCAACAATGGAACAGCTCATGGATGGGTGAGGGGATACCTAATACTGAAATGGTGAGGAATATTTACCCCCAGTCAATAGTGAGTAGAAGCACCATGACAGTAGCAAAGAAAAATGACTGTGTTATATTGTAGCTGTTTTCATATAGAGAAGATAGATTTGCTGCTGCAGATGTTTAAAATCTGCACTTTGTAGCTTGCATCTATGAACTGCTATTATATTTATAGAAGCGATACCACATTATAAGGAACTATTGCAAAATATTGGTAAGAATGAAGGCAGCTTGGCCTTGCCTGCCTCATTGCCCACTGGATAGATTTTTGCTTGTTTTTTTGGCCAGCTCTGCCACTTCTTAGATCATGCTCCAAAGGTGTGTCACTAAGATGCATGACTGCAGCCAAGGCTCATCTATAAGATAAAATGAAGGGGGAAGAAGACATTGGCTGAAATATGAACAACATAATGTTGATCAGCGGCCATGTTATGCACAGTTATATATAAATTCAATGCGTATAAAAGAGAAAAACAGGGAGTGTCAAGAGAATGCCAGTTATGTAGTTGTAGAAATTTATATTTCATCTTTCCATTAAAAAATTAGAGTACAATCCATAGATCAGAGTTCAGTAATAAAATTGATACATGAAATTACTAGCGTATATACCTGGCGTTGCCCAGGATTTTATTTTCTTGTAGGCAATACTTGTTAGAAAGATTTGAGATCCTGTGTCTAATTCCCCAAACTGTTTTGTCCAGTATCTGTGACTTTTCCCTGTATTCCCCAATCAAATCTATATTCAAAGTTATTTACTGAAGAGAGGTTGAGTTCCTGAGACAATACACTGCCCTCCTCCTTGCGGCTAGGCCTCATCTCCATAGCAACCATCCTATTCAAGATAGGCACAGTTGACTGAGGCCCAAGAGCTCTCTGACTGAGAATTCTTTGGCCCCTCACTAAATTGCAAACCCCAGGATTCCATAGAATCTTCTTAGGCAGCCAATCATATGAGGTCTTCACCTGACACAGACAAACAGAGTTTGACTTTTATATATTAGATAATTAAAACATGAGCCAGTGTAGTATAGTGGATTGAGTGTTGGACTACAACTCTGGAGACCAGGGTTCAAATCTTTGCTTTGCCCTATGGTCACCATAGCTCAGAAAAAAATATTCATAAATCAGAAACAACTTGAATGTGCACAATAACAACAACTAAAACGTCAATTGAAAGTAAAATCACTTCAATACTAGTTTAAAAACAGATGCAGGCAAACAAGAATTTCTCACAAATTTTAAAACTCTGAGAAGACTCTGCAGTTAAAATGATTATAAAATAGATGTTCCAGTTCACATCATGCAAATATATCTTGATTTTCATATATTTGAATTTGTTGTATTTAGCAGGGGATGATAACTTTCTTTTTAAAATGTAATTATAACTTCTAAAAGTCTATTCTGGTATATATGACATAAGAAATTGATTTAAGTCTAGTAAAAGCAATATAATTATTTTAAATTTTTTATAATAGGATATGCAGTTCAGCTTTCTTACACTGCATTTAAATACAATCTTCTTTCCTTTCATACTTTGGGGAAATACATGACAGCTGAATGAGACATTTCTGAATTATCAATTTTCCTATATTCCCCTTTTCTCTAGGATAGTTGAGCCATGTCTGCTACTTCTATCAGTATAAATGCTTCCAGGGAAATTGCAATAATTACTAATGTAGCAAATACCAATATAGAATAAACACTAAGAATTGATTTTCATAGTTTAAGTGCACATGCCTAAGAAAAGTTTAAGATATATTTGTCAATGAAAATGAGTGCATTTTACAAATGGAAACATTTAATGGATGCGTAAAACCAATAGATTTTCTCTTATAGAATAGTGTGCATTATGAACTTAAAGAGGTAAAGCAATCATACTCCACTTTAGCTGCATTGTTTGAGGTTGTCTACAGTTAAACTGGTAGACTATACGGCAGAGATGGGCAGACTTTAGGTTTGTGTGATCTATTCAAGGCTTGAATCCTGTGCTGAAAGAAAGTTAGGTTAGAACTGAAATGAAATAATCTTTTTTTTAGAACTAGGCATTCACCAATAGTAGTTGTTGTTGTGTGCCTTCAAGTTGTTTCCAACTTATGGTGACCTTAAGGAGAACTTATCTGGGGTATTCTGGGGCTGAGAGTGTGACATGTTCAGTGGATTTCCATGCCTGAACAGGGAACTGAATCTAGGTCTCCAGGTTCTTAGTCCAGTGCTCAAAGCACTACACCATGCTGGCTTTGCTCACCAATCATAGCCTGGTACAAAGATGGAATTACAAGATTCATAGTACAGTACAGGAATTTGTTCTGTACACCAGAAGTGAATGGAGTTCACATCCAGTCTTTCAACATTAAAAAAAAAAATTATTCCTGGAAGACTACTTCTTCTCCCTACTCCCCCGTTTTCTTCATTTCTGCAGGTTACTTTAGGGTGAGAGGCAGTCACTCTGTTGTTGCTATTAAACAATTGGGAACCAAAAATCTTGGTGAATCTAAGTATAAATCATTCGGGGAGGCTATCAGTAGATCCGGATAGATCTTTGACCCACCTTGTTATACAGAGCAAGCAGAGAACAAGCATGTACGCTTGTGCCATTTTCTGTTGTCAACTGATAAACCTTCTGGATATATATTGCTTTTATTATCAGAGGCAATACAGTATGCTTCCAGTATCAGAAAACTTACTGGTTGTTAGTTGCTAAGGAATATAAGCAGAAGGGTGTTGTGGCTTTCATGTCCTGCTATCCAGGGCTTTCCAGATGGTGTGCCACGACACATTCATGTGTCGCCTGAAGTGTGTAGGTGTGTCGCCTACAATCTTGGAAATATATGTTATTATTTATAAATCATATATTTTTAAAAATATCTGAAAGGTTTTCATGAGAGATGTTGTGTCCCCATGCATTTTGTTATTACAATTTACGTATGTGTCTGTATCTCTTATAAGGGGTTAGTCTAACTGAATTACTGTGTCACGAAATGATGCATGTCTAAAAAAGTGTGTCACCAACATGAAAAATTTGGAAAGCTCGGTGCTTCTCATAAGCATCTGGGTGATTACTGTGCAAAGAGATGGTTGGACTAGATAGGTGTTTATTCTGATCCTCTTTGGTTCTTTTGATGTTTTTGATGTTCAAGTGTGCTGCTCTTAGAAATCATACAAGCATGGCTTCTCATATAGAATGTAGGATCTCTTCTGGCACTGGATCTCTTCAGCTCCTCCCTCTCATCTACTTCTTTCATTCATGGTGTAACTTTGCACACAAAAGCTATATAGAAGCTCATAGTGATACCAGTTTGTCAGCAGCACTAGGGATAATGGATGCATCTACACTAGCATTTGGTCTGAATTTGATTGCCAGTGCTGATGCAAGATGGCACTGCAGCCCCTTGGACTGTCACTGGAATCCTATTATCGTGTCCTAGGAGATTCTTAGCTTGCCAGCACACAGAGTGGGATCAGTGGCATTAAAGGTACAAACCCCCATCTATTCTTGAAACACATATTAATACATTACCTTATTTGTAAGCACAATCACTTAGTACTTAAGTCTTGTTGACAGCAGTTGGACTGGTTTCTAGATAAATTTAGTGTTCAGGCTGTGGGAACAGTTAAAGACTGCTTCAGAGGCTGTTTATTTCTACACAGAAGACATTGATTTCCATGTAGAGAAAGTGTGTATTTTGCCATATGTGAATTGGAGCAAAAATGTTTTTCTGACAAAGATGTACAGATTGGACAGCTTATACCTGCAGGAGCAGCTTCAAAAATGTTTGTATGGCATATATTGAATGTGTCAGGAAAAACTAGTATCTTATATGAAGCAGCCCTCAGTTATCCCTTGCATTGTTGGTGTGATTTCCTCTGATATATGGATTGCATCCTAAATACAGTCAGATAACATTTGAAGTTTCCCCAGGCAAGTTTGGTGTTGGCAGAAGATAAGAAAGAGCTCTGCTGACTTAAAAAGAGTAGACAGCTCTAATCTGAGTGGTAAGTATTTTCATATGGGACATTTAGGAAAAAGGAGTGTCTTTTCTTTGTGCTTCTATAATTGGACATATGAATCTAAGTGCCTGACCTGTAACAGCATGCACAAATTTTAAGAACAGGTATAACTGCTTTTCATTGTAAATAGGCTTCTCTTTGTGTTCGTGCTACAACATTTCCTCTTTTTACTAGAACAAATCAGGCTTTCTCTATATGTGGATGGAATTCAAGCATATCACACTTCATTTGTTATCACAAAATTTTATTTTTATCACCTATTTTCATGGTCAGTTTTTCAGTTTTTCCCCCACTTGTCTATTGCATGGATGAAATGAAATGTACAATGTGCATTTCTATAAATAATCCCTTAAAATAATTTTTAAATCACTGTCAGTTCATGAAATTCTACTTCCTAATGCCTAATTCGTAATCAGAGAGCTAAAGGGTCCAGCAATGTGTTGCTTTAATGAATAGGTTTTCAGTTCAGCTTTTAATCTAATTTGGGATACAGATTAGCATACTTTTAAAGCTATCATGTAAAATGAATATTCTGTCTTCACTACCTTTTACTGTATACATAATAATGTTAAGTTATGCAGTTTTTAAAAGACCCTAATTACCCTAAAGGTACCATCTGATCTTGCAAGTTAAGCAGGGGGGCCAGCCCTGGTTAGTACTTGGATCGAAGATCACCAATAAATACTAGGTGCTGTAGGCTATATTTCAGAGGAAGAAACTGGAAAAACCATCTCTGAGTATTCCTTGCTTGTGAAAACCCTATGAAATTCATAAGGTCACCATAATCTGACAGGTAACTTGAAGGCACATACATAGGCATACAGGTCTGGACAACAAATTAGTCAAATTTAGAGTAGGGGGATGAGTTCCATTAGATTTTGGTTCTCCTTAGTCTACTAAAACTAGATCTAAGATGGTGAATTTAAATTAAGTAATTGAGATCTATATTCATTTACACATGTATACTCTTTAGGCAACTGTAAAACATCCAGGGACACTTAAGAAACAGTTGATGTTGTAGCCCACTGGGCAGTGTCAACTGCCAGCTAACCAGAAGTAGAGTACATATATGGTCATGTAGGTCAGGGAGACTGAGGTTAGGCCATGGACTGCATAGTCTGCCCCAAATTGAAACGGCATAGAATATACTGGGAAGGGCAGGTTGAATGTTTCTTTGACAGATTTTGAGACCTGCTCTAGAAACAATTATAACGTAGACAAATGAAGTCAAGGGGAGTAAGTGGGCTCCCAGCTGTATGGAACCTTTTTGAAGCCTTGGGAGAAAACACTGCTGTTTTACTGCCTTGAGTAATGTGTTATAAAAATGTTTTTATCTTTGTATTGTTTTATCTGGCTTTTATTTGCTCATCGCCTTAAGAGTCCTTGTGGGCTGGGAGGTGATACAGAAATAACAACAACAATAATAATAATATGCTGTCCAGAGTACCGTCCCGTAGCATCAGTGGTTCTCCTTGCTCCAAACACATTCTGTTTATGCCATTGTATTTTCCTGAAACTTTTATACAGTGAGCTATTATTTTCTAAGTTCTGTCCAAATGATTCATCTATTGGTATTAGGAAATGTATTTTTGTTTGTAGAATTTGCAAATGAGCCCTATGTATATATATTTCTATTTGCCAAATAAAACATTTTATAAGTACAGTACTGGAATTTTTCTCTATATTTGCCATTTTGCCGCTTTAGGGGGATTTATTTGTGATTCCAGAGGAAAGAAGTTGATGTGCTTTGTCAAATTCATTCTTTGTTGGTATATACAGACCTTTGTTGGCTTTTTATCTCTTTATAATCTCATTGGAAATTTGAAATTCTCCTGACTGTTTCATCTCATAATGATCACCATGTGTAAATAAATGTTTTTGACTTTGAAAAAGGTTACCCTTAAGATATCTCTATTTTATTCTTATTTTCTGACACATTGCCAGTGGCATGGACTTTTATATGTGTTCTTTTCCCTTGTATTTTGTGCTGTATGGTGTCTGGCTGTGACAACTGATTGGTATCAAGAAATAAGGCCAACTAACAGATGTGCTCTGCTTCTGTTTGGGTGATATAGCAAGAAGCAGGTGTTCAGCGGTGTGGAGTACACAATTCCTCCTGTGAGTGCTGATGAACCTTTCTTTTTAAACATTTGGCTGCAGTTGTCTGTGTAGTAGAACTGCCAAATGTTGGGAGTGTGATGTGAACCTGAAACCCATTTGCCAGTAAAATCCAGTCCTGAATGTTGTGCGGGAGAAAATAATTGCTCATGCAATATTCTCTAATTCTATATTTATGTTTATTCTTCTTCAATCTTGAGAGTTAGCTCCTTAAATCTGATGTAAGTACAAATTGTGCATTTATGCTTTTGTTTTTCCTCCAACAGATTGTTGGTCTCGTGTAGGTACACAACTAACTTGTTTAGTATTTTTAGGTCCTTTTATATCAATTCAAACTGGAGAGTAATGAAATTAAAATCCCAGCTTAATTTGCTTTGGGGTAAGCCCTAGAAACTGTTTTCAGCATCCCAACTTACTTTCTATTTGAATTTGCACTTGTGTCTCACTTCTTTTGTCATTTCTGTCCCTCATCCAAGCCAGGATGACTGATTGAGGGGTGGTTATAGCTCAGTAGCGCATGCTTTGGATACAGTTAATCAAAATGTGACATATTAATATACCCCAACCTGATCAGGAAACCTCTGTCTGAAATACTAGAAAGCTGTTTCCACTCAGAGTGAAAAATACAGGATTAGATGGACCTAAGCTCTAACTCAGTATAAGGCAGCTTTATGATTCTTTTGTTAAGGATTCAGATCTCCCAAAACCTTGCAGGCAGACCTAGCTCCTCAACTGTGGCATGGGCAAGGAAAATCTCAGAAGCCACAGGGAAAGCCTTCACCAGGCTTTTCTCCAGAGAATGCCGTGGAAGGGGAATCTATAGAATATGGTTACCAAAAAATTATGTCAGTTGTTTGAGGGAAATCTCAGAGTAAAAGAGCTACTTGTGAGAAAGGGGCTCTGTGGCAGTAAATGGCTGCTTGGGAATAAATTGCTCCTAGAGGGCCTGACCACAGAAATCAGCTCTCAGTCTGGTAGCTACTAGAGCAATACACGTGTTTTCAGCTTCCAGGTTCTTTTTGCAAACCAGTGTATCTTATTTGTTCCAGCTTATTCGCTGCCCTCATGCGCTTCTGATTCCTGTACCCCTGCTTCCTGGGACCACATTTACTTATGGACTATTATTATTATTATGGACTATTTCACATGGCTAAGACTCTGCTTTTCAGAATGTCTCTGAATGGCACTACTGTAGCTCAGTCTGGCTTTGACTTTGTGGTATGGATTTACCAAATAGCTTTCAGTACTAAGACTCCCAGGATTTCCCACCAGTACAGCCACTGGCCATGAGATTCTGAAGTTGCACAAAAGTAACATTTCAGAACTTGGGGATTTAATATGGCTTCTGTGTTCAAGAATAGAGTTTTGACCTGTCATTAGCATGACACACTGATTTACCTTCTAGAAATAAAACTTCATTTGTTCAATTGAATGGGTGTCAATCTTTAAGTATCTGTGTTCTGTCTCCTACATATGCATCTTTTTATTGTTTTATTTTATTTATTTCTTGAATTTTATTATATTTTTCATTTGTAATTGTTGTTAGCAGTCCCAGATGGCACATAAGCTTCAGAAGAGCTGGATATAAAATTGTGTCTATTTTTTTAAAATGAGTAAGCTTTTGCTCAAAGACTTCCTACTGGTCCTACTCCACTTTTTGCCTACTCTTCTTGTTCTCTTTTCCCCAAAACTTTTCCCTAGTTTTTCTCAGTGCTCATCTCTTCAGCCACTTCCTCAAAAAGAACACCACATTATTATTCTGTCTCTCATTAATTAAAGCTGAGATTTATTTAAAGCTGCAATGAATTTTTTTTAACCTTAGCATTGCAGGGAGGGGGAACAACATTGTAGATGGTGTGCCCTGTCTGTACGCACAGGATTGTAATCATGTTCCAGTTGTGTTGCTCTCTCTGTGACCTGAGAAGGTTACTGACAAAATAGCTTACCTACATGTGGTTTTTAAAGTCCAAGAGGCACAGGTGGTTGTTGTCATTGTGCTTCCTATAGGTAGAGAAAATAGTATTGAAAGCAGAGGGAGAAGGGGCAGGCAGTAGCACTTTAGTAAGAGAGAAACCTGTTGTACTAACCTCTGGTGAGTGAACAAATGGTCAATTGAATTTCCTTCTAAAAGAACAATGCCTTATCAGGTCAATACCATCTTTTCCAGATAGTATTTTATATTACTGAAAATATAAAGCAGCATAGAAGAGAATGTCCATATCTGAAAGGTCTCCTCCAGCAAATTACATGATGAGATGAGACACTGCAGCGACAACAAGGTGATATTGCTTATTTCACAGATCAGCAGTTGATCCCTTGTTGTGGAATACTGTACTGTCAGAGACATTTTCATGCTAGAGCCTGTGAGGAGGATTAACAAAAAATGCTCCAGTACTTTAGCACTGAACATTGAAAAACTCTTGGTTCTTACTATTCCTCCACCTCTTGCTAAATCATCTCAGCTTTAAGTTACTTATAGTCCATGGTCCTGGAGACTGTAGTGTTTGTTTGTTTGTTTTTAAAGAATTCTAGGCTCCTTCACCAGTTTGACACATGTGCACAACACATCTAGCTTAATGCTCCTTCAAAAGCTTCCAATTTGGGATTCAGTAAATAATGATCCACAGGTAAGAACTGGAATCTGTTCTTTTGGCCTTCTGCTTTTGCTAGTTCAAATCAGACTCCTGTGACAAGGAAACCCCAATTCTGTAATATGGACAAGGCGGACTAGTGTTTTGCACAACTTGACTTTTGTGAATGTTTTCTGAGAAGCCCATGTTTTAATGTTTCCAGCATGTATTCCTAGATTGAAGTCATTTCAAAAACAAGAGAGAAAAATGTTACATTTCAAGATGCCTTCTGATTTACGATTTACTGCTTTGCTTCTTCTAGCTGGATAATGAGAAGCAGGAAACTGGGTGGGATACCTTTTGGTCTCTTTAACTAAACAGAGCTCAAGTGAAGGGAACTGCACCCACCATCCATCAACCTATTCACTGATATCACGTGCTGACTCAGAACTAACATGACTTTATCATCTGCATAGAAAATTCTGTTTAACTTATACAGTGCTGTTTATTTTCTAGTAATGAACACTCATCTACTTTTTTTTATTCTTCCTGAACAGACACTAGAGCAATGATTTGAAAGAAGAAATTAATGGAATAATTGATTGCTTTAATTCAAGTTCCCTTGTGCCCCTTGTTCCTCAAGAGTAAAACATGAAATTGTGTAACTTTCTTAGTCTGTTTCTTTGTATTCTTTTTCCTGAAAGAAGTTATAATTGGTTTGGAATAGGGCTGGAATAGAGTCAATTGGTAAGATTAGTTTGAGCCAAATATCAGCAAAGTCTCTCTTATTTAATCATATGGGAAGAAGTATTTGTATCATAGCAATTTCAATTTCGTACATTTTAATTTTATTTATTTTATTCCACTGATTGTAAATTCCTTACCTGAATGTTCTTATGAACTATAAATTCAAAAGACTAAGCATCTCTTCTTACAGAAGAGGAAGAAAAAAAATCCTCTTCTTCGGTAAAGAACAAACTAGATGGGCACGTCATCAAAGTTTAATTACAGAAAACCAAAGAAAAAAGCCCAAGGGTGAAAGAATGGGAGTAATTCCCTATACAGAGAGTAAAAATTAAGTCAAGGCAGATTGCTCTGATTTCAGTTCTTAGTTGTTTATACAACTAATGGAAACTAGGCTGAGCTAATCAGAAAATCATCCTTTGAAGTACAAAGTTCATGCAAATGTGAGAAATGCAAATTGGCTTGGATTTAATTAAACAGGAGAAACAGTGAGAATAAAGGAGCATTTTGTACAAAACCCATTTCCTTACTGTAAATGGAGTAAATGGAATTGTCGTGAGATTCATTTCATATATTTTGCTGTTTGAAAAATCTTAGTAGTTCTACATCCTAAATCATTCAGTTGTGTACGAGTTTTTTGTGGGGTGGAGAGCTCTGGAGTGTATTTAAAGACTGCCATTTATTCCTTACTCTGACGCCTTGTACAAAGATTTTAGATGTTGCTCAGCACAGCTGGCAAGGGAACTACTCTATTTCTATATCTTCCTGTCATCATACATCAGCTCCTCCTTTCCATCAGTGATGAGATTTGGGCTCGGTGAGAAGAAAGGGAGGAAGAAGATGTAGGAAAAGAATCAGTAAAAGTGAAGTAGATAATTGTGTGGGGTGGGGGAGATAGAGTAGGAAGAGAAAAACGAGGTAGTATGAGAAAGAATTAGAGTATTCTGAAAGAATTCTCCACTGGCTATATGTGGTAACTTATCTCATGCATTTTCTTCTGGCTAGATTTCATGTATGCTGGCTTTTCACTGAAGCTTTTATCAAACATACACAACAGCATGACCAGCTTATGTACACAGTTCATGAGGCCAGAGTGTGTTTAAAACTCTGTAGAACCTGGTGCCATTTGGGGGTATACTGCTTTAGCTGTTAAGGAATCAGCACCAACTTGGCAGTATCAGACGGTCCTGTGGAAGTGAAAACTTTTTATGAACATTATGAACTAGAAATCAATCCTTTCAGTGCTCCCCTCAAAGTGCCTTCTCATTGTATGTTCCATTTGGCCTTGGTGTGTTCCATTTCACATATAGTGAAGTCTGCCTGACAGTGTGTTATTATGAGATGGTTATATTTATTAAGACTTTTAGGGGGAACCTAGGAGAGGGCTAAAATTTTGCACCCCAAAGGTAATTGGGTGAACATTGAGTGCTATCCTATTTTATCATAGTATTAGATCCATTAATTTTTCCAGTTAATCACACCTTGTCTTTTCAGAACATTCGTTTGTTAATGAACAATCAGTGTTCAAGAACTATAAGATTACTAATAGTGAGTACAATGAAGAGGATTTCTAAGATAAAATATTTCTTTGAATCTTGGCATGTAAGCGTTTGACTATAATTCTGACAGGCCTAAGGTCATCAATATGTTGTAATCAGATTAGCAGCTGGAAAGGAAAACAAACAGAAAGGGATGTGGCAACATTTAGTGTCTAAAGTTTAAAGTAGTTTTCAAGACCTAGGAGAAGGTCCGGTCCAAAAGAGTGAAGACAGTAGATTGTAGAAAGGAGAGCTGAAAGATAATATGAATACAGATTGATACTGAAAGCAGAATATGAAACAATGAAAGGATCCTAGAGGATACTACTACCAATTAATAGAATGTGAAGGAAGAAAAGTAATAAAGGCATCTTCCATTAAGCTTGTTGTACCAATGTAGAATCCTTGTGGGTGTAGCTCTATATTTGTGAGAGGTCTGGTTGTCATGTACCTTTAACTCATTTCTGATGTATGAAACCCCAAGGCGAACCTATCATGGGATTTTCTTAGCAGAATTTATTCAGAGGAGGTTTGCTCTTGCCTTCCTCTGAGGTAGAGATAATGTGCCTTGCCCAAGGTCACCTCCTGGGTTTCCATGACTGAGTGGGGATTTGAACCCTGGACTCTCAGAATCCTAGTGCAACACTCAAACTATACCACACTGGCCGTTGAGAGATCTGGGGCAGTTACCCTTTGTTTCAGACCTGTGTAACCAGGAAGTTCACTAAACTGAGGGGTATGGAAAGAATGTCTTCTGCATTTGAGTGACTGCTTGGCTGAGGCACAACACTAAACCATAACATATCTTTCTTTTGGGCCCTAATAGACTGGGGTGCATTTAACTACCTTCCCCAAATTCTCACAACCATTTTTGGATTTTGCATGTTTAAAGATGGCTTCAGATCAGATAGGTACAGTATGTGGTAAGCAGTGTAGACTTGTGCTGTACCCACTGAATGGTAACATCTTGGTTTTTAAATCTATAGTTGACCTTACAGTGGTCTGCCAGGAGATATTCAGTCATAAATCACCACATATCTCTGACCAAAGATAGGAACTTGAGAGAGACTGAAAATACCAACCAGAAGAACCTCTTTGTACTTGTAGTCCAGGATGGTCCATGTCATACTTCCAGCTTAAACTTACTCACTGGTTTAGGTTGTTATACGCAAGCTTCTTTTACTTTGCTTTCTTTTGCCTTTGCTCTTTTCATATTCAAAAGTCAGGGAACTTAATCTGAACTAACACTTTTGTGTGGATCCATTTAAAATAGATACAGTTTTCCACCACCTTTACCAAAGTGGTGCTTACAGACAGTGGATGACGTACAACTAGCAATGGCAGGCATCCTTCTTCAGAATGCTCTCTGTGCATTAAATATAGGATTTTGTGATGTTTTTAATAATTGACAAAGGTATGGCTCAAAGAGGGAGGAGATGGAATCTATTGTAACTTTATATCATATTTGGAAAGTGTTATTGCAGAGGCCTTAGTGAATATTGATAGTGACAACTAATACCTAGAGGGTCTTTTGCAGATAAATGTAGTAATTTAAAACTTGCCCTGTGGTGAAGGATCAAGACAGTAAAATTGAGAAAATATATACTTTTTTCTTTGTCCTGAATAAAATGAAGTATTTAAAACTTAAAGTACAAAATGGAAACTGAATGCCATATTTCATACTCATTTTTTTCAAGTATTTTAAATGCAAATTTGAAATAATTATATCTAACTCTCAAAGGAAAATTTCCTCTTATCATACTTATGGTAATTTAATTAAGTGATTGCAAGTTTTTGATTCATAGAAAAATAGAAGTTCCAGATCAATACCCTTGAAAATTATCACAAATATATGAGAGAATGTAGACAAATATTTTAAAAAGCTGAATGCCATTTATTAAATGCTAAATATTTAATAATACAAAGGTCATCTTGCTTATCTATTACAGTGAAACTGACTACAGTGGTTTGATTTTTATCATATGCTTCCTTGAAATCCTGAACAGTTGGACACACATTTAATGGTGTGTGCTTTTGATCTTTTCTTCCACTAGCGGCTCTGAACTAAGAATTGTCAGGAAACAGCAAGAGTTCACTCCCATACCACTTGAAGTTTTCTTACACTATGAAGATTAAGTTTTCATCCTGTTTTGTTAAAACAAAGAGGTAATGATTAAACACATTTTAATATGTTTAGAATATTTACATAGGGCCCTACTGCCCTCTGAGGAATCAGGTTTTGGTCTCATTTTCCTTCCTATTAAATTTCCTGAGAAATACATATCTGCTTCTGGGTTTTCTCAAAAACATGATTAGAAGCAAGAGTCTTGCACTGAGTACTACAGACACAGACACACAGAGGTATGCTTCCTGCTTCAAGATCAAGCTTTGCTTTTGTCTTGCCAAAATGCAAGGAACTGTGCTTATTGGAAAAAATAAAGCCTGCTCAGCCTTTTTGTTTCTGCTGAAACAAAAATTCTCCTCTTGTCTTTGTCTGCTGTTACTTTCCCATAGCCGTTAAGTGAAATCTACTAGCTGTGACTTCTGAGGCTAAGCTTTCCTGATCCTAGCCAGGTGATCTAGCAAATGCTCCACTATAAATCCAAGTCAAAGCTGCTCCTGATCTTTGCTGTGAACAAGCTGTCCTGTGGTTAGCTGCAGTAACAGCCAAGTTTTGTCCACCTATTTGCCACTTTCATCATTTCCTGCCTCGCCTTACATGCTGCAGACTGCTGACTTGGTTCCAGTATCTCTTTTAATTTCCTTTGTTTATGCCTCTCTTGACCATTGAATGTAACTGCTTGGCTCTCTCTGCAGATCCTGTTCTAGCAGGAAAAGAAGGGCTGCTTCATACATATAGAGGGAGTTGATTTTTGTGCACTTCATGACTGCCAGTTGATTGCACTAAAACTGATGACATGTTTGAAGTGATGTGAGCGTTCTGTCTTGCTGTTTTGTCTGTGGTGAAATTTCTGTCTGGCCGACACATATGCAAGTCAAGAACAGCTTTATCATTAAGGAGAGTGAGGTAGCCACCTTGGCTGACCTATGAACATCAAGAAGTGATTATTTTCCCCTTATTGTTGTTTAAGTTTTTTTCTGCTAAAAATGAGGAGAGATACTGGGGTATTTTGCCTCCTGTACCAAAATAACTTGGCTATTTTGAGTATAGAAATTTAAGCCTGGTGTAGTGGTTTGAGTGTTGGGCTAAGACTGGAGACTGGGGTTCAAATCCCTGCTCACCCATGGAAACCCCTTGGGGTCTAGAGAGAGCCAAACTCTCTCAACCTCAGAGGAAGTCAAAGGCAAACTCTCTCGGAATAAATCTTTATTGAGAAGACCCAGTGATAAGTTTACCTTACTGTAACATGGAAATTACTTGAAGGCTCACAACAACACAGCTAGGATATAAAGCCTAGAAAGGAAGAGGAGAAAACTTTAGAAAAGAAACATTTTCCATTTTTTTCCTGTTTGAGAAAAAAATAAGTTTTTCCAATGGAAAAATTGGAGACTTGGGAAACATGAGGAGGAGGGAGTCCATGAGATGAAATATATGCTCTTTGCTGAAATGAGTGAAATGCTTTTTAAAATAAGGAAGATGCCAGGAACTGCATATTATGAAGATTTGTATATAAGACAATCAACAGAATTAGGGAACGGTAATTCCTGTGCATACTGTAAACAGGGGATTAGGGGCTTGCTTTAGCCCCCCAGGGATCTTGAAGGGCCACACCCCTCAGGGTGCCCCCAGATTTTTTCTTTTTCTTTTGCCCCCATATGTTTCCAGTGCTCCCTAGAGGTTGTGGAGAGCAGTTTCACCACTCTTTTGGCCCTCTCAAGAGATGTAGGTTTTTTTTCCCAAGAGTAAATAATCCACAGGTCTACTTTTAGGTCCCTTCTTGTTGGAAAAAGGGATCACCTGGGCCAAAACTGTGGCTAAATTGTCCACCACATCTCCTAGGAGGCATTTGCAAGTGGGTTCTGGTGTCTACCAAAGTGATGTTGGGGCTGCAGTCTTCCTACTCCTGCTGTAGAAATGTACAATACTCAAGATTCTTTTCTGTAACTTGTTGGTGCTTCACAAAAAGTACATGCAAAGGGCATTCACTCCTTGAGATAATACACTGTTAAGAGTTCTGTATTTCCTTCATATCTGAATAGGCTGCTAGCCTAGACCTTATTGCTTGACCGTATGAGATTCCTTCTGTCCAAAAAGTGTTGTTTATTACACATTCATCTATTTGTTTATTTTATTTATTTTGTTTATTTCACATTTGTGGTTTCTGTTTTCACTTTCCTCCTGCTCCTCAGATGGCAAAAATTAAGATTTTTTTTAGGTAGCATAGGATGAAGGAACTAACAGCTGTTTCTTAGTTCTGCTTGTACAAAACTAAAGGTTTTATTTTTTAAAAAAAAATTGTGTGTGTGCCAGACAGTACAGTTTTATATGCTAAGTTGTAAATGACACATTTTATGTTGCTAAAGCAGTAAAGTAAGTTTATGGTTGATATAAAGCATATTGCTTGTACTTCAGTTTTCCCCAAATTTTCCATTTACTCAACAACCACCCAACTGTTCCCCCACTCATAAAATTTACATTTCTCTTTGGTCACTGTGTATCTTAATATGGATGGGTCAGGGAATGCCACGTGCTACTCAGTCTCAAGCAGCAACATGTCTTAGGCTAGCACTAGGGTCAGCACTTGATATTGAAGTTATCAGAAGACAGGTATAGATGTGAACCCATCTATTACAACTAGCCATTTTCCAGTACTGATCTTTTCTCCTCAGGCTATATTAAGTTATATTAAATGCATGATTGCACTTACCATGCATAGTTTTTGAAATTACAGCTGGCAAAGAGGGAGGGTCATTGTGAATGGGAAGATGTGATTATTAAGGAAATTGGGGAGGGTATCTAACCAGTTATATTAACCCTGACACCAGTGAATGAGAAACAAAGGAAAATAGACAATTTGTGTATCTGAAACAGAATTATCTGCAGTAGCTTTCCAGCCAGAGTTCTTCATTAGCTCATCCTGCAGATGGCAGTGATGCAATCTTGGACATTTGACAGGTGCCCTCCCCCTTATTTTGTATTCCTTTTTTGCCAATTCTGATGGAGTTTGTGTTCAGATTCATAGCTAGCTTTGAATCATGCCTAATAGAGCTGTCTAACCATAACAGAAGAGGAATTTTCAACACACATAATAGTTTTTCATATGTGTCCCTTGAAAAAATATTAATTCTTGAAAAAACCTTGTATGCTAGTGCAATGTCACAGTTAAAAATGTCAGTCTAGGATTTGGCAGCCGTGAAGTTCAGTGGATGATTTTTGCCCAATCATTATCCTTCAGCCTAATCACAGCCAGGGGTCTGGCTTCTACTGTTGAGCACCATTTTCCAAGCTTACTTAGTACTTTCCAATGCTACAACTTGTTTGATCAGAGCAGGATGGAACACATAATGTTGGATGACATGTGACAGGGAGTGTAGAGTGCCTTCAGGCCCAACACTTGTCCTGTCTTCCTTTCTCTCAAGCCAGAAAGGACAATATGGGCTAGGAAAGCCACTCACTACACTTGCAGGGGGAGGACACACTTGCCAGAGGATAAAATGTAAGGATAAAATGGAATTAAAAACTGTGTATTCCATCCTTGGATGAAAAATAAGATGTAAATGCAATTATTAATCATGACAATCTTCACTATCATCAATACAGTCATTTCATATTATGAAGTGTTAGCTCATTGGTAGATATAAATAACTGTTTCATGGGTTTGTTAATACAAAATTAAGAGGCAATTCTTCTTGTATGTTCTCATATCTAGTTAATGACATTCCTTGGCCAGAATCCTTTTGGTTAGGCCCAACTGGAGCAGACTTACTGAATCAGTTACTGAATGATGATTCAACATGTAGGTATATCTACATATAATGTGTGTACTTTAGTTTGGACTAATAACTTTTGTGACTTTTATGCCTTTGTTGTAGCACATTCTTTATGCTAACTCACATTAACAAGAATAAGCTTGAATGTTTTTGTTCTATTCATGTTGTCAAGTATTTGGGAGCGTTGTTTATAAATGACTGACTTCAGACTCGCTGTGAGTTTCCTGTACACTGAACACCTATATTGCAATCTTTTGTTTGATCTTTAACATTGGCATTGGGAAGCGTACGATGATTATACTGATTGTAAAATCAGAAGTGCAGCAAGTGAATTGTGAAACAATTCATGCAGCACTACAGAGTAGTAATTGGATTTTCTTGATATTATGCAACCATAAATTTTTTAAAATTTACTTTGAACATATAGATTTTCTTTTATTAAAGACCCTTAACTTTAAGTATATGGAGTGGCTTCCAGATTTCAAACATGACGCAAATAAAATGTTACCTGTATGTTTTAGCTAAAATCTGCTTCTGTGATTCTGACACTTTATGAATAGCACTATTTTGTAATCCTCTTTTTTTCACCCTGCACTTGCTTGGGCAGTTTGCTTCTAGTTCATACTGGTTTGTGCGTTACACATGACATGCTTTATTGAGTCTGCATGTGTCACTTAAGTTTATGGAAATTGTGTTTGGATAAGATTGCCTAACACATGCAGTTCTTTAGCAACACAATGCTCTTTGGTCAGGATGTGCCCTACTTCTTTGTTGTTTAGGATGAGGTTTAATATTAAAACAGTGCCTTTTAATTAAGTTTTCCTGTTGTTTTACATTGCTGTGTTGGTAGCAAAAAAATAATATTTTAATCTTTGGTGTGTCTCAGCGTGTAGTGTCTAAAATCATGAGAGTTAACTCCATCTGACCACTCATGCCAGGTATCACTTTCCCCAGCATATACCTAGAGATGGAACTTTAATCTGTTATTTCTTGTGTTTCTTGTCCTTAGCTGTGCTGGCAAGGGCTGGGAGGTGCAGTCCAAAAACATTTGGAGGATCATATGATTCCCATTCCTGGTTTATATTGTTTCAATTGGTTTTTATTTATTCATTACCTTAGGAGCTTTGTGAGCTGGGAGGTGATATAGAAAATAGTATGGATGGGTGGGTGGGTGGGTGGGTGGGTGGACGGATGGATGGATGGATGGATGGATGGATGGATAGATAGATAGACAGACAGACAGACAGACAGACAGACAGACAGACAGACAGATTGATTAACTAGAGTTTTGCCCTCTGAGTGTCTGCTGAGGAGGTGTTACAGAACAGGAGAGATCATCAACAGTTATCTGCCCTGGTGAGCTATCATTGTTTTCAGAACCCCCGATGTTCCTTGTGTCTGTGGTGTGACCTATATAGAAAGCTTCTTGATAAATAGCCCTTGCCCTTTTGATTTATTATAGGTTTCTTGAGACTTGCCAGTGAATCTCAGATTTCTAAATGAGTACTGGTTTTAGAAAAGGGTAGAGAAGAACAAAATTTTTGTCTTATCTAATAATTTCATGGTATAAAATTGTCACGAAAAGAGAGGATCTCTTCATTACATCAAGTCTACACTTCTGTAGTCATATCTCAAACTGCCCTTGAAGAATATTTCTTGAATCGTGCCTTCTACATTGTTAACTACACCATACTTATTTAAACATGTTAATGGGGAGATAAATAAATTACACAACCTGATTCACTGCTGCGTAATTCACTCCACTGTAGCAGTTTGCATTATCTTGGCTAAATATGACTGTAGATAAGTCTATTTTTTGTAAATATGACCTTTAGTTTCGTAAAGGTTGTATGTGACATTTTGTATATCATGGCTTGATGTTTAGAGAAACTGGCATATTGTCTAGTAATAATAAAAGTTATATAGTCATGTACAAAGTTCAACTGACATGGTTATTTTGGTTACAAATATGAAAACATTTTATTTTATTGCATCTCTTGGAAAATTATTTAAATATTCTGAAAATAGGAGGTGCTTTGAGGATATATGAATTCCATTATAATATATATCATCTTTTTTAAGTATAGGAATGTATAACAGAGCAAAATAACACAGAAATGAATGCATTTTTAGTTAGTGAATAAATGTATGTCTTCTTTTAAACTAATTTTGTTTGTATTTCTGAGATACACAGGAAGAATTGTGAACATTAACCTTTCAAAATAGTTCAATATATATAGCATATCACTGGTGTGTAAGGTCCACTGTACAATCATATTTCAGAATTATGTCTCTCTTTGAAAGGTCACTAGAGTCTCTTATTAAAATACCATCAGTGGTGACTTGTGTTTGATAACATTTCAAAGCTTAAATGAATAACAAATTGTGATGGAAATTAGCTAGTGGTGGTGTCATCATTTGATCCAATCTATAAACTTGATGATGAGAGTGTGCAGTTTGCCTTGTTTATTCCTACTGAATTCTCTTCTGCTCTTTTATTGGGATCAGAAAAAAGTTTCCTTCTGTCTTCCTTCCGAGGGATTTGGTTGCAACCGCTGCAGTTGTGACTAACTGCCAAAAGGAGACCTGTGCTGAGTTCAGCATATGTCATCAGCAGTTGCACAGATCACTTAGGCATTTGCAGTACAAATGAAAGACAGCTTAAATGGGCTGTCAAAAACCAGTAGATACTAGGAGCTCAAATGCTAGTGTGAGCGTGGACTTAAAACAGATGAGAAACAAAGCAAGTATTAATATGTATGTAGCTGTAGATAAGTCAGTTTTGTTTGCTTGATGTGTTAACCGAATACATTTTAGCAGTAATGTCCTTTCAATCCTGGTAATCCTATCCTACTTAAGAAAGAATTTTAAATGTTACAGTCTACATTTGCTTTTTGAATTATAGCTGTTAGTCTTATTCAAAGTCAAGAACACAAAAAGAAAAAAATTCTCTGTTTCGTGGAAGAGGATTTTCATCATCCTGTTGACGCAGACAGAAATTATTAGAGTTAAGTTTTATTAAGAGCTTAAAAATTCTGTTATAAACTAGGCTTGGGTAGCTTTAGATCAGAGATTACGAACATAGCTTTTTTCATTTTTGTGTAGTTGATGTGCTGGTGTGCGATATTCAGCAATATCCGTAATGAAGTTAGTGTAGGAATCAAACATAGCATGATGAACTGAATCATCACTTTGCAAAATCGAACATAAGCAGGTGAACTTCTGTTATATTTTAAAATTGTGCTTTAATTATTCTTGTGTGTTACACGCAGAAAAGATGCCAAATGTGCATCTTTTCCTGCTTACCTCTCTGTTCTTTTAAAAGTTTGCTAAATTTTTAGAGATGTTTAAGATTTAATCACAGATTTGGATGATGGAAGGATGTGCAGATTTAGCTCCACTGAAATAATGGGATTTCAGTTAGTTAGTTATGATTCACTAAAATGATTTTAGAAAACACTCTAAATGTAGTCCAGTCAATATAGCGTGGGGGTCTGATTGCTGGAGTAGTGTTCTGGGAGTCCAGGGTTTGAATCCCCCTTAGCCATGTAAACCCAGTGGAAGGGCTCTGGCAAGTCACACTCCTTCAGTCTCACAGAAGGGCAATGACAACCTTCTATAAATAAATCCTGCCAAGAAAATGCTATGATATGGATGCCATAAATCAGAATTGACTTGAAGGCATGTAACAACAACAACAAACTGTAAATGTAGCTAAGTCTGGATCCAGTTCTGGATGTTTGACTACCAGGGCTACCTAAGAAACAATAATTTGTGCGCCTTCAGTTAAAAAAATAAGATTATTGAATGAAAATGGCATTTTCAAAGATGCCACTAAATTAATCTATATATTGACAGAGTTCTAGTAGAAAGTCAGAGAATGTCCAGATTCAAAGTCCCAAAGTTATATACGGTGCTATTATACCTGCACAATTTTTATTTTATTGCTAATACTAATTTGATTAATTTGCAGTGAATCCAGTGCTTCCAAATGGTTGCTTAAATTGAAATAATAAATCTAGTGAAGCTGATGTAATGGATTTAAGTGCAGCTTTTCACTGCACTAATATTTTTCCTCATTCCTAGCTTTACTGTATTTTCAAAAGTGGCCTACGTCTGATAGGTTGAACCATAACAGTTGGTTCAGAATTTTGTTTTGAACTGTTATGACAGCAATATGACTAAGCATACCGCCTATCAACAAAGGAGACAGACCGTACTTTAATGGGATGAAACATCATAGTGGCTATTTTACTATGATAGTGTTTGATTGGGAGGTGACCCTTTCTGGAACAATAGGAGGCAGGAACATAGTTATTACTTCCTTCCAAGGGAGGCAACTACTTCTTCCTAGCATACTTATTTCCTGCTTCTCATCATCTTGAGCCTTTTTCAAACTGACTGCTTGATGGTAACAAAAGGAAAAAAGGGGAAAAAATGAGGAGGAAGGCTTTTCTGTTGCTCTTATATGCCTCTTAACCCTAATTAGGCAAAATTAAGAGAAATTTAGATCCTTCCAAAGCTAAAACGCAGATCAGAACAGACTCTTGCGATGCTCTGTCCCATTGCTTTTGGTTCCGAAGCTATTTAGCAGTGCCGGCACACACACATTCATTGCTGCTAATATATCTGTGGATTAGAGCTTGGAAAATTTGCTCTGTTCAGCCACACTTCAGTAGAATTTTCTAACCACATATACACCACCACACTGGCTAGGGATCAGAGTTGTAGTCCAACAAAACAACATTTCTGTGCTCTGTTCTGGGTGTATCGTGAACCTAAAGTTAAAGGAATCCTGCACTGAGTGCAGGAGCTCTTCAAACCCAGTGGGTACCATCGTTTTCCTTAGGTCCCAATATTGATATTACATTTGTTTCTAAAGTTAAAACCTGGGCTAAGTGGCAGGGCTGTGCAAAGTGGTTGGCCAGACTTTTGGCTCCGATTCCAGCTATTTTTCTATTGTCTGATAGTGACTGACTTAGACTCCTTCATAAATGGCAATTGTATATTAATTAGTAATAACAAACTGACTGTAGTAAAATGATGGCACACAGTATTTCATCATCACGTGAATCATAAGACTACTTACATTGATCGAACATAAAATATATTTATTTGATTAAAATTTCTGAACAGGAAAACTATCCTAAATTCCTATGAAAGTAAATACACAACAAACTAGGTGTTTTATATAAATGTTTATTTTGAAGTCAAAGTCAGAATTGGTAAACTTCTACAGGTACCAGTTCTACTCAGTTGCTTCCAACTTCATGACTCTGACTCTGGCTCCACAACCCTGCTAGGTGACGCTTTAAATTCTTCCTTAACCTCAAACCTGAAGCCTGTTTGGTCAGCATCCTGGTGGAAAGGAAGGATCAGTTAAGAAACACCAGTTCTGCTTTGTGACACGATACCAGGTAAAGCAAATGGACTGTCATATTATGCATAAGAACCACCACTGTGACATCTAAGTAGATCAGTCGCGCTTCCACATTACCCTTTGACTCTCAATATGCTATTATTAGACATGTGTATTTTATTTTTAGTTCAGCTTCTGCAAAATGCTAAAAATATATTCTACTAATTCTTTGCGTTGACCTATATGGCTTACCTTACAGTCCTATGAAAATTTACTAGGGATTAAGCCCTATTGAACTTAGTGGGACTTAATTTTAAGTTAAATAAGCTTAAGATAGCATTATTGATTGATAAAAAGCCTCTAATATATTTGTGGACTTTAATAAGTAATCAAAATTGTCAGTAATGTTATGCTGCATAAAAGCTTTTCTTTGCAAATTTCTGTGTGCTTTCATGAGAAATGAGCAGTGTTTGGGGGTAGGTGAGGCGATAATTGTAATTTTCCAGAATTAATACAAAATATTGGCTGGTTGACATTTTTTTTTTCACTATGTGTTTTGTATGTTGGCAAAGTTTTTAAAACTGAAATAGAAGACTGTTTAATATTAATTATTCTGCACGAAAAGCATTCCCACGGAGATAATTAGCAAAACTCTGGAATTAGGACATGCCTTAGAGACATCTTATAAAATTACTGTATCTTTCCAAGAAAATGTGCTGGCTTTAGGGTAAGCTAAAAATGGTTAAGTTTTGTGAGTCAGTAAAAAGTAAATTGCTGGGGGAAAATGTAAATGTTAGTACCAACTTCTAGTTTTTCTTCTAACTTACTTTGTGTGTTGCAGGGTGACTGAAAGTGAACTTATTCAGTTAGCAAAACAGTTACTACATTAACAAGAAAACTGTGAACCCAAAGTAGCTCCCGATAAGTTTCATAACCAATCATTCCACCAGCCCAAAGCCTCTACTGCCAGAGCCTTGTGTGTCAAATCAGTAGTTCTTTCTGTTCTGAAAGAAAACTCATTGTGATTTCATCTAGCTAGATTTTGGAAGTGGTAATAGAACAACACAATAGCTTAAACTTTTTATGTTAGGATAAATTGGATAGAGCCATCAGTATGGGTATAAAGGTGAAATGATGATTTATGTTCAGTGACTTAAATACTTTTTTAAAAAAAAATTATTCATACATTATTTCATGCATGGGTATAGATTAAACAAGAGCTGTGCTTTCTAGTGGCGGTTTTCAAACACAACTATTTTCCAATAAAATATTATTTCACAGAATAATTTTGTTAAGTATAAGTTTGTGATTTTTAGGAAGGGCCCATTAGAATGTGTTATCTTTTTAAAAAAAGACATCCTAAACCTAATATAGTAAAATAAAATAATTGTTCCATCATTACAATTTTAACTGTTGTGATTTAATAATACGCACAAACGCTAACACAACCAGTTAATGTACGGTTGCTTCAAACAATAAATAATTAACCATAGTTGGCAAATATGTCATGAAAATACTGTCACATTTTCTTCCCATAAGCTGGTCAATAACACTTCCCTGTTTCTTAATCATCTTTTAGGGAGGCAAATGTGTTTCATGTGAAACTAGAGTTTTAGAAGAAACAAAATATTTCTTCAGATATGTGTGTGTGCCTTCAACCTATGGTGACCTCACGAATTTCACAGTATTTTTTACACACGGAATACTCAAAGGTGATACTGCCAATTCCTTCCTCTGAAATATAGCCCAGGGCACCTGGTATTTATAAGTAGTTCCCCATCCAACTACTAGCCAGAGCTGATCCTGCTTAACTTCCAAGATCCGTCAGGATCTAGTGCCCTTAGTATATTTAGACCCTCTCCCTCCCAAATTTATTCATTAATTAAATTTCTTTCCCATCTTTATGACATAAAATGGCACTGAAGACAACTAATAGTAGGCAGACTCAAAATAAACTATTAATTAAAACATACAAACAGAAGCACAAGTAAGAAGACATAAAAAAATAAAATCAACACCTAACCATTTAGCCTTCTCCATTCAACAATAACCCAGCTTGAATGCCAAAGGCCTATTTGAATAAAAAGGTCTTTGCCTGCCAGCAGCAGAACAACAACAGAGAAGAAGGCAGATTAACTTCTTGGAAGAGAATTTCCTCTTTCGTGCCAAAAGTCTTCTCTGTTTCATGTCAGTTCACTACTATTCAGTACTTCTACTTTGGTAAGTTTTTTCTAAAATCTTCATCCTAATAACAACAATGTTATCACATAGCCAGACAGATTTTACTAGATGCTTGTGTCATTCTTACTAGGAAGAAGAAAAAATGCTGTCCAAACAGTGGATGACTGAGGTTCAAAATAATATGCAGTGCTGAGTAACCTTACTGCTAGCTGAACAGTGGAAACAGTGTTTAAGGAATCACTGGTTGAGTGTGATATATGGGAGAAGTTGAGAGGAGGAGAACTCCCAGAACATATTCCCTCCCAAAAACACCCAGGTGGGTGAAATGTTCAAAGCCCACCCCAGTTTTATTTCACCTGTAATGGTTGTTTTTCATGAGGTATATTTTCCTTGATCTGAGACCTACTTCAAATTAGCACTTCTCTCTGATCTTTCTGTAGTGCTTGGAAAAGTTAAGCTTTTGTACCATGTCTCTCAGAATCTGCCAGCCAGAACAGACACTGTCCATGCTGTCTGGAGGATTCTGAGAGCTGTAGTCCCAAACTGCAAGTTTTCCAAGCTCTGCTTTTTCATTCTAAGTCTGTAGGTATTTACAAATTAATAGAGTAGTCTTTTAGTAAGATTGCTATAATTGCCTTATTATTTCAGACTTCATGCATTTAAAAATTGATGTCCCACTTTCTGGCCCAGTTTTCTCTCTCTCTCTGTCTCTCTCTCTCTCCCTCCTTCCCTCTCTTTCTGTATGTCTTGTCTTTTTGTGTGTGTGTGTGTCTGTACATGTACACAAGTACTGTGTTATGTGTGTACACAAATAATACGCAAGTACTGCTCCTGCAAGATTAAGTGAAAAGAAACAGAACTAAATGGGGGAAAGTATCTTAAGGAGTGATCCTTTGCTTCCTGAGAGGGTGTCCTACTGGCCATAAGGTGCTGCAGACACTTCCTGCACTCTCCACAGGCAGAAGCAGCTCCGCTGTGGAGCTAGAAAGCTTAATGATTGCTCTGGTGGGAATGGGACCCAGAATGGACCATTTCCAGGGAATCATGGAAGACATGGACCCACAGGATCTCTTTGTCTCTCTTTCCTCTGACATAACTAAAGCAAGGTCTATAGTTTGTATCAGTCCCAAAGCTGACATTGTTGATTGCTTTCCCGTTAGTGTGACTGAGAGGTAAATGAAAAGGGGAATTCCATATGAAAGGAGATTCTGCCCCACCCATTTTGAATCAATAGGGTTTAGGAGATTATGGAAGTAATCCCATCTGGCATGGTTCGCCTTGCCCCTCCTCCAGCTGCCCACAAGATCACACTTGTAATGTATGTTGTTGCTTATCAGGTGTTCACCATGGCTGGCTTTGAGCCTCAGCTGTTCCAGAAACTAGGCTGCTAGAATCACCTCAACTGTATCCTTCTGTCAGGCCATTTGCCATCTTGGGTCAGGTCAATTTTAATAGCAGTTTTGCCTGTTTAACTTGCTCTGTCCTAGTGCAGTGTGATTTCTATCTTATGTCAATATAAATTTCTCCTTCCTCTTGATAAATCTTTGGCAACCAAGCATATGCTTTATTCAGAGGCACATGGTATGTTCCTCAGTTACTTATCTGTTCTTTTCTCTAGTTCTTTCACTCTACCTGAATTCCTTTATGAGCTGCTTCTCCTTCCAAATTTCTTTTTGCTCTCCAGGCTGTGGTGCTACTTTGTCCCTTGTTATAAATGAGTTGGTCCTCTGCTACCAGATAAATGGGTTTATAGTTGTTTAGTGGTATAGAAAGGGTTAATTTGTCCTTTTGACCTTGTTAGATATTTTTTGTATTAGCTTTGCAGTTTGAATGTGGGGAAAATAGAGGCTGGGAAGGATTTGGATATTTTTTGTATTAGCTTTGCAGTTTGAATGTGGGAAAAATAGAGGCAAGGAAGGATTTGGGTAGCCTAGGCAACATTAGAATTGGGCCTGTAAGCAACTAATTCTGCCCGGAGTATACTTGGCTGGCAGTCCAGTCCAGTCCATGCCCCCTCCCCCACCCTAGAGTGGACCTCCTGTCCAGCATGAACCCAATGGAAGATGGATTCTCAAGGTTTGTATAATCAGAATCAAACAAAACCAAAGTGTGCAAGGATAACTTATTCCTCCCACCAACTATGAGAAATGTGGAAACAAGTTGCTAAAGGAAAATTTTACTCCCTGTAAATTTTATTTCCCAACTTTCATTTCTTCTCCCAGCTTCACACAGTTAATAAAAAAAAAGAAAAAGTAAAAAAAATTAAAAATCTAACAAGGGCGCTAACACAAATTAATCCTTTCTGTCCCACTGGAGAGCTATTAACATTTGTGGTGCTAGCCAGGGCTCTAAACCCCATCTGCAAGATGACAAAGGCCCAACTGACTGCACTTGGTAAGGTGGCTTGACAGAGCTCGCTTACTCAAAAAACATCAGGCAAGCGTAGTTCAAGAGCCCTTTCCCCATGAGAAATTGTGGGCCCATGTGCACCCAACAAGGAAATAGAAGGAATGTTCCACTCTCCCATTCCTCAACTAGATGTAGGGCCGAAAAAACACCAGGAGGAACAGAATGTTATTGAATCTATAGGCTGCTTCAACTGCTAACATAGTGCTTTCATTTACCTTCTATAATTATGTATTACAGCATTCTTGCATTTGTACTCTAATGGGATGCAGCTTGACTTTTACCAAGGATATTTCAAGAATGTTCTTTTGATATGGTTTATCCTTTCAGCAAACTTGAATAGATCTGCTAATAATTGTTGGACTGATATTAGCAATCAAATAAACTTAGAATAACACCTGCATGAACAAGTGCTTTGAACAATCTTCGGATTTAATGGCAGTACACTCACTGCCAATTTGAAGATAGCAAAGTATATGCATACATGAGAGAGCCTAATGCAAACAAAGGATTAAAGCATTCTCCTTTCTTAATGTACTCTGTTGGTAGTTGTGATAAGACTGGGCTAGTAAACATTGGTAATTGGTAACTGCTTCAGTACATAGTATAGAGCAAACAATTCAGTATTTATTTAATTGTTGGAAATACAATCACTTTTCAGAGCAAATGCCGTTTGTTTACTGATGCAGAACAGTTTGGAGTGGATATGAAATAATTAGATATTTAAGTAAATTTGTGTACTTTGTGTTTATTTGTTATAACTTCTTTATAACATTCACTTACATTAGGATGGGCAATGTGTGCCCTACCTAAAATGTTTTTGGATTGCAGCTCTCCTCCATCCTCTTACTATTCATTAAACCGGTATGGTTGATGGGCATTGCAGTCCAAGAAATATGAAGAGCCACAAAGTTGCATACTCCTCTTTCTTTTCTACACAGGCAATATGTTTATATACTGGTAAATATCAGGATATGAAAGGGAGAAGTATCTCTCCAACCAAACAAGGTATTTGGTAGATGCATGCCAGTGAGCTGCAGGCAAGTGTCAAAGAAGCAAACATTAGGGGTTAGATAGAAACTTACAGCTAAATCTAGGTTTATTTGTGAAATCTGTGGGTCTGAAGCTATGACTGAAACATTCCGTGCACTTCAGTTATTTTGCTCTTGATAGAACTAAAATTTGATTTCACTCTTAATCATATTAGAGCAGATACAGCTGTAATCCACAAAATCTGTGTTGTGAATTGCATCAATTTGGCTTCAACTTATGGTGCCCCTATGAATGCCAGATCTTCAAGTCATCCTGCTGTCAACAGTCCTGCTCAAGCCTTGCAAATTCAGGGTCATGGCTTCCTTGATTGAATCTACCTGCCTATAACCTTATGCCCAGTAAAATGTGTTAATCTTTAAACCTTTTGCACAGTAAAATGTGTTAGCATTAAATGTGTTAGCATTTAAAGTACCGTAAGATTCCTTTTTTGCTTTGTTTTAAATGAGATTTAAATGACTTGATGGCTAACTTAAATCCCACTGATTTCAGTTGGTCTATCCTAAGTCTAGACTAGAGCCAACTCATTAAAATTATACATCATTACCACTAGCACACAATATCTGCACAATGGCTATGCCATTTACACATGTTTACAGCCTTATCCTCTGTATGTTTATTCAGACCTAAGTTCAGTGAAACGTAACTGCACATCAGATTTCTGTCTTTGCCTGTGTTAACATCTTTACTATAATAGTAACTACCTCCTAGCAACTGCAGCACAAAGACTTTCCTGTTCTTAGGCAGTATTAGTCATGGCTGAGATGGGCTATAAATTTCAAAATTGTGGGGGCGTTTATTTACTTATTTTGGAAATGTTTGTGCCTGCCCTTTAATATGAAGATTCTCAGAACACTTCAAAAAAAATTAATTTCATAATGAGAGAGAAACAGAATTAGGCCATGCTGCCAGGCAGTCACCACGTATAATTGGGTAAGAATTAAGCATGTACAGTTGGGTTTCTTGTTTCATAGAACTGCTCTCTATATCTTAGTTGCAGTTTCTCTTAGGGTTTTGCTAATCAAGCCAGGCTTTTTCATCTCATTTTGTTTACTCTAATCCAGATGTGCAATTTTAATTCTGTTTCATCTAAAGTTAAATGCTCATTGGATTGTAAAGACCACCTCCTGAAACCGTAAGGAAGTTGTATGTTGTTTTCATACTGAAATTAGATTGCAAATGAAAGTGTGGTTTGTGCAGTAAAACTATATTAGAACAGTAGCCTTTTATCTCTACAGTGTGTCTTTACATACATATTATCCCCAGGATTATCTAATTACTGTGATCAAGGCTGATGTTAATAAGATAATTTAATAAGTGTCTAACACCATACCCATGGGCATTAGAAGAAAAAAATCTATTCTGGCCTACTTGCAAGGATAGAGACAAAAAAGAGGATTAAGTTGCTGTGAAGCAGTTTGTTTGTATAATGCTACTCCCACTATTAAGAAAACATCATTTATGAGACATGTTCAATCTAAGAGATGTAAAAAGTCTAAAGCAGAGTAATCTAATGTGCAAGTGATTAGTTTGAGAATATATTGTTAGAGGACTACACAGTGAGCTAGATGGCAAATGTATCTGTAAATTGCTAGAATTTATCACCTTATTTAGGTAGTCTAATTTTAAAAAGTATACTGTAGTTAATCACTAACATCCTTAGTAAAATAGACTGTGCATCTAGGTGTATCTATAACGCACATGTGTATGTGTGAGCTGACGAAATACTTGCCTTTTCATTTCGTTAAGTAGTGTAGGAGAACTGAAAACATCACATTACTTTAATTAACTGACATAGTTTTTATAGATTAATGATATAGTCTATTTGATTGGTATATTTATTATTGTAATGGTATACTTGTGGCAGAAGCAGCCTGTGAGATGGCATGGTCTAAGTAAATGGCTGCTATTGCCAAAGAAAATGACCAGGTACTCATTAGCAATTGCTGAATGAGTACAGGTGAGCAAGCACAATAACCTGAAATATTCTTTCTTCCCATATGGTGCAGCCTAGCTTCCTATTTCCCAATTAGTATTCCCTCTGCTGTTTATGTTCCATGTGCATTAAGCATGTCTTACAGAGAAAAATGACTCAGGGTTCTTTGGCCTTTATTCTATCTTGGTGCAATTCTAGTACTCGTTAGAGATGGTAGACAGCATGATGTAATCTTTTCTGTCCTGACAGGAATTCTGTGTTACATGGCTGAATCTTGTCTTGTGAACACAAAACAAGTGTTGGTCAGAGTCCTATACTCTTTTTACCTGTGGAGACAAGGAGAAGTTATGTTGTCCATCATTATATGGGGAAAGCGGGGGGAGGAGCAATCTTATCATACTAGCAGACTCCATTGTAGGATGATGTTTCAGGGTAGCGGTCTTGTGCACACTTTTCTGACCTTATTTGAACTCAGTGCTACCAGCTTCTGAGTAAGCATGGGAATAAGCCATGCAAACATCCAGCTGTGTTTCATCAGAGGTGAAAACACTTTTTTCCTGTTCAATTCCCCATTACTTTAGTCAATATCTGTCAAGGGACTTTATTCCAGCAGCTTATATAAATGGAACAGAGGAGGTTATATCTACATATATATAGGAGGTTAAAAAGTCAGTGTGGTGTAGTTGTTTGAGCATTGAACTAGGATCCTAGAGGCCAGTGTTCAATTCCCTGCTCAGCCATGGAAACCCACTGGGTGTTCTTGGGTGTGTCACACACACGTAGCTCCAGAAAACCCCATGATAGGTTCACTTTAGGGTCACCTTGAGTTGGAAGCAACTTGACACACAACAACAACAACAACGTACTGTATTTGCTGGCATATAAAATTCACTTTTCCCCCTGAAAAATACGGTTTGAAAATGGGGTCTGTCTTATATGCTGGTGTGTCTTATATGCCAGCAAATAGTACTTTCTGGTGTATAAATGGGGTGTGTCTTATACACCAGTGCATCTTATACACCAGCAAATACAATATATATAGGGACCGTGGTCTAGACACAATCAAGATCTGGTTGAGAGGCCTAGTGGTTCCCATTTGACCTATGGATGTTTCCTACACCTGCTTAAACCATCATTAATTTAAACCCAGTCTGATTCTGTCTGTCTAACATTATTGGTCAATGATTTTCAAGTTTTAGTCTATCATGTCCTTTCAAATATTGAATCAGTTAATCTTCCCTGAATGCCTTAGTTAAATTAATAATTTAAAAAGTCAGATACATTTTTGTGAAATAAATAATCTTGCATTGCAGAATTAGGACTGAAGGAGAGAAGACCCAAAGTGTGAAGGCCTAACACCTGTATTATCCACTGAATTATGACTGACAAGCAATAACATTTTTTCCCAGCATGCTTTGAAGTGTTTATAGAAGATGTGCATTGATAATGTACAGTAAGTCTGTGGCTGATTTATTCTTTTTTTTTCTTTTTTTCACTATTCTAGATGCTGAAGAATACCAGCCCCCAATATGGAAATCATACTGTGAGTATCAGAAACTGAAATTCAGGGAGAGGAGGGAGAAGGACATAACTTGGGAGATGAAGTGCTGTGCATTTCACTTCCCTCCTTTCTTCTTTCTATCTTTTTTGTGGGTTTTTTGGGGGGGCAGGATCATACTTTTTTTAAAAAAATCTATTTTTTAAAAAAAGTGGTTTAAAATACTGTTTTGTGTAAGATTACGAGTTATCTAGAGAGTATGTGAAATAAGCATCTCTCAATGGTTTTAAGAAGAGTCTGATGAGGCATCTGTTAGGAATTTTATGTAGATGGAGGGTCTCCCACTGTTACCATGAAACCAACTACAGTTGCAGCCCTATTAAACCCATCAAGGATTACTTTGGTTAAGTTGTGTATAGGGTTGCACTGCACGTGGCAACTAGGCTTCCTTCTTTCTTTGTATTTTCTAATCTCTGAAATAGATAGGCTGACCTTTTGAACTTCTGCTACCTGAATGGAATTTTAATAGAATGCAAAGGTCAGGAACAGGAGGACAGAACTAACATTTATGACTAGGAGTGTGTTGAGGAGTGCAGGCTGCAGTACTAAGTCCAAAATGGGAAAATGTGGGCAGAGAAAGGAATTTAATTCAGATCAAGGACTGGTTCTGGCGTGATGCTCAGGGCAGTCCTTAAAAACTAATTCTACTGTTTCTTCTCAACACAACAACTGGGAGGACATGCCATATATTTTCTCTTTAGTACTAAAACATGGAGGGAGAGGAATGGCTGCTAGTCTTCTCATAGTTCTCCTTTCCATGAATGTGACTCATTTTACCATTTTTAGCTTTGCAAGATTAAACCTGCAGTGAGTCACTTTGGAAAAGAAGCAGTGCCTTTTTCTTAACTTTGATTGCAGTTTTCAGATCATTGTTCAAGGAATGGTTTGATTACAGCTTTTGTTTCTGGAAGCTTGTCTTTTACAAAAGGAATATTTAATAAGATGTCAGTCATATCTTTGCTACTGAAGTAGCAGCCTATATTCTGAATATTAAAATAAAGAACTTTAAAGTACAGAAATATACGATGATGTTTTTTAACAACTGTAGCCAAAGTTGAGCAGGGCTGTTAATAACAGGGTCTTCTGGAGGTCTTTCATATATAGGATCACCATAAATAGAATGAGATATAACAACCATGACAACTTCCACCACAAAACATTCACATGATTTGTTTAAAGCTTTTGTTTCTGGCAACTTGGCTTTTACTAAAGGAATATTGAATAAGATGTCAGTCATAGCTTTACTACTGAAATAGCAGCCTATATTCTGAATATTAAAATGAAGAAATTCAATGTACAGAAATATACATTGGTGTTTTGTTTTTGTTTTGTTTTTTTAGCAACTGTAGTCAAGGTTCACTGGGGCAGTTAATAACAGGGTCTTTTGGAGGGTCATAGGGTCACCATAAATGGAGTGGAGTTTTAAAACCACTCTCACTTTCACCAGAAAAAAATGCTGGGGTTTGTGCTTTGAACATTTGAAAACAGTGGATCTGCACCTGTCAGTACTACTGTCAACCTGCTCTGGTCAGTTTAGCTATTCTCCCTTAGTCTACTGCAGTGCTTTTTTGAAAATGCTTGAGTATATACTATGTATAAACTATGGAATTAATTTCCATAGGCTATTGGGATCACCACAATTTAGACGGCTTTCAAAGGAGATTGGTCAAATAATGGAGGACAATATTACTGGTATATATTATTTATGATGGGGATTAATGGAGGTCCCAAGGGCCGCCTAAGGTATAGGCCACATGATTTCTGCCCTAGCTGAACTTGCTTTCCAGCATGAACAGCAAATATAGGGAAGAATGTTCCTCTAAACTTTGTTAATTCCTCAAACAAATGGGTACAAGACCACAGCTACAAGATCTGTCAGAATTGTAGTCTGCAAAAGTATTAAATTGTTTGTGGAGGGAAGAAAGTGGTAAGGGAGAGAGATCTTTTCACAGGAATTTCTTCTTTATTATTATTTATTTACTTGTTACATTTATATCCTTCCCCCTTCAGTCAGGTCAAGGTAACCATATAGCTAGCATTCTTCCTTCCTGCTTTATTCTCACAACTACTGTATGAATGAAGTAGGTCAGCCTGAGAGAGGGACCGGCAGAAAGTTTAATTGGATGTTTCAGTAGTGAATAGAACATGTGTCTCTGAAGTCCCCATTTAAATTCCAACTCTTTAATCACCAAATCATACTTGTTCTTCATAACTCAGATGGTCCTAATAAAGCCAAGCTGCATCCCTCTTTCCATCCCTGCTCCATTGCTGCTGCTTGGAAGTACATTTTAGAGAAAATGACAGAATCAACCTGGAATGGCCTCAGCTAGTACAGGGGCTTAGCCAACATTCAAGAGCATTATTAGTATTATTTGTATTATTCTAAACACTAGAGCAGCAATTTCCAAATTTTGCAGGTTTGCTAATCCAGTCTGGCTCCAAAATCTGGGAAAAAATAGCTATTGGACAAAGTTCAAGCTGCTATCTTGACTAAACTTCCAGCTCCTTGCCATCTTACCTCCTTTTGATGTCTATAGCCAAATGGCTGTATAAGCAGCATGTTGTATGCTTAAAGGCCCTGTCAGAAGCTAACTGCATGTGCTTTTTCAAAACAACAACAACAAAAAAAGGCAATTTCTGGGAAACAGAATTCAGAATGAGAACAAGAGAAAATGTTTGTGAAATACTGCTCTGGGAATGTTACTAAGATGTGAGAATTCACCTCTCATACCTGAGTAGAAGCTCTCTGTGTGTGTGTATGTGTTTTTTAAAAACTGCATCTGGGCTGTACTATACATATTTGTGTATAAGAAGTTGTTTGCCCCACAGGTTTAGCCAAAACACCCATGCTGATCAAATTGAATATCTCTGGGTTTCTCTCCAGCTTGATTCATAATTGGCTCAGTATTTCTAGGCATTCTCAGAAAACTCTCTGAGAAAGTCCAGTCTCTTTCTCAAACTTCTCTGCAGAGTCTTTCTCTTGTTGCTCTTCTTTCCTCTCAACCCTGTTTTGAAAGGAGGATGCAGAAAAGAAACTGTGGAAGAAGGTGCAGCTGACAACCATATATGTTTCATTCTTGCATTCTAGGGCTTCTGTGATCCATGGATGCTCCTGGGCATCCTAAAATTATTAGGGCCAGAAAAAAACTTAGAACTGCAATTCCTAAACACTCTAGTTCCAGTGCAAGGTGTAAGACAAAGTTTTTGCTATCAGAAGGCCATCCTGATTCCATTCCCTCAAACTAACTAAAAGGGAAAATTTAGGTGGTGCCCTGTCAAGTCCATTATAAACCACATCTGAGCTTCTGTAGCCGATTAGGTTTAGCACATAATTGGTGGGATGCTCCTGAGCTGGCCATTTAGAATCTCTCCCTGCCCCAACATGTTATGAAATTCAGTGCTATGACTACCTTTTGTGATATTTCCTTCTCCGCAATTGACCTTTGTGTATTTGTTTGCCAGGCCTTATGCAATTGTGTATTGCATTATCCTGTGGTTTGTTGCTGTACCATAGTGGTTACAAGCATGTGCATATGAGTTTGACATATCTAATTAAAAGATTTCACAGATCGTGAAATCAAAACTCATGGCATTAAATCACTGGATGGCATTGGGCAAGAATCTGTTTCAATCTTATTATCTCACATACCCCTTCCTTATAATTCTGTAAGGCTCACTATGACAAGGTACAGTAGAGTCCTGGTTATCCGACATGCGGTTATCCGACCTTCCGGATTAACTGACGTCGCGGCTGCCTGGGGGCATGGCTGTAGGCATTTCCGCGCGCCCCAGACACGCCCCCAGACACACGCCCCCCAGACACACGCCCAGACACGCCCCCAAAATGGCGACCACCACGGGCCTCCAGCTAATCCGACATTTCGGTTATCTGACCCTCCGCCCGCCCGTTTAGGTCGAATAATCGAGACTGTTCTGTATGTTAAACTTCTATATTCTCTAATGGCCCATTTCTTTCATGATGCTTAAAATCTTTGCTGATGAAAGTAATTTTCTAATGTATTTAATTTGTTTGCCTTGTTACTGACCACCTCATTTACCCACATAAGATTGTTGGACTAGAAGCTGTAAATAGCCCTGGAAGTAACACAGGAGGGAAACTGAAAAGTGAAGAGAGAAAAATACCAAGTTGTAAAAGTATAGAATATTGCAGTGGATAACTTGCATGCTAGATACTTTTCTCCAGTCATCCTCAGAGATATTCATTATCTACATCTTAGACAGAGTACTGATGAAACTAAACTGAAAGGAAGAGATTAGGAATGATATTTACATGTTAGTGTTTGCCTGTATTTTGAGTCACCATAGTTTTACTTGCTCCCAAGCATATGTGTTTAGTGAACAACTATAAACAAAATAAAGAATGTGTATAGTCAACAGCTTTACAGGAATTGGGAAGATAAGTGTTATGTAATACTGCCATTGCTTTATACATCCCATTATGGTATCTGAACAAGTTGGTTTTTGCAAGTATTTGGAATACTTCATTTTTTAATCTTTGGAAAGTTTCCAAAAGTATGGTTTACATCTCTTGCATCAGTTACATGTTCACCTGCATAGTATTGTGGGTACTGGTAGGATAATGTCACATAACAATGAATGTTTTAACTTATATGTATATGAAAAGTATATGAAAAGACTGGTACATGTCTATGTGAGCAAGGAAACATTTTGTTAAATTTTTCCTGGGAAGGATATTAAATGGACTAGAAGGTACTTGCATTCTAATTTTACTTCTGAATTCTGTACCAGTAAGTCAGGTGTGGGTGACTGGGGAGAAGGCAGGGGTCATTCTCCCCTCCCACATGAGCTAAATGTGGATTCTTGGTGGAGCAAGAAACGACATTATGGCAGTTCCAGGATTCAATTGAATTATTTTCCTTGGGAAAGTTTTTGCATTGAGAGGGTTTGGGAAAGATTATATGAGGCACTGTGAGCAAGGGAACTGAAGCTGTCATATTTTTATGATTTCAGTTGAATTTTTGGTCTAAGAACATCTCAAAAGATGAGGGGAAAGTCTCCTAGAGTGTTTCAGGGATTTTATTTTGCATAAAAATCCCAAAATTCTAAGACAAAATATTGTGGATTTTCCTAAAACTTTCACCAAAAAAAATCACAGGATGCAAAAAAAAAAAAATGAACAAAAACTTCTATAATCATGCAAGGCTTGACTTAAAGTCATCTAGAGCAACCTGCTGGCCCCAAGAATCCACAGCTAATCTAACAACTGTTTGAAAGCACTCAGCAAAGATAAATCAATGTCTTCCAAGCTAGTCTTATTCACTCTAGAACATCCCTTACTATCAAGAAGTTCTTCCCAGTATATATTGGGAATTTCTTTTCTTGTAATTTGAATGCATTTGTCAAGGAAACAATTTCTTCTACTTTGATGCCTGTGAAATTGGAAAGCAACCCTCTCCCCAGCATAGCTTTCCAGTATAAAACAATT
The DNA here is from genome assembly GCA_948472985.1 of Iguana delicatissima. Classification (NCBI taxonomy): domain Eukaryota; kingdom Metazoa; phylum Chordata; class Lepidosauria; order Squamata; family Iguanidae; genus Iguana; species Iguana delicatissima. The sequence goes on along the minus strand of CAOKZL010001728.1, from coordinate 408,533 downwards.
TACTGAGTTTTTGTCCTATAAATTCAATCTGTAACTTAGTTGTTTAAAGTTTATAAGGATAGAAACAGCACTTCAACAAAAAAACAGACTAGTTAGCAGAAATGAAGGTGAAGGGAATCGTGTTCATTTTGCTTGTTTATAGAGCAAAAAACCATGGGAACCAAAAATTGTGATAGTTTTAGTTGTTCCCCCTCTTCCTCCTCCTCTTCTTCCTCTTCTTCTTCTCCTCCTCCTCCTCCTCCTCATTCTTTTCTTCTTCATAATCTCTGTGAATTCTAAACTGGTTACTGAGTAATCTCACCTTTAGGCTAGTCTCTTCTCTTTGTTTAAATTAATTTGTTTGAAGTACTTCCTAAAAATTTACAGCAGTAAACATTGATACTGATTGCAGGCTTCTAATTATGTGTTTTTATTATGTTTGACAGTATATCAATTACAACAAGAAGCACCTCGACCCAAGAGGATAATTTGTCCTCGAGAGGTTAGTTCAACTTTATTTATATCTTATTAAATTGAACGAACTATCAGCAATCTTCACATTTTGGGTATGCTGAACCCAGCTCTTGGAACTGATTCATTGATTAACTTATTGTTACCAATTACTTGAATTCTTCTAATGATTTCACCTAGCATACTAGATTTCACCTAATATTAAATATGTTTTCATAAATTAGGTCATTAGAATTTGTTAGGGCGGGTGCTTTGTCCTCTGTCACATTCATTAATTTAGGCAGGCCTACTGGAGGAAATGTATCACATGGCTCTTTTATTAAGCAGATTAACGAGAGAGTGTGTAAAGAAAAGACAGTGGGATTGAGGAGAGAATTTCTGGAGCCCAGTCAGATAGCTGGGTTTGGGAAGCGGACAAATAGCTAAGTTTAGGAGAGAAGAAAAAAAGAAAAATATCAAAGAAGAATGGAATAGGGGTGGGAGGAATGATTTCTTTGCACAGCAAAAAACCAAGACCATCAAGCAGCTACATCCCTTGCAGAATACCTCCCTGCCACATCAGCCTGTTAGAAAGGAGAATGTTTTGAGTATTTCAGAAGCTGGTGGTGCGTTGTAACTCTGTTCAGTTACTTCTCCTTGTCTATTGATTCTATCTTTGAGTGATTTCTATTATATGTTATTATATAATATACAATTATTATATGATATTATTTGGGGTGGGCTGCAAGGAACTCCTTTGCAATTCTTGTAGACTCTTGGCTAATCAAGTAAAAAGTTTTCTTCATACTCATCCCCATTTCTTGCTCTTTTGGCTTCCTCTTCTCCTCAACCTACTCATTCTATTTTTTACCCTCCTACTTTTAATTACTTGATCATTAAACACCTGATCATTAGAACTACAGATGCCACAGATTCTCTTTTGGCTTCTGTATGCTTTATCACTGATCTTTGCAAACTTTTTCATTGAGACTAGGGAATGCAGAAAAGGTGTAGAAAAATGTTCTGTGTATGCTCAGAGATTCTTAAAAATTTGAGATGAAGAATTCTCCTCTCCTGATTCACTGATTTTTAGCTAACCACCTTATTGCTCTACTTGCCCTCTAACTGAAACAAATGTTCCTTTATTGATCTTTAACAAATGGAGTATTTGAAAAATTTGAATAGGACATGTTGATGGGAGTAGAAATGAGATCCCATGCCCTGATAGGGTCTTCCCCAACTGAACAGCTCCTGGATATACTGGTTCCTGTTCCCCACCAACAGTTATATTATGGACTTTTTAGTCCACGTGGGAAGAAATTCCAGGCTGGAAGAAGGCAACTGTAAAAGCACAAGAAGATCTGTTTTGAAGAACCCAGGAACAGAATGTTCTTCTAAAGGTCAACACTGATAATGCCATGCCATTCTTTGTAAATTCCGTGGTCTGACCCAGCCCTAATGTTTTGAGGAATGAGTTAAACTATTTGAGTTATTAGTGTTTATGTTAGTTAATTAATTTAATAACTTCTAGCACTTAAGAATATTGAATTAATTTTCAAATCTGGCTGTATCTGGTATATATTTCTTCACACACAAACTGTGTTCAAAATCTCTCTGTTTCTTTAAATAGCAAAATAAAACTTTGAAAACCTTAATTGATATGTGTCGTGCAGCAGTGTCTAATTGTAAGCTTTTAGTAATTAATATATTTTAATGTTGTTTTCAGTGTTATTATCTTTATCAAAATTATATTTTATGTACACAAACACACACATATATGTGTATATAGTATGGGGGAGAGACAGTTTTGTGTATTTCTGTGTCAAAGATTAAATATGACTTCTCCAGCAAACTTAATACAATTTGTTTAGTTTTTTCCCAATTTTTTTTTCATTTGAAATATTGTAATCTTGACAAATCTTTGAAACCACTGTTGATGAAATACTGGATTAACTGCATGCAAACACTCTTCTCACATATCTAAAGCGTGAAGACAATTGACTAAGACTGAGTAGAGCCCATCAATAATAACTCATGGTATGTTTTGAAGGGGAGATATAGGAGAAATGATATAACCAGAGCAGAGCTTTCCAAACTGTTCATGTTGGTGACACACTTTTTAGAGATGCATCATTTCACACCACAGTAATTCAGTAAGTGGAGGCAGCCCCTCCACTTGAGCCTGGCCTGCCACCGCCACCCTCACTGAGATCTTCCTTGGCCGAGGCAGTGGTAGCAGAGGCAGCCCTTTCACCTGGGTCTGCCCTGCTGCGGCAGCAGTAGAGGCAGCCCTTCCACCCAGGACTGGCCCGCCGCCACTGCTGCCCTCGTTTGGGTCCTCCCCAGCCTGAGGTGAGGGCAGCAGCAGCAGTGGGAGAGGCAGTCCTCTACCTGGGTCTGGCCTGTGCTGCAGCAGGAGAGCCTCCATCCATTACATTCGCAGGACACACACACTGCAGGTCACCCACTAATGTGTGGTGATACACAGTTTGGAAAGCTCTGACCTAGAGGATTATCTCTCAAACAGTAAGATAGGGCCAGTTAGGATGAGGAATGGAGGAGATCTGAATAAGGTTGTAGAAACTGAGAATGTGGAGAGAATCAGGGAGGAGGGTTGCCTGGTTTGAAACTGAGATGTCACTGTCTTCTGTGTGTGGAACCAGCATAATACTAGATATTTATTTTATCTGTTACAATAAATCTTTACTATTTTTTTTTTATTTTCTACAACTCTGCCTGGATGTTTTAATGTACAATTAGCTAGGAAAACTAGTCAAGACTTACCACACTGAACCCACTGATCAGTATCTATTCACCCAGCATAGTGGTCACCTTGAGGCCCAAGTACCGTATCCAGGGAGGGCTTTTAAAATTAAAAGGTCAAGGTGAGTGACAAGAGCCCAGGGGTTGGAACTGCAGGGCATGTGCATGTGAGTGTGTATATATAGTGATATATTAATGTTTCATCACAACAACATATCAGAATTCATAAGGCTAATCAGTTACTAAATCTTTCTCTACCTTTTGTCACATTTTCTGATTAAATGAGCTGTTTATTAGGACTGGCTATTAGAACTAGGTGGTCCTATTTACATAACATTGTGGATGGAATCACCAATCAGTTTGTAGTCTTAGAGAAAACAAGCATCTTCCTTTCCAAAGAAGTTCTCAGGGAAAGTAACTATGAAAGTTATTTTTGAGATACAGCTCCACTGATTGTGCTGACTTAGGGTCTCTTGCAGCTGTAATCCAAAGAGTAATTTGGACTACATTGCTCTGGAATGCAATGCCTTGTGAAGAGTACTAGAACTGTTCTTGATTAAGCATGCCGATCAGTTGCCACTGTTAATCATCATACATGTAGATAGGAAATACATGCATTTCACAAGGCAAGCTGAAATTTCTCCTGCTTGTGGATCTGATGGGTAAAGAACCCTAGCTAATGCTTCAAAGAGCTCCCCTAGCTAGAGAATCTGCTACAGGACAGATCTGATGTAAAAAGGTTTCATACATCAGGGAGAACAGATCCAATCAAGAAAAAAATCACCTGAATTGTTAGACTGCAGGACTTACAAATAATTTTTCTTTTGTTCATTGTGGATCTGACACCCATATTCCTAGAGAATGGAAGAAAGAGCAGCAGATTGTCTCTTCTCCCCTGGGATGCAACTACATGGTTCAAATGATTCTTTAATTTCCTCTAGCTCAGTGGTTCTCAACCTGTGGGTCCCCAGATGTTCATGGACTTCAGCTCCCAGAAGCCCCAACCACTATAGTCAATGCTCAGGGCTTCTGGGAGCTGAAGTCCACGAACATCTGGGGACCCACAGGTTGAGAACCACTGCTCTAGCTATTTCATTAAGACAGTAATACTCAGTAGTTTTTAGCAGTGTGTAAGGAAAACAATTTTCTCTGTTTCAGTGTTAAGAGCAAGCCGAAATAGCTAGAAACACAGTGATTTAAGCTTTATGTCAGTGCCCGTGTTGTTATTGACATGCAGGAATTTCCAGACTATGTACTACTACAAGTTAACCGTTGAGTGTACCATAAGCAGTGAGAGGCCAGTAGTCACCATGGCTCAGGACGGATTGACTCAGAAATAAGCCAGATCGTCTGCCCTCAAAAAAAATTATATATTTTATATATTTATATATATTTGTATTATATATAAATTATATATTTCTGGGTCATTAGAAATTCTCCACTGAAATTAATAGAAGCATCTTCAACAGAGTGATTTACAGAGGCGAAGGAAAACACTGAGATGTTGCTTCTGGCTCAGATTTTATAACAGAGAATTCATAAAGATCTAATCGTAAGGCTCATTTCCACATCCAAGTTCCATAAACTTTATTGGCATTTGTAACTATGAAAACTAAATTAATTAAAGGACTCTTGTACATCCAGAGTCTCCACCCAGAACAGAAAGTCTCTTATGTGTTTCTGCGTCACTCTGCCCTTCCTTTGCCATCTTTTAATCACCACCTGGTACAGATGATGTCATGATACCTCTCTGCATTGGATGTGATTGAATTGCTGATATCACTCTAGATTGCGAGAGAGATTATCTGTTTTAGGATGAGGCTGACTGTGGTGCATCCTCATTAGTCACTACTTTATTCTTGCCTTCTTCCAATGAAGATGGTAAGTCCAAAGCATGACTTATACAGATTATATTTCAGCTGGCGGTAACAAGCACAAATCTCACAATTATAGATAAACACAAGTAGTAATTCAGTACAAGGACTTGGAACATCACTATTCAAAGGTCATTTCCACCCTGCACTGTTATAGTGCAACATCCTGTGAAAGTCTGGGGTTTGTAGTTTACTGAGGTCAAAGAGCTCTGTAGCTAAGAATTCTAAAGGCCCCTCTCTAAACTGCAAACCCCAGAATTCCACAGGATGTTGAAAGTAGAATAAGAGCGCTATAACAGTGTTGTGTGGAAATGATCGAAGTTTTGCTCCTATGGTTTCATGGGTCTTATATAATCTACTGTTGTCTGTTAAAAAAATGATGATAATGCAAGTAACCCTTGGACCTGTAGCACTTTCATTGTGGTGCTTTAATGAGTTCATCTAATTTTTACCATAGTGAAATTATATTCAAATAAATGATTTTGATGATGATGTAGTGGGGATGCCCATCAGATTTGCAAATGATGCAAACCTAGGAGGGGCAGTCAATAAGATTCAACAGGATCTTGGTAGGTAGAAATATTAGACAGAAAATAATTAGGAGGAAATACAGATGAGATAGATATAGGCTTACATGTGTGTACCAGCACATCAAAAGTACATTGCAGAATGGAGTAGATCTAGATTGGGAGCAAGACATATGAAAGTGATCTAGATGTATTAGTAAATCCCAAATTTAATACGAGATGTGAGATATGGCTGCTTAAAAAAGGTTAAGGTTGTCGTAAGATGAGTAACAGAAGCACAGTGTCCAGCTCATGCAATATAATTATTCTGTTCTGTTTGACAGCCTGAATCTGGAATACTGTGATCTGTACTAGGTACGATATTTTAAGAAGGATATTGAAAAATTGCAGCATTTTGAGAAGTGGGTAGACATGATTATAAGACAGTGTGAAAACAAAGTCATTTGAGGAACAATAAAAGTGTTGTGGATGTTTAGCTTGGAAAGAGTTCAAAGGGAAATATAAACATTGTCTTCAAATAATCAGAACACGGGAGGTATTTGAGGGAAGCATACCCTTAAATCTTCCTAACAGTAAGAGCTCTTCAGCAGGAGGACAAGACTGCTTTTCTTGCTAATGGGTTTTCCTTTGCTGGAGATATTTAGGCAAATGCTGAGAAGACACCTGTTGTTACCCTGTGACTTGGGGGTCCCGTGAGGGACACCCAAATAACCAAAACAAATACAACAAGATGGGGGAAATTAGCTGGAGCACTCTCTTGGCTAACGAGAGGCAGGGTAACTTAGCGGGGATCTTTTACCCTATGTATACAGTGTCAGGTCAGTGAGTAGACGAAATAGTTCAAACTAGCAATGAGATTTATTAAGCAATTATTAAGAAAAACACAAACACACTTGCTAACTAGAAATAGGAAATAGAGTTTTGGGGGAATGGGTGATACATCACCAATCTCGCAGTCCTGAAGGATCCAATGGAGGGCAGGAGGGCTCAGCGCAGCGGCCGAGGGGAGCTCGCAGGACGAAGAGGCAGCAAGGCAGGAGAGCAGTCCGAACGCAAGTCCGAAGAGCTCTCGGAATTGGGGATTTTTATAGGGGGAAGGAATGACCGTGGGCTAGTCTGGTCTCGGGTGAAAACACTGAGTCTTGGGCTGGAGACAATGTCTCCAAGAGGTCAGAATTTACATGATTGAGTTATAGACCGAATTGACAATAGTATAGCCAGTATGTAGATGCGGCTAGCTCGGCAGTTAAGCACTTAGCTCGCCAGGGTGCCCTCTCGAGGCAGAGGTCTCTTTGTTTTGATGCGCATCTGTAATGAAGGTGTTTGTTTCAGAAGGTCACCTAAAGCAGATCTGGCTTGCCTTGGTATAAACAAAGGTGACTCAGCGGATAATAGCCATGCCTAGCTTCGCGCTTGTTCAGTGGCCTCACAAACACTTGGCTGGTGACAGAGCAGGGCCGAATTGTGATATCAAAATGATACCTAAAGGTTACCAAAGGCCAGGCCAGTTCACGGTGATAACACTGTACTTTTTAAAAAAATGTGCAACAGAAATACGTTGACTCCATTGTAGCTCTTGGCTTGTGCCTTTCTGTAGTGAAAGACATGAAATGTCCCCATCTTGTCTGCATGCAAAGTGGCCACTAACCAAAGGCCACCACAGATTGTACAAACTTCTGTGTAGTAGATAGTATTTAACTTGTATGGAAGCTGACATCATGAACCAAAGGATGGCATAATTGTGCAAGATTATGTCATATGAATCAGTCTCAAATGTGTTCCCAGTTGATAGATGATTAAATGAACTATACCAATTTAGGACAATAGAAGGAAAGAAAACTTGTTTAAAATGAAGCAGTCTATTTTAGGGACTGGTTGTCCACCTGAGAACAACACTTATCATCAAATGAAAGGAAAGCATCTTTTATGTTAAATTTTTCCATGTGCATAAGTGAATTTGTTTTCATATATGGGCAGTCCAATGTGGAAGAAGTATGCTTAAGTCAAAAATAGAAGATAGTACAAAATCTTTGGGCCGTGATGGACATCAGAGGCATTGTTATTGTCATTTCCAGCTAATGGTAAGCCTAAAGTGAATCTGTCACTGAAGTTTTCTGGGGCTGAGACTGTGATGCATCCAGGGTCACCCAGAGGGTTTCCATGACTGACTGGGGAATCAAACTCTGGTCTCCAGGATCATACACCAACATTCAAACCACTACACTACAGTGACTTTCTGTCAGAGGCATATAAAAGTATATATAAAGGCATTTTTTTCCTGTATCTTACATTGTGTCACACCAAACCTGTTTCATAGATTCATTCTTAAGTGGACAATATAAATTACATAGTAATCTAGTTCTCTTTGTTTTTCCCAATTCAGTTCCACATACACTTCTACATACTTAAAAACAATAATCTGAGGAGAATAACGTTCACTGAAGTCATGCTTCCATCCTGCCTTACCTCTCTCAGGATCTCACTTGCACTCACACAAACACATACACATCCATCTTGGGCTAAGTGGAATTATTGTCGTCACTAACATGATTACATCTTTTCTTTGAAAAGTTATGTTCTTTTTAAATCTCTCTTATCCTTACAACAGCCCTAGCGAGTAGGTTACGTTTAGAGATAGATTGACCTAATGACACCCAATTATCATGCCCTCCCTTTTTTGTCTGAGACACAGATGTAGATACTAACAGAGACACGGTGATATCAACAGATGAAGAACAGGGCCTGAGTATCATGACTGAACCCAAGGCCCTTGGAAATGAGATGCTAGAGATCCCTGAGCCTGAAATTTGTGGACCCTCTACCAGACTCTGAGTCCCAAGTCACAAGCTAGTACATCTATCTCCAAGGGCCTCTCAAGTCATAGAACTACTACATCAATGGGGACACAGTGGCATGACTTCTCGGAGACACAAAGGGGTGCTAGTCTCCAATCTCAAGTCATGCACTTTTCAGGTCTTCTGCTTTTCAAGAGCATGAATAGGAATGTGCTTTGTGTATCTGTGCCTTCAAGTCCTCTGTCAACTTAGGGGGGCCCCACAAATTCCATAGTGTATTCTTAGGCAAAGAATGCTCCGAGGTGGTTTTTACAAGTTCCTTCGTTCAAAATATAGCCTACAGTACATGGTATTTTGTTGGTGGCTTCCCATTCAAGGACTAACCCAGACTGACCTTGCTTAGCTTCCAAAATCAGAGGGAATCTGATACCATTAGGGTGCTGGATGCCAAAATATAAAAGACTTGATTCTGATCCGAGTCTGTAACCTGAACAGTTGCTCTCTAGGAGTTCTTGTTGGTACTGCCCTTGCTTTACCTTTCTTAAGGGGTTTCAAGATTAAAATGGGAACCCAGTGAGCATCAGGACTAACTGGGGGATATGAAGCTACAGTTTTTCCACACTCCCCACTCCACTCTGATATGCTAATCCCTGCAGCACACTCACTTTTCTGTGAAGCTTGACTGTTAGTAACAAAGATACATTAAAAAAAAAAAAGATTTGAGCAGTCTCCTGTCACTTCCCTTTCTGAGCAGTACTGTAATAGATACTGCATTACTACTTTTTGGATGTTTTTGACCTGACAAACAGCACGTCACTTGACAGGGCTTAAATGCATACAACTCTGTACAGGGTTTCAGCCAAAATGTCCTCACTTTTGATGTATGTTGCAGTTCCTTGAATGCTGCCAAATCCAAAGAAATATAATCTTTATAAAGAAAGGAAGGTTGATCTAATGCAGTGAAAATATCAGGCCTAGCTATGTTTAAAAGGGATTGATGCCAGAGAGAAAGGAAAGGGAAGAATAAGAGCCAACGGATAATTGTTAAACTAGCCGGTCACAGTTTGTATAGAACATTGGAGAGTCATTGTAATCAGTTTCAGTGTTCTTACCATCATCATAGATCACTTTTCTTATCAGAATATGCAGGCAAAACAGAAAGAAATGAGGCACAAGTGTAGCTCACTGGCAGTAATTAGAATATATTAATCATGTTGAAGAGAAAGAACTTTTGAAATCTCTCCCATCTCTTTGACTGTGGTTTTGTAGTGGGGTGAAAAAGATTCCTTTCCTTTTTTAAAAAAACATCCCAAAGAATCCCATTGTAGTAAATGTAAGTAATTAATTTGACAATAGAGTTTACAAAACACAGTTAAATACTTTGCTCTGCTTTGAGATTAATATACTGGATCTTTTCTCTGTTTAAATAGAGTTGTTCAGGTTTCTCATGCATGAAACACAGTGGCTGCTGTTGTGAATCAAGAACCGCATCCACTTTGTTTGCTGAGCATTTGCAGATTTGGAGAGCTTAGAGCTGTTCATTTGAATCTGGCTTGATGTCTTAATTTCCTACATTGTTTGTTAGTTCTTCTGTAAAGGTATGAGATATTGTAGAATCTATCAGATGAATTATTTTTAATTTTAGCACCTAGTCCTGCAAACAGCCAGTTCTGCCTGTTACTTACTACAACTTTCCTCTCCTTCCTGTTACTGCATGTAATTAACACTTTATTTCTGGATATGTGAAATCTTGTCATGCACGCTTTTCCCATTTATTTATTTTAGGTCTTTGACACGGTATTATGGACACTTGTGAAATTCTTTCCTACCTGCTTATGAAATATTCAGTGCTATGAATACTTATGAAATTCTCTCCTGTTGAATCCCTCCTAAACTCACCATTGAGGTTATGATTGATACTGTATTCATAGTGGTACAGATTTAAAGAGTTTCTTATGAACAATTTTGGACTTTATCTGGTTTTGTCAAGATTTCTTCACCCGTGTAATTTGCTATTTAAACTTTGTTGCTTCCATTGAAGGATTTGTTATTTTGTTGTCAGTAAGGGGTGTGTGTATGTGTGTGCGTGCGTATGCATACTTGTTTCTGAACATTCAACCCTGTGTGTTCTCTCACGCACCTTTCAGTAATGGGGAGCACCAACCATGAAATTTAGTAGTAGTAAGCATGAGCATTAAGTTTAAAGCTCATAACCATTTTTGCAATAGCTTTTCACAACTTATGCATGTGATAAAGGCAGGAGAGATCATAAGGTTCTCCAGTTACTGTTGGACTGCAACTGCTAGTATTACTCACTATCGACTATGCTGCCCAGGAAAAATAGATCTTGTAGTCCAACATCTGGAGGGCCAGATGATTCCCATTCTTGGATTAAGGGGTACAGAATGGAAGATTATAATTACAATGGATCAATAGTCTTAAGTGGATATGGGAGACTTTTCCTGGAAACACAGAGAGAATTTCCTGTGGAGGTTATGTTCAAGTTCCATTGTAGTCTCCCTCTTAAAGAACTATCAAAGTTGAAGTCGTTTCTGTTTTATTTTCCATAACATTTGCAACTACTTTCTAACATATATAGTTTTAAAAAACTGTATCAGAAAAGTTATGGTATTGGACTAAAACTTCCTGAATCTCCTGGTTAGCACCTCGATTGCCTATACTGGCTGGAGGATTCTGTGCCTGTATCGTACAAATATCTTTGTATCCACTCAAATGCCCCAGAGTTTTCTGGCACAAATTGCTTTCCTGTTACTAGATCATTAAGATTTTTGTTTACAATGTGACTGAGATAGTATGACTTGGGCTTGCTACTTCCTTCCCTTATTTTGCCCATGACTAATGTTCTTAAGTTCAGTGCATGCAAATGTTTGCATTCTGGATTTTGTATGTTTTGCTAGTGCACTTTTCAGTAATTCCCGTCATTAAGAGATTAGACAATGAGACATGATGGGTGTGGAGGCACGAATATAATTATGGAGAAAGATAAAGACTGCTTTGTGGCAGTAAATGGATCTTCAGATAGTTGCAGTTACTAAAGGTGACACTGCCTATTGCCATTTACAAAATCCTAGATAAAATATTTTCTATAATCTGCTACCTACACTTCCACCCTTAGTGCAGTGATCTTGGAGGGAAAAAATACATATTTAAAATATCTTATTAGCACTTGGGATTATAGTCAAGGTCTTTTTATTTTCCATTTTGAGGAATACTTTATCTTGGAGACTAGAAATTAAATTATGCATTTTCCTTTGACATAGTTTTTTTCTAGTCTTTGAAACTGTAGCAAAATATTAAGAACATTTTGGCAGATCTACTAGTAGTTAAGAAATGTGGAAAAGAGCTTTTCTTCGTATAGTGCATTCAGTAAATCTATAAAATGTGACTCACAGGTTTTGAAACATTCTGTTAGGGCTGCACCATATATTATCTGACTGCTAAGATGAAGTTATAACATTTTGGTCATATAATAAATAGGATAATAATTTTTATTATACTTTGTTAACTCTTAGGCACATTTAGGTGTTTGCTGACATTTAGCGTATTTCAGTACTGGAAAAAATGCTAAAAATAAACTGCTAAACTTCATATTCCATTTAGAATTTATTTGTTGTAAGCATAATTTTCAGAGCATTGAAATCAGAGAATATTTCTAGTAGGGGTTTTTTCAATTAACTAAATCAATTCAATCAATTAAGGAATATTAGTTGGTTGTAACAAATAAATAAATAAACTAATTGTAAACTAGAAATAAGTAAAAAAGAATATTAGTTGGTAGTAACAAAGAAATAAGTAAACTAATTGCATTTAACTTTGAAAGTAAATTCGCTTTACTATGGCAAATAATGGTTTACTAAGAACGCTTTGTTTACAGTTTGCATACTGGACAATCAGGCTAAGGAAAACTTGAATAGGTAAAATTGTCTTTACAGTCAGTTGCCTTCTTTTCCAAACATGCACAGCATCTGCTGTGAAGGTAGATCTTATAGACCAAGAACATGTAAGAAGGCACATCAGGATATAGTTTTAGATCTCTGAGCAACTCAAAAAATGTTTGTGATTCCCGGTGATTTCAACAGCTGTGATAACAAGCCTTGTAAATTCCCCCTTCTCAGTTAGGTTACTCATATTTAAAAAGCTGGGGAGGGTACAGCAGTAGTTTATGTGTGACTCAATCTAGATGTGAACACCAGTTCGGAATTTAGAATATGTTCAAGCAAACTGTTTCCGCAATTCTTTGACTACTACCTTGAGCAACTTTTGCACTTGACTCCATCTGGTGGGCCTCAGAATCAAATTGATCTCAGTTGGTGGACCTAGTGACAAACACTAGTGATGTCTTGGGCGTATAATGTCTGCACACAGTAGATTGAAACAATATAGAATAGGGTTGGGCCAACCGAATCCTTGGATCCTCGAATCCTTGGCAAGGATTCGAGATTTGCCAGTCCGAATCCCCGCACCAAAATAGGCAAACCAAATCTTTTGAATCCACCAAATAGTTTGTTTTTTGGCACTTCCAGGGCTTACCAAAGGCCTGATTGGCTGGCAGGCCCCTGGGCGCGTGAAAATTACAGCATAAAGCCACACGTGCACACCGGAGGCTATCTGTACCTGCTGGGCTGCTGCCTGTGCCCGCTGGGCAGCTCTCTATGCCCACTCGCGGGGCTGCCTGTGCCTGCTCGCGGGGCTGCCTGTCCCCGCAGCTGCCTCCCTCTGCAAGGTAATAATCTCTATTCTTTTGACTTGAGACTGGAGGGTAGGGATTGGGAATTATTGAGACTGGACTAGAGACTTGACTTGAAAGTCGCTTGCAGGACTTGAGACTGGACTTGAGGGCAGAGAATTGAGACTGGACTAGAGGCTGTTATTTTGTTTTGTTTTGTTTTGTTTTTTTAAAGTACCTTGTTGCAGGACTTGAGACTTGACTTGAGACTGCAGGGTGCAGAATTGAGACTGGACTGGAGGCTGGTGTTTTGTTTTCTTTAAGTGCCTTCCTTGTTGCAGGGCTTGAGACTTGTCAGGTTCTGCTTCAAAAACACTTTTCAATAAGTGCTTTCTTTCCGTTCCTTTTTAAACCCTTTTTTAAAAAAAGGATTTGAAAGATTCGAGAGTCGTGAGATTTGTGGATTCCCAGAACCTTCCAGGGATTCGGATCTGGATTCGGATTCCAAAAATTCTGGATTTGTCCCATCCCTAATAAAGAACCAAGACAATACAGATTGCAGTAAAGAAGAACAGAGAGATTATACTCTGACCTCTACCGGGCTGCATGCAGCAACTGTCTGCAAACTGGAAAATTAGATAATATAGAGCAATAGGTGCCTTTGCAAAGCATATGAGAAAAGTGTAGTGAAATATGCTGACATTTTAATGGGTTCACATATGTAAGAAAAGGGTGCAGTTGTAATGAAAACCTTTTTCACCCTTAAAGCAAATGGGTCTGGATGGCAAGTTAAATTGTAACAAATGTTTAGCCTTTGTGCAAATAGTGTCCAGGGGACTTTAAATCTAAATGGCTTAAAATAATGGTGGCAAAACTAAGCTGCTATTAAAACATGGCAGTAATATTTAATTGGAGAGGATGAATTGACTCATAAGGATGTAACAATTTATTCCATGTTTGCCTTAAGGCCTGAAAGATTATGCTTATCTTGGGTATGTATTTAATTGTGGAAAAATGGAACCCTTTTCTACATCTAAATTTTTATTTCTTACACCAGCTTCTGAAGAAGCAGCAGCTAACTGAAAAATTAGTTTTAATATGTTTTTAGCTTATTTATATTATTATTTTTAATCAGTTTTGCCTGTTTCAATGGTGTTGTTAGCCACCCTGAAATGTCTTGATATAGTGTGGGCTCTAAATATTTTAATAAATCTAATATATAAAAGTCCAAGTTTGTTTGTCTGTGTCAGGTGAAGACCTCGTATGATTGGCTGCCTAAGAAGATTCTAGGGAATCCTGGAGTTTGCAGTTTAGGGAGAGGCTTGTCGAATTCTCAGTCAGAGAGCTCTTTGGCTTCAATCAACTGCGCCTGTCTTGAATAGGCCGGTTTCTGTAGACATAAGGCCTAGCAGCAAGGAGGAAGGCAGTGTGTTCCCTCAGGAACCCAATCTCTGCATGTTAATAACTCTGAATAGAGATTGAATTGGGGAATATGGGGAAAAGTTACTGGTACTGGACAAGATAGTTTGGTGAATTAGAGACACAGGATCTCAAATCTTTCTAACAAGTATTACCTATGAGAAAATGAAATCCTAGGCAACATCAAGTATATATGCTAATAATAAAATAATACAGTAGTGTTGTTCTGAGATTGTAGGAAGTCATTAGGATGATCTTTGATCTCTTATATCTATTTGGATATCAGTTTGAATGCAGATTGTTTCCCTGAGATGGAAGATTGTCTTTAGGGCATGTATTCATCCCGCATTCATTAATCACAGTACATTTCTTGGACGTTCCTACTGTGTACTCTTTCACTGTTTTACACTCCTAACAGGCAATCACTGCAATGTATTTTCCAAAGAGAAGGCGTTACCCTTCAGGGTCACTGAAATCTTTATGTATTTTGTTGACTCAGCAAGAGCTTTTCCCTATTCTAAGTGTATTTACATACATGTAAATACCATTGATTTCAATGAACCTGATTTATTTTAGCAGTCCAGGAGCACATCCAGTTAATTTTCTTGTCTACCATTTATTTAGCATAAATGAATCCAGCAGTTCTTCCATTCTTCTAACTAATATGGTCTTGTAAATTCTTTCATGGTTTGTTATTTTGGATGGATTTGCTTGAGGTACGAAATAAATTAGGATGTACTATAAGATGTGGTTTTCTCAAATATTAGTTTAGTCATGTGTCCAGAAGCTGTCACATCTGTATGGACCCTGATCTTGAAGTCAGAGAACTAGACCATGCCTAAAACCTAGCAAAACATTATTTTAGACAGACATTTTCATGAAATTGTTTTGACATTTTACACTTGAATTGTAGTGATGCTAAAATGCTGCTTTGAGCTCCTTGGAGAACCTGGGAAGTATGCATATAGTAAATAAATCAACACTATCCATTCCAAGGAGATTCTAGTGTTCTGGATCTGAGTGTCTGAATAGCTCTGCTGCATTATGTGTCATAGTTTTTAAAAAATGCATCAGAGACTATGCAAAAGATAAGCATTCAGCTTGTTATCAAAAGTTTTGTTTTGTGGAATGATGACCAACCACTTTTGGGGTTTCCAGTATATTGCATTCTGAGGTATTTGTGAACACTGACAGCAAGCAACATAGCTTGTCTGCAATACAGATTTAGCTATGATGGTTGCTGAACGGAAATAAACTTGCCTGTTATCTAATGTGCAGCATCTCTACTGTGATATTCTTGAATAGTGAAACTGTATTCCCGAGAGGTAGCTGTATGTAGGAGCAGTGCTAACAATTGTGCAGGCCTTAGCTAACTCTCCACAGAGAAGACCAGTGTAGTTGTTAGTTTCAATTAGAGTGGAGCTGTTGAATCAGTGGAACTTACAAAAGGGTTGACTTTCCAAGTTCTCACTGAATCGGTGGCTTTAGGTAAGAGTAATGCACTTGGCCCTCCACATTCGCTAGGGTTAGGGACGCAGGACTCTTACGAAAGTGAAAAATTCGCAAATAAAATGTGTGTGTCTGTGGGAAGGGGGCTGAGGCACGGGTGGGGAAAGTGGGCATTCAGGGCCTAAACCAGGCCAGGGGAAGGAGATGGTTGGCATGATGGTCCTGTACTACCTCTCTCTTGCCCATCTCCTTCCTTGGGTGTGTGTGGGGCATGAGTGCAGGGTTTGTGGTGCTGAGAATTTGGGCAGAGAGCCATCCTTAACTGGCCAGACAGAGACTGGTAGAGGAAGAAGAGGACCAGAGGTGGGTTTTTAAAGGGCTGTGTGGCCTGATTGGAGTCACCAAGAGGGAAGGTTCCCCCAAAAAAGAAGCACTTGAGGTGAGAGGGCAGGGGTTGGAGAAACTCGCAAATAGTCAAATCCGTGAATGTCAAACTTGCAAATGTGGAGGGCTGACTGTAGTTGAATTTAGTCCCAAGAAATTTTAATTAATAAGTCAGTATCAGAGCACAACCCTGGTTTTATGCTTTCCTTTTGCATTAGCAATATTTGGGGTCAGCTGCAAGAGCCATAGCTTCATGTTATGAAGAATAAACTTAAGCAAATAGTAATCGCCTTATTGAGCTGCATAATAAACCAAGGTTTATATCTTTCTGTATATGAATAGAAGCAGTGGGAATATTGGGGAAAGCAGCATTCCAAATACAAAGTGCAAAGAGCCAAAAAGAAACAGGTTCACTTATAGTGTATTCATGCTCTCCACTTTGTAGGCTGAGTGTCTTGAAAGATGCCAGCTTTAGGTCTCAGCTTTGAAATACTGCACATGAACTACTAATAAAAAATTAGTTTAGGTCACTTCTCTTAACAAGAGCCTACTCATTTTGAAACATTAAAACAATCAATAAAACATTTAAATGAAATCCTAAAGTTTACCATGATAGATCCAGATGTAATTTTAGTGCCATTTGATACAAGGCAACCAGTTAAGGGTACGTGAGTGATAAATGTTTAAATCAAGGGAATCTTTAATGTTAATGTTTCATTACCAGTAGCCAATTCTAGATCTTTAGATATACAAATATTTTAATAAAAAATAAATAACTATCCAAATCTAGTTCTTGAAATAAACTTAACATTAGACAAAAATATAATATATCAATACTTTGTAAGGAACTGCCCCCTGCTGGCCTACTGTTTCTTTCCTTACAACACTAAGTTAAATACAGACCACATTGTGTGGCACTTAATGCCTGGAGGGTACCATCCTCCAGGCATTGCTGCTGGGAAAACACCGCTCGTTTCAGTTAAAGGAAATTGGTTGCTCCTTTAACTTGTAGCCTATAGTACACTGTCGCACTGAAATAATGGTGTTTCATTATAAGAAGAGGTATGTATGATTGAGAAGCCAGCGTTATGCTTTTGTTTCTCCTAAAAGAAATATATAAAAGCTGCATATAAATGCATTCTTTTAAATTTTTAACGAGTTCCTTAGGTTTTATATTTTAATTATTTTATTACAAGTATTTAATAAAATGAGAGCCAACATGATGTAGTGGTTTGAGCATTGATCACTCTTGATTATGGAAGCCCATGGCACATCACACTCTCTCAGCCTCAGAGGAAAGCAAAGACAAATCCCCTCTGAACAAATCTTGCCCAGAAAACCCCATAATAGGTTCACCTTAAGGTCACAATAAGTCAGAAATTACTTGAAAGCACATAACATCAGCAGCAACAGTAACAACAACAGTTTAAATTGGAGGTATGTTGTTCAACTCAAGTATATTGAGCTTCTTTCTTGTGAAAGCCTACACTAAAAATGGAATATCATCAGTGCACAAAGTGGACTTCATTAAGCAAAGCCAGAGTATGTAGCGAATCAGTGAGGCAAAAGGCAATTAAGCAATTAAAGCAAATGAAGTATTTAAATACACAACCAAAGATACAGTTCTAGGACAACATTAGCTACAATCCAAGTACTTTAGGTTAACTGAAAGACTGGGTCATCCATGTAGTACTTCACTGAAGGGTGCAGTTAAGATGCAAGTCCGCCAGAGAATGAGCTGTCTGTTGTGAGATGTATAGGCATAACTCCATTAAGAAATCCTCTGACAGTGAAACTCCTTTTTATAAAGGGTGCCAAGATCAAGATCAGGATCAGAAGCTATGATGCATAACTTTATGGTGGGCACGATATGCAACCTGCTAGTGAATTGCATCTGTTCTCAGTGGGGCACCACAGAAGATGTCCTGTTGCACAACAGAGGCTCCGATGGCACATTGGCACATGTTCATCAGGACACATTGCTCATCAGGGCACACTGTGCATTGGGAAAGTTGTAAAACAGCCACAGTGCTGGCTTCATTTACACAGTGGTCCTGGTAGCATAGCTGCATATACACTCCACTTCTGGAAATATGAACATTGAGCTATTGACTTATGGCACAATTCAAAATTATGTGAACATAAATCAACTATGCTGACATAACTTCCCAACAAGATGCCAGCCATTTCTCATACCTGTTGAGGGCCCCTTTTTCCTCCTCAACCTCTGTTTAGCTGGAAGTTTTTAGGGCAGTATTGGCCTTGGGAGGATGATAAATGAAGGCTAGAGAAACACTTTTGCGGCAGCATGTGTGCAATAAACAAAGTCTGAGAGGAGACAGAGTGGAATTCTGCTTTAGTTGATCCTACTGTAGCTGTATGTGCCTTTCTACAATAGGCAAGGTAAATAGCAGCTGCATTCCGAATCCACTACAGCATGCATGAGCAGCAGAACAGAAAAAAAATAGAGAGACAGATTAGCCTGCCTCACCCGCCCCCCCTTGTTTTTTTTTTAAGCCTAGACATAGGCCAGTGGTTCTTAACCCTTTCTTTACTGGGGATCCACTGTAAGTATAATTTGTTGCCAAGGACCCCAAAGACTTAACTCAAGATTTAAATATTCAAATATTTATTTACTTATTAAAGGCTTCTGGAGACTAGGATTCAAATTGCTGCTCAGACAATAGGTGACGTTGGGCAAGTCACATTCTCAGGGAAAGGCAAAGGCAAAAACAAATCTTGCCCCCCAAAAAATCCTGGGATAGGTTCATTTTAGAGTTGCCATAGGTCAGTCGTGATTTGAAGGCACATAAAAACAAAGTGCCACTGACAGAGGGAAGTCCTTTCTAGCCATTATGTCTCTCCCCTTTGAAAATTGACTTATGGCAACCCTAAAGCAAAGTTATCACTGGGTTTTCACCATCCATGAGGGCAAGTGATTTTTGAGTCAGAAGGTATTGTCAGTCTTGCCGTGATATCCCATCATCCCTGATATGAGAGAGGGAGCCACTCCAGCCCCTGTTGCACAAGGAAAGAAGGTATATTGAGAGAAATAAACAAAATGCTTTATTGGAAATAACAGGCATACACCCACAAAAAATCAGGTACTCTGAAGAGTCATACAAGGCTATCAGAAAATAAGGCTTGAAAGGTTGGATAAGGAAAGGTCCTGAAGAAACAGAATGAAGTGTGGAGGCTCAGACAGGTATCTGAGGGCAACACAGGCTGATAGCAGTGCTGACATCCTAAAATGTTACAAATTGCTGGGCCAAAATCAGAGTTTAAATACCCTACCCAAACTTTGAAGGGGTGTTCTGGCAATGTTTAAAACCTTCCTATGGGACTAACCAAATAGGAGATTGCTTTTACACGAGAATGACAGAATTTATGGGAATTGTGATAACCCCTTGAAAATTGGACCAGTGGTGGGGGGAAGTTTCTGGAAACGTATCTGGGTGAGATCAAATGGAAGAATCTCTGATTGACTTATCCGGGCTTGTTTTGGAAATGCAAAGATCTGAGATTGAAGATCTCAGGGCTCTTTTGCCTAACCGTCTTTGAATTTTATGGTCTGGCCATGTCTCAGGTCAATCTGACCTGGCTACAGCTCTTCCCCGAGCGCTGGTATTTCTCAGATCAGTGTTGCTTTGATCATGTGTTTTCCAGACATAAATATATTCAGTTGATACAAAAATGATATTCCCCACCAATCTTGCTATCCAGCAGGAAGGAGGTGTAAGGTATTGTAACAGAGAGCATGTGACTTGCCTAAGCTTACATAGTGGGTTTCCATGGCTGAACAGGGATTTGCATCTTGGTCTCCAAAGTTATGGTCCATTGCTCAGATTGCTACACCACACTGGCTCTCTGTACAACAGTTACCCTATGTGGTTTCTGAGCATGTAGGCACCTGTATTTGCCTACTTGATATTATTCAAAGGTTAATGATATTATTACTTCAACAGCTTAAACTGTAATGTTACTGCTCCTCATTTATCTCTTGAAGTATGTTTTCTATGTTCATATATTTCTTGTTGTTTTTCTATTTGCATTTAGGTGGAGAACAGACCAAAGTACTATGGAAGAGAGTATGTATTGAACTTGTAAAATTATTATATGAGCAGTCCTTTGTTGTGTGCCATTGTGCAATTTAAAATGCTTAATACAGAATTGTGTTGCCTTTCCAGGTAGAAGCCAGAGCATACATCTTTGAGTACTGTTTTGCATTTAGCAAACAAACAATTTATTTTTGAGAAACAGTTTAGGATTCATTTTATAACAGCAGTTCTAAATCTACCTTGGTTTCTCTCTCCCATCACTATCAAACGATAGTTAGCATTTGAAATATGCTGCTTTGTATGAATAATGGCAGAAGTGAGATATTGCTTAGGGCTAAAAAATTTTTTACCATGTACTTCTAATTTTCAGACAAAGAAAAGGTTAACTTTGGGAAGCTCCTATGTGTTCTCAGTTAGTTATCTGCACCCTAATAGGTAAATTACTCTGCATGCAATATTTTGCTCTTGTTCAAAGATCACTGTTGCTTCCAGCAGAGTGATAAGGCCTTATTTCCTTATCATATTATTCTGGAAAAGGCTCTCTGATCTGATTTATTTTGTATTGAAGGAATAGAGTAAGAAAAAGACGGATCACAGTTAAAAACAAAACTTAACTCTCTCCACTCAAAACTAATTTTCTGTAGTAGGATATGGATGATGGAACGTAAACATTAGTAATTTTGAATTTTAAAAAATTCAGTTGACACCCTTCTTTGCCATTGAGTAAGCACACTATCCATAGGGGCATGGGTGCCCCACTTGCCATGGGGCAAGTGATTTCTGAGTCAGAAGGCATTGTCAGTCTTGCCCTGATATCCTGTCATCCCAGATATCAAAAAGGGAGCCATCCAGCTCCGGCTGCGCAAGTAAAGAAGGTATGTTGGGAGAAAAGAGTTTAATAGAGGGAGAAGAGTTATTGCATAAACTTAAAGGTTCTTCTCCTTGATTCAAACTTATAAGTTCATTTTCAAATTCATTCTTTTTGTAGCAGAAATATATAGATAAGTCCTGTTTCTTCATTTGTCCCATATTGTGCTTTAGCACAAGCAGCAATACACGATAGTACTGCATTGCATGAAGTATTCCACTGGCTCTTATAAACAGAATAGCTTAGCAAGTTTTTCTCCTTTTGGGATGGCGGTTACATTCCCAGTGTGAAAAGGAATTTGCTGAGTGGAGCACTGAAGCAGTTTGGTATCACAGGTGTTGCTATACTCACTTTTTGAAGTAGAGCTTTTTTGCATACTGCTTCCTCTTTAGCTAATTTCAGCTTCTCATGTTTTGAGCTTTCTAGCATTTGTGCTAAGACACTGAGAGTCAAAGTGGGTGTGGTACTAAATTTTCATTTGAAAATGTAAATGTATTATAAATTTTTAAAAATTAACATCTAAAGCAGGGCTGAGTTGTTTCTGGAACCCCAGTAGACAAGAAAGGGACATTTAGGTCTCCTCCCATACTTTAGTCAATACCCCTCCTGCACGGCTATTGACCCACAGAGAGAAAAGTCCATTGTAGTCTGGGCTTGCTTGTGATATATTGTTCTGTTCATGGACTATATCTTCTCTCCTTTTTCTTTGCTTTGAATTCCTGTGGTCTGCTCCCACATGCAGAATTATTCTCTAAATAGTTGTGTTTCTTTTCTGCTAGGTTTCATGGAATAATTTCTCGTGAGCAAGCAGATGAATTACTTGGTGGTGTAGAAGGAGCATATATTCTCAGAGAGAGCCAACGGCAACCTGGATGCTATACTCTAGCTCTTAGGTAAGTTCTGTTACTCCTATTGGCAAATTGTTTTAAGTGCTTTTATGGTGCACTAACTATAGCAACCCCAGAATTCCCTAGACTGTTCACATTTTATTAACATCTCTGCAATTTGGCATAAACAAAAACTATCTTAAACTATGAGTTAGGTATATCGGAAACATTTGCTTATATATGTGTAGAGGATTGTGTGAATGAAGAATAGTGCATATGCTTCCTCAAACTGGGGCAAATTTCATGTGGCCTAAGCATAATGGTTGATGTTGTGTGCCTTCATGTCATTTCCAGCTCACAGAGATTCAGAGGCAAAACTGTCACATGGTTTTCTGGGGCTGAGAGTATGTGAAACACTCAAGATCACTCAGTAGTCTTCCATGGCCAAGCAGGGAATTGAAACTTGATCTTCAGCGTCCAGTGCTCCAATGGCTACAACATGCTGGTCCAAGGGTTTCTTGACTGAATATAAGCTCTATCATACCATTATGCTTTCTGTCTTCCTATACTTTTATAGTTTGTAAGGAGGCCTTTTTGTATAGTGCATAATATGGAAAATCATATTTTAATTGTTCAAATGCTAAGGCAGGACCTTTCTTGTGTTTTAATGCAGATTTGGAAATCAGACCTTAAACTACAGGCTTTTTTATGATGGGAAGCACTTTGTAGGGGAGAAGAGGTTTGAATCAATCCACGATTTGGTTACAGATGGCTTAATAACACTGTATATAGAAACCAAGGCTTCTGAATATATTTCCAAAATGACAACAAATCCTATCTATGAACACATTGGATATGCCACTTTGCTTAGAGAAAAAGTATCCCGGAGGCTGAGTAGAACAAAAACTGAATCAAGAAAAGCTAGTGTAACAACATGTGAAGAAAATGCACCAGTTGAAAAGGTAAGGAGAAATGCAATCAGTCTATATTTTTTTCTTCTACAAATTCAAAGATTAAAAATACTGATTTTTTATTATTAAAATGTATTACATGATAATGTTGGTATGTTGGTATTAGAAATGTTAATGGAAAGTTCAACCCATAATGTCTGTCAGGCAGTATGGAATTTATGGTATTCTTCATAGTTGCTGTGATTCACACAAATGGGTTAATTGTTCCTGTGCAATTCATCATTTGGAATCTTCTAGAGCTATTGTGCAGGTGTTTTAGTGGTAGCCCCTCCTCCACTGGTACATATCACTGGTCATGTTCCCGCTCAAGGCCTCAGTTCATTTTTTGCCTGCCACAGCAGCATCAGCATTAGCATCGAAAGGAATGGTTAGCTATGCATTTTGTCTTCCAGTCATCAGGTTTTCAACTTGGACTGCTTACTCTTCTCTCAGCTTTTTTCTGTGATTTGGCTTGGTAGATTTGATCACTTGGTTTGACTTGGACTGTTTCTTGGCTTCTCTCTTAGTGTACCCTCTTGTGGCTACCCTGTCTACCTCTGATTCTCCGATAGCCATGCCATCTGAGTCTTTTAAAAAGGTTCCACTTGTGGAGCAAAAATCCCAAATACTGATGGCCATTCCCATTGCCTTTTTTACCTGAGGAAAAAATCACAACATTGGGTTCTGTTTGTACTGTAAGATGGTGAATCTGCAGGCCTGCAAAAACTGCTCTTTGTACTTGAAAGCCCTCCTCTTTGAGCAGGTCTTGTCTGGATGTTCCCTCAACATCCAGGAGATCCTCAGTTCTATGCACTTTTCGGTGCTGACTCCTCCTTTGTCTGAGTTGTATCCAAGCAACTCTCTAGTCATACTCCTGCTGCTGAAAGTGCCAAGTGTCCTGCATCCAATCCTGTGATTGGTACTGACAAGTCAAAAGGCAAGGCTTCCCATACCAGAGTTCCTTCAACACTAGAATGGACTTTCAATCTCAAGGCTGCTTCTCAAGATGCTGAGTGCAGGCACCATAAGGAAAAAAAAGAAGTCCAAAGATCTTTCCCAACCTCATTTGACATCCTTGGTGGTCTCTACAGTCGCATCTGAACCACCATTGCCAGACCACTCTCCACCTCATTCTCCTCCCAGCTATCAGCTCCATGCCACTCTCCTGAGGTTGCCCAAGCATCAGCCATGTCAGATAGTGAGGTAGTTGACTCTCCCTCTTGTGAACCTCAACATTCTCTGGGTCTTCTAGCTCAGTCTGAGCCGTGGTCATCGCCTCCTGGAATTTGTCCTTCCAGCAATGCCCTTCTACCACCTTCACCTTCTGCTCAGCATAGGCCTATGTCTTGACGCTTGTCTTCAGTTCATCCCAATCTTCCATCTCATCGGCTTCAAGGTCTGGGACTGTTCTTCTCCATTTTATCATAGATCTAGATGATGCCATCACCTTTCTCCAGAAGCTGTTGAGTTCAAGCAGTTCGGCCATAGATACTATGCTCCATCACTGTGACATTCAGGCCCCCTCTAGGAGATTCTCTCTCTAAAGAAGTTGTGGACTGCTACAGTCCTGATTACTATTACTCCAGGTGCCGTGGTCCAGTTCCTCACCAGTATGCTTATGTTTATTGGGATCAAAGTCCGTCTCAGTATTATTACAGTTGGGATTTTTTCCCACACCACTATACAACAAGACATAGAGAATTACTAAATTGGAGCAGATCTCCTCACTCTCCTAAGCACCATCTTTGGTCCCAGTCTCCTAAAGGAACCTGTCCTTCGCACAAGGTGTTGTTGTCTCCACCACCTACAGAAATGCAGGCATGTCCTACAACCACTTCCTCCACCAATGAACCTCAGGCATCCACTTCAGCCACCAATGTGCCTGTCCTCACAACTCCTTCCACCAGTGTCCCTCATACCACTATTTCCACCAGTACTCTGATGGTTGTTTCACTTGTAGCACCTTCTCCACACTGTTCTTCTTCTCCATCTAGTGCACCTCTTGTTGTGACCTTCACCATCTCCACGCAGATTTCACCAGCACCATTCCATGTCCATTGTATCCTGTGACACCAGCTTGGATTTGATTTCATCATCCTCCATTGTTGTTCAGCAGCACTCACTTCCTAACATTCTTGGTGAGCACAAATCTGTTTTAACCGTGGATGACATCCACACCTTTGCAGAATTGATGGTATACATGGCCAGATCCCCCCAGCTTGAACTAAGTTGCACAAACAGAAACCTGAGCACCCAATCTTCAGGAGACATCAAGTGAAGGTTCCTACATATGATTATATACCTCTTCTTCCAGCTCTCCTTAGGATTGCAAGGCATCCTTGGAGCAACCTATCATCTGTAAGACCTACATCTAAGAAGATGGAGATTTTATATAGGATTTTTTATTCTAGTGCTGATTGGCTCTCTCAGCACCCAAAGCCCAACTCTGGTGTTGTTGAGGCTATGCAGACCAAGACAACTCAGAAGAAAGTAATGACCCCCTTCTGACAAAGGAGGTTGTAAGCTTGATATCTTCAGTAAAAAATTCTACTCCACCACTTCCTCATTGCTATTTATGAGGCATGTATGTAAGCATATCAGCAACATCTACGGGAGCAAATGACACGACTCTTAACAAAACTCTCAGATGACAACTGATGTTTAGCAGTGGCTCTCCAATCCGAGGCTTATACCTTGGAATCACAGCAGTTTACAACAGTGAGGCATGTTGCTGACTGCAGCACAAAATCTCTTGCGTCAGTCATCGCCTTACCCCACCATGCCTGATTACACTCCTCAGCTTGTCTCACCAGTGAAGAAGTATGATTGAGGATTTGCCATTTGATGAGTCTGGATTGTTCCACAAGGACAATGATGACACCTTGGAACATACACAGAAGATGTGGACCTCTGCCCATAAATCTGGCTTGCCTTCTTAATCCTTGTAATTGTCCAGGCCTAGATATTCCTGGTTGAGACACATGTCAACTTCTAAACAAGCCAACAGCCTGGTTCCTTTAAAACAGTCC
This sequence comes from Iguana delicatissima, assembly GCA_948472985.1. Lineage (NCBI taxonomy): Eukaryota > Metazoa > Chordata > Lepidosauria > Squamata > Iguanidae > Iguana > Iguana delicatissima. Next base: position 382,474 of record CAOKZL010001728.1, on the reverse strand, counting down.
AGAGCATCTTTTGCTGTGGTACCATCATTCAGGAAGCCCTCCATTTCTTCTCACTACAGATCCCAGTCTTATAAAAAGAAGTTGTTGGAGAGCAAGTGTCACCTTTGACTTCTTTCAGGCCCTTCTTCCTTCCACTCTCCCTTTTAGTGACAGACTCCATCCTTACTTACATGCCTGGTCTACCATCACAACAGATTCCTGAGTCCTCAATATCATTGATAGGGGCTATGCAATCGAATTTGCCAAATATCTGGCATAGTTTGCATTACTGCCCTTTCTATCCTTCTGGTGGAGGAGATAGACACTCTTCTCCAGAAAGGAGCTATCAAACCTGTACCACCATTCTCCACCCTTTCTCCCGCTACTTCATTGTTTTGAAGAAGGATGGTGTACTTCACCCCATTCTGGACCTGAAGGACATGCATTTGTTCATCCATCCCAGTTGTTTCCTTATGGTCACTTTGAACTCTATCCTTATGTTGGTGAAAGAATTAGACTGCTTTGTGACCTTGGATGCCAAAGACACTTATTTTCACATTGAGTTCCAAGTGTCACACCAGCACTACCTCTGTTTCAGCATAGGAAGGAAGGCCTACTGATTTCATGTTCTGCCTTTCGGACTGTCTACAGTCCTATGTGTCCTTACAAAGTGTATGGCAGTTGTGGTGGCTTGGTTATGTCAACAGGGATCATCATCTTTTTCATAAATAGATGAATGGCTCCTTGTCACGTGTTCCAGGTCTCACTTCCTTTCAAATATACATCTCACCCTTTGGCTGCTCAACTACCAAGGTCTCAATGTCAACTTCAACAAATCCCACTTGTAGTGGTCCCATACCATCCAGTTCGTTGGAACAGTGTTCAACTCCTTGAACATGAGAACATTCCTTCCTCCAGATTGGCTTTGTGTTCCACATCGTGCTGCTCTTCATTACTGCCATTTCGGATGGACTCATTCAGGTTCTCCTTGGCCTTATAGCCTCCATGACCTTTGTCGTCTTGGATGCGACTGCTTCAAGCTTGGTTCCTCTTCGCATTCAACATCCTTGGATGTGAGTGACAGTTCCAAGGGCAGTTTATCACTCTCTGGAGTGGTGGCTCCACACCAACAATATGCTAGCTGGAATGCCCTTTCTTCTGCATCAGCCCATGAAGTCTCTGACAACAGACACATCCATGGTCAGTTGAGGCATCAACATAGACGGTCTCTCCATTAAGGGGCAATAGATGGACTGCAAAACAGAGCTCCACATCAGTGTGCTTGAGATGGTGGTGGTGGAGAAAGCTCTCCATGCTTTTGAGTCTCAGATGAGGCACCAACTAGCTTCAGTAATATTGGACAACATCACAGTTGTCGATTACTTGAGCAAAGGAGCACATGGTCGAAGACTCTTCTACACCTCACTCTTTGAATCTGAGACTGGTACCTAAACAGACACATCCTACTTTCAGCAATTCATCTTCCAGAAGATGTTAGCTGATGTGCTCAGATCATTGGTGTCCAGCCACAAATGGAAGCTCCATTGAGATGTTCTCTGATTTCTGTTCTGCATTTGGGGGACACCAGAAGTCAATCTCTTTGCATTGCCTCAAAATGCTCAGTGCACCATGTTCTGCTCAAGGACTCAGAAGGGACAGAGATTACTAGGTGACACCTTCCTTTATCATTGGAGGAGCATCACCATGTACACTTTTCCCTTATTCCCTCTCATCACAAGAGTCCTCTCCAAGCTGTTGAGGGACAGAGCAAACTGCATTCTGGTGACACTCTGGTGGCCTAAGCAGCGTGGCTTGTTCATCTTCTCCACCTGTCTTGAGGAGTTTGTCACAAGTTTCCATCAAGGCCAGATCTCCTGACTCTTCACAACAGTCAGATTTGGAATCTGGACACAGACACCCTCAAGCTGATGGCTTGGAGGATCTGTTCTTAGACTCCCTTTTAACACCACACTGTCAAATCCTAGTGGCTGCTGTGAGGTCTTCCACTCAAAGATCCTATACCTACAAATGGAGTGAATTTCTGTTGTTCTTGGCTGCTCAACACATACCTTCAGCATGTTTTAGACTTCTTCCTTTCTTTGTCTGAGAAGATCCTCTCCCTTTCATCCATCAAATTCTACTGGGCTGTTGTATCTCATCAGTTCCACTTGTTAGGCAACCCTTCTTGTGTCCAGTATCCTCTACTTAAACATTTCTTAAAGGGCTATGAGAACCTGCACCCTCTGTTTCAAGCTCCCGTGGCCCAATGGATTCTGGAAGTTGTCCTTTCACATTTCTCCCAGAGAGTGTTCAAACTGATGGTGACTTATGACATCCACCTCCTTACACGGAAGATGACCTTCCTGGTTTCAGTAATATCGGCCAGGAGAGCTGGAGAGCTCTGTGCTCTCTGTATTGATGCTCCCTATCTACATTTCCACAAGGACAAAGTGGCCCTCAACCCTGACATTTCCTTTCTTTCCAAGATCATCTTCTTTCAACCTTAACCAGGACATTTTACTTAGCTGCATTCATGCTGAATCCATCTTCATAATTCAAACAGATGCTTCATTGCCTGGATGTTAGAAAAGCATTGGATTTCTACATTAACAAAACAGCTGGCATTCAACAGTCGCAAAGACTCTTTGTTTGTTACACTAAGCACAAGAAGGGACTACAAGTTTCTGCCCAACGTCTCTCCAAATGGAACTCCTCTGTGATTCACCTGGTCTATGAACTAGCCAAGGAAGACCGTCCTGTGACTGTGCACAGCCATTCCACCAGATCTGTGGCTGCCTCTTTGGCATTTCTGAAAGGTGTTCCCTTGGAGGACCTTTGCAGGGCAGCTACCTGGTGTCAGCCCTTGACCTTTATTACACACTACGGATAAAACTCAAGGGTCAAGAACTGGGTGCTACCTTTGGGAGGACAGTGCTGTACTTCTGTGTCATATGACTCACCCACCACCTAGATTAGTAGCTTGCTAGTCTCCTATTTGTGTGAGTCACAGAGACCATGAGGAAGAGGAACAGGTTCCTCACCTTTAACTGTGGTTCTTCAAGTGGTCATCTGTGAACTCACATAGCACCCTTCTTTCCTCCCTACTTCTGTCATGTTCAGTATCTGTAGCTTCTGGGCTGATGCTTTGGTGGCAATGGAACTGAGGGTTTGAGTGGGAACATGGCTGTACCAATATTCATATGTACCAGTGGAGGAGGGGCTACCTCCAAAATATTTGCAAAGCAGATCTAGAAGATTGTGAATGATGCACCACGTAGCTGAAGTTAACCCATTTGTGTGAGTTCACAGATGACTACTTGAAGAACCATAGTTACAGGTGAGCAACCTTTTCTTATTCCTTGCCTGTACTAGAAATAAACTTAGAGGATTGCATGTCCTGCCAACAAGGGCTTCCTACTGATTCTGGTAGAAAGATCTTATCTGCACCTGTAAAGGAACTGTGTTCAGATACAATCCCAGAGATGAAATGAATGTGGCAGCTCACTTGCAAAAGGTTGCAAGAGATATGCCTTCGCACCCAGTTATTTAAGCCAAGCTGAGAGCCTTATGCTGAGTCAGGCCACTGGTCTATCTAGCTCAGTGTGGCCTTTCATTAACTGGAACCAGTTCTCTAGGGTTTTTGACAGATTGACTCCTATCCTGGACCTCCATGGAGATACTGAGGTTTGAACCTGAGACCTTTCAAATTAAAAGGATGTGTATTTTTATTGTACTATGGCCAGTCCCTTGGCATGGGACCAAGTTTGAGATATTAGCCTGAGGCACAATACAGCCTCTGTCTTGATTCCCTGTTTCTAGAATACGTACTGCATTTTCCCCACCAGATCTCAAGTTTGTTAGCTTCTAATGCAAAGTGCTAATCTCCCTTTTCCCTATTCTTCCTTTGGTGAATGGGTCTGGATTTGGAGGTCTTGCTTTTCTTTCCATCTATTTTTCCTTTTCTACAGTTTCTGTGGTACCGGTAGCTGCATCAGTTAAGTAAAGAAGATGTGACTAACATAATGAAATTCACAGGGAAATGCCGCTAAAATCAACTGAAATACAAGACAGACTAAAGCTTAAATAAATAAAAATTGTATTGTTATAGGAGATTATAGGAACCTTTTCTGGACCTATAGATTGAAAAATATACCAGAAAATTACCCTTCTTTTTGATGTGAGCATGTTTGAAAGTTAATATTTATTATACAAAAAATGTTTGCATTGCATTAAAGGGTTTTTTTTTTAATCTGCCTTTGGAAAGCTGTACATTCCTTCTGAAGATATTGTTTGATGTTTTTATTTATGATACTGTGTGTATCCTGTGAGCACATTTTTTGAGACATTCTTCTGTCTTCAAGACTATCTTTCTCTGAGCTGCCTTTGGTTATTAATTAGCTTAAATAAACAAGGAAAAGATAAGCAGAGCAAACCAGGTGAAGAAGGTTTAGTTAGTCTTTACATGAACTGATATATCAAGCCTATAAAAGCATAATACAATTTAAACTTCATTAAATATAGACTAATGTTAATTTAGAAAGCACACATTTTAAGAAATAACGCTGCAGAAATGTGATGGATTACTGATTTGGATTTTATTTCAGCCTAGCTAGAACTATGTCAGCTTGGCTACCTAAAAGAATTTTCTAAGGAAAAATTAAGTTGTCACACTTCTAACAATCAGTTCAATGTAATTTAATTACTGATTGATGAGTCATAGGCACACCGTTAAGCTATGCATGAGGTACTTCATGCAAAAAATCTTTGCATGCTCACCTGCTGAATACATTGCTTGACTCATCTCTTCAGAGAGCACAGGAGAAGGTAGGTTTGGATTCATTTCCTTGCTCCTTCAGTCCCACATCAATCTTCTAAATTGGTAATTGGCTCCACAAAACCTGAGAATTGTAATTTGATGATACTGATAAGAGAAAAATCAGTGGTGACTTTTTTTAAACTTTGAGAAACTTCAATATGCTTTTTTCAAGAAAAAGAGTACAATATCTTGACTGTACATTTTTCTAATTAGTGTATTTGGAAAACTAGCTGTTAAAACATTTGAATGGTATTTGTCAGTACAGATTTTTTAAACCGATATCTAATCTGCATTAGGAAAGCTGGAAACCAATGTGTATTTTTTTTCCTTTTTAGCATTCCTTTGTATTTTTTTTATTATCTTTATTCATTTTAAGTACTAATTACTTAGTTTTCCCCTTTTTGTTTTTCTTGTGTGTAATCTGTTCTTTTTTTCTGTTTTGTTTCTATATATTTTGAAAACCTTCAATAAAAAATAAAAATAAAAGCTGATAATAGTAAATGTACTGGGAGACATATGTCAGCATGGATCAACCTACATTCATGTGTGTTGGGAATGGTTTACTACCTATCTGCACACATGCTAACTATCTACATACCCTTTTTTGTTTATCTAGTGTATATCCAGTAAGGCATTTAGTGTTTGGAGTCCATTCATGTAGATGTATAAAAGAGAGGGGAGAACAGTGATGGTTCACAGTCTGATCACAAAGACATAACATTACTGAAGTATCAGATGGCATAGAAAATATATGGAATGTTCCAAACATTTCTTTATCTCTTTAGACAATAGGTTCAACCCCAGGCTTACTCATACTTAAGTTTACAGAAATTGGTGGGTTGTCTCTAGATCTGAATAAATCTAGATCCAATCCTATGTAGGAACAGGTGAAGGTAGGTAACAAACAGCTTGTTTGTGAGTTTTCCTTCTGGTCAGGGTCTATTCCAGTCAGATTCTTAACATCACCAAGAAAAGCCCATGGTGAAAAAGACATGTTAGCCTCCTAGGACATGTGACACATTTGGCATAATATGTATTTTAATCTGAGTCTCATATGCCATATCCATTGACAAACTTAGGTGCAGTCATAAATGTACTCAAGAAATCAGTTTGAAATTTAAGAAAATAGGTTTATTCAAAGGAAAAGTTACCTCTAATAGAGATGAAATTGTTTTTCTCCTATTAATATCCTTGAAGTTTTCATTAAAAAATCCTAATCCAATTTACAGCCCAGTCCTTACCAATTCATTCTGCTTTTGGATTTGCATTGAACCAATTGATAAAAGGCAGTGGTTGAGAGCAGTGGTGGTGGTTTTCACTGTGGGTATATTTCCAGTCTTCATGTGTTTATCCCTAAAAATACAACTGACTTATAAAATCATTCTATAACATGTTAGTTCAGTTTTTTTGTACAGTGTGTGTGTATTAGTTTGTCTGTGCGCAGGGATAATCAACTAAAGGCAATTTTATCTTTGTATTTATTTATCTATCTCTCTATCATAATATTTTTGTGTCACCTCCCAGTCCTTGAGGTGGTGAACAAGTAAAACCAATTAGAATGCTACAGAGATAAAAACATTTTTAAAACACATTAAAAATACCTTTTAAAGATTCCTAAATGCAGTTTAAAAACAATCCTAGAATCCCCAGTTTTAAAACAATTATAACAGAAGTTTTCAAATTGAACGCTATGTGGAACCACGCTGTTTTGGCTGCCTGTCTGAAGCTTAAGAGAGATGGAGCAGCCTGACTTCCTTGGGTAGGGAAGTTCCACAGTTGAGATGCTGCTACAGAGAAAGTCCTGTTACCCACCAACCTAACTTCATGAGGTGTTGGGACACACAACAGGGCCTGAAGATCTCAGATTTCTGTCAGACTCATATGGGAGGAGGTGCTCTTTCAGATATCCTGGCCTCAAGTCATTTAGAGTTTTGTAGGTCAACAGCACCACCTTGAATTGAGCTCAGAAGAAAATTGGAATCCAGTGCAGTTCTTGCAAGACCAGTGTTAAATGGCCTCTAAAATGCACACCTGACACCAGCCTGGCTGCTGCATTTTACACTAGCTGCAGCTTCCACATACTTTTCAAACATACCCCCACATAGAGTGTATTACAACAGTATAACTAGGAGGTAACCAAGGCATGAACCACTGGTCAGATCTGCCTTCCTCAAAGAGCACAGCTAGCCCACCAGCTGAAGCTGTGCAAAGGCACTCCTGGCCACTGCAGCAACATAACTTTCCAAGAGCAGTGCTGGCCCCAAGAGCATCCCCAAGCTATGACTGATCTTTCAGAGGGAGTGCAGCACCATTCAAAACAAGCTGTGATACCAGTCCCAGGTTGGTTTTCCTACTGACTAGCAGCACTTCTGTCTTGTCTAGCTTTAGACTCATTCTGTTCACCCTCATCCAACCCTTTACTGCACCCAGACAACAATTCAGTCCTGTCACAGTCTCCTTGGCATCAGTTGTAATGGAGAAATAGACATCACTATCATGGTTTGGTATGATGACAACCAAACCCTAAGCTCCAAATGACCTCTCCCAGTGGCTTCATGTAGGTATTAAAAAGAATAGGGGACAGTAGTGACTCCTGTGGAACCCCACAGCCTAGTGGTCAAAAGGCTGAATAGTCTCCAGTACCACCCTCTGGAAATATTTAACCAAGAAAGACCAGAACCAGCAATGCCCCCAAGTTCTAAATGATCCAAAATGATAACTATAGTCAGTGGTATCAAATACTGCTGAAAGATCCAAGAAAACCAACAGGAATGCACTCCCTCTGTCCAACTGTTGGTGTAGGTCTTCCACCAAGGTAACCACAACCAGGTTTGAACCTAGATTGGGATGGATTCAAGTAATGGATTTCATTCAAGAAGGCCTGGAATTGTCACCCCTCACTCTAGGACCTTACTTAGAAAGGAGAATTTAGAAACTGGCTGACAGTTAGCTAGGGAGGTGGGAGCTCTGTGTGTCCAGAAATGTACTATGTAGGACTTGTTAGTTGTAGCAAATATGTATTTCTAACTGAGCATATTGTGTGACATTTTAAATATAGAGGATATGTTTTTAATTTGTGGACTATAGATTTATTGCTTGGCAAATCACAAAAGTTAACCTATGTACTTCTAAGCAGAACAATTCTAGAAAAACTAGCTTTGATGAGCCAAGGGGGTGGCAAAGAGTATTATTAAGAGAACAAGAACTTAGTCCATGCTTTGTTGTTATTTGCCATCATTTCCCACTTAAGGCAACCCTTAAGTGACTCTTGGCAAGATTTGTTCAGTGAGGGTTTACCTTTGTCTTCCTCTGAGTCTGAGAGAATGTGACTTTTTTTGGCCAAGCAGGGGTTAGAATCCTAGTCTCTAGAGTGCTCAGTGCTCAAACCACTATAGCACACTGGTTCCAATATATTTCTCAATCCATGTTATGTGGGACTTAAATATAGCATTATTAAAATCATTGGGGAAAACAGGAAGTATTTTGTGGCAGGCGCTTGCTAATTCTTGGAGTTATAACTACTTCTAGGTTTTGTTAGCAGGTTAAAACTGGATACGAGAGTGTAATCATACTCCCAAGATATCTACTGTTGAAATTAGTGGGTCTTAAATTTTGGACCCAACACTTTTAGGAAGGCATAATGAAGTAGAAGCATTTAACTGTGCCACCTACATTTAGTGAAATTTTTTCCCTTTTTCACATTTTTTATCTGGATGGTGAGTAAATAAATTTTAGTGGCTCATTGAAGTGGATAAAAGTGAAAATTGTGAATAAAATATGATTTGTTTCAATGACAAGTCAAACATATTTAGAATTTCTAAAGAAAATAAAATGTATATCAACAATGAATGCCTTAATTTTTGTTCCTGATAAAGTTATCAAACTTCAAAAGTTTCAGCACAGGTATCTTCCAAATGAAACACTGAACAAGCATTCTGCAAATGAAAATTCGCCTTATTCTAATAGCATTTTGGAAGCTGTGAAACCACTGTAAAGGGTGTTAATTTACCTAATAGGTTTGTTAAGCTGTTTGTAGAATATAGCTATTCTTTCTTGCGTGACTATAGCCATTTCTTGACAACAGAAATTATTGGACAGTTCAATCATTGCAGAGACTTTCTCCCTTTGGGTAGGTCAGTGGAAGGAGGTTGCAGTGGCTCTCGCTAGGAAGAAAATGCTTAACATCAAACTGCCTGAGGTGTCTGTCTACCTTCATAATATATTTTCTTCCTAGTTGTAATTAATCAAATTGTACCAGGTCCAGTAAGAAAAATGCAACACATGTGCTAAACTGGTTGCTTTTCTTTCGTTATTTTTCATAATTGTCATTCTTTGTATAATACAGAAATGATATTTATCCACTGTTATATCTCAAACAGAAAAAAAATATACCTGCGTTTGGCTCTTATTGTATACTTGTAGTTCATTTTTAATAGTTTAAGGGTCCTTATGCATGAATAACACTAGCTTTAATTTAAGTTATTAAGTGACTATGACTGTAGCCTTTTGCATACTTCTTTAGCAATATGCTCTGTTGGACTAAGCTATTCCCCATTAAACATATATACAATGTAGGTTCAAATACAGTGCAAGATCTATTCTTCGCATATCACAGATTAGCACAGATGTTTGAGATGCAAAATTTGGCATATTGGGAACAGCTTTCAGAAGAACTATTTTAAATATATGTCTTCTATATAACCATTCAAAATAGGTTCAAATATATGTGGTCAGGGCTTAAGAAGGCACTACAACCAGAAGGAAGTTGAGCAAGTCATTCATTGAATAAGTTTTTAATTGACCCCCACACCTCCCTGTGGGTGGTTCAATGAAAACTGTATTGGTTAATGAACATATTGACATAATGAATATATTTAGCATATAACTATTTTCTCCCACCACCACCCCGGTCTTCTCGTATCATCAGTATCCACAGTTGCCTCCAACATTCTATTGCCTTAAGACAAAACTGATTAGAAACAGCTGGTACTTGATAAACTAGGAACCCAGGAAGACTTAAGCTGTAGTAAGCAGATTTCAGGGAACATGTAGCAATAGCAATAACATGTGTATTTCTATACCACTTATCAGCTAAGTGCTCTCTAAGTGGTTTACAGTGTGTTAGTTCATTGCCCCAACAAGCTGTGTACTCGTTTGACCAACCTGCGGAAGGATGGAAAGCTGAGTCGACCTGGAGCCCGGCAGGATTGAACTCACAACCTTGTGGCTGCAATACTGGCATTTAACCACTGCATATAAATACATGTAGAGAGGAAGTCCAGTGGTCTTTCAGATAGATTTGAGATACAGGTTATTCAACAGTTTCTTGGAATCCAGTGACCAAACTTTTATCTTTGAACATAAAGCCACCCTTAAATTCTTCATTAAATTTAGTCTGATTGTGCCTTTTCTCCCTGGTATAGAATGGGAGGAAAATGATTCTTCTAGTGTGAAGATAAAACAAGATATGCATGGTACTGATTGGCTAGCCAATGTGATGTCCTTTCCAGAACAATTTAACACTTTTTAAAAAGGTTCTTTTTTTATTATTCCAATTGAGAAGAGAATAATGGAAAATAGAAATTTATAAATACTCATCTAATACTTTCACCACCTCCTGAATTTTCCCCTGTAGTTTTTAGCCATTTTAGTAAGCACGTAGGGGTTGATGTAGTAATTAATTAGATTGCATACACTTGATAAATTTGCTCGTATAGACTTCTGAACCAAGATTTTGCAAATGAAGAATTTATCAAGCTCTGTTATATGTCCTTTGCTTCAAGTTTTTATTCTACAAAACAACAATAAAATACATAGTTATTGCTATACTACCACACATAGTCACACTTAGAGAATTTGTCTGTGGGTAAATTAGTTTGTCATTTCTTCTTGGAAAATAGACTGCAAATCCCAGTAAAATAAATAGTTTCTTTTCTGTTGCTGAAAAATTGGCATTATACATTATTATACTAGAGCTTGTACATTTCATGGGCTTCTAGTGAATCAGCACTACCAACTTCCATTAGGCATCAAGGGAAGCTCTCTGCATGTTACTGAAAATCCCCATTCTCTCCTGCAAAAGGTCTGGTTGTTATAATTTTTAAATAGAAGCTGCATGTACACACCAAACAAAGAAAAGCGACAGTGAAGTGTTATCCCAGAACCAAAGTGCTAGAATAACCCTAGCGGTAAAACAGTGCATCTTTCCACTCTAGGTTGTCTTCCTCATGCTTGGAGTAACATTTAACTGAAAAACATTTGTTCGTTTTAAGTGCTATTCCAGCTTCTTGCACTTTGGGGTACATCCAAAGATGAATCAACTATTTTGTCTATTTTGAGTTATTAAGAATGATTCTCCAGGCTTGCAGCTGTACATGCTATACAGCCATGTCTAAACTGCATTAGTTGTGCATGTATTACAAAGTAATTTAAACTGAAGCTGTTCAAATTGCCTGTGGAATAGCTCCTGAAAAGTTCATAAACAATTTCTTGTCATAGCAAAGATGATATCATGATAGATCAATTTTTAGCTCAATTTTTTCTTTGTGCAATCACTGAAGGATAGAATGCTGCTCTGTAGGTACAAATCCATATTTGATTTCCTCAGACTTCACAGAGACATGGAGTATAACAATACAATGCAGTCTCATCTATAGCCATGTCTCAGTGGTTTAGTATTCATTTCAGATGTGAAGCTGGATCTTCTGTGTGAATAAATTAATGTAACTTTCTTTGAAGTAGCTGAGTATAAATTAGTTTACACTAGCAAAGGACTTGAAATTGTTAAGAAACTGCATATGTGCATGTATGCATCAAAGTTTTGAAATAACTGGTTGTAAATAACAAGCAGCTGGCAATTATTTACATGCTCAGTTAACCGAGATGTTATTATGTTGCATTACGGTTGAAGTTTAACAAGGGATGACTTCATTCCTTTTTAAGTTTTTAGTAAATTTCAGCACTGTAGGGCGTATAGTTTCACTAAATGGTGGTAGCAGAATATCACATAGTTCAAAGGCAGAATCACCCTGTTCTTCATGCTGCTAAATTCAAAACATTCTTATGGGTTCCTAAATAGCTAAAAGTAACTAAATTACTGTGGAGGAGAAGGAAGGTGGGATTTCTTTTTAAAATTATGACAATAACTGCATCTAACTACTTTTTCTGGTATTTGGAATTATAACTGTAATTTATTATTACAGTCAGCCCTCCACATTTGTGGGTTTTACTTTCATGGATTTAATTATTTGCAAATTTCTCCAACCTCTGTCCTCTCACCTCAGGTGTTTCTTTTCTGGGGGACCTTTCCCTCTCGGCACCTCTGATCAGGCCACACAGTCCTTTAAAAGCCCACCTTTGGTCCTCCTCCTCATCCTCCACCAGCAGCTGCCTGACCAGCTAAGGATGACTTGCAGCCCAATTTTGCAGCACCACAGACCTTCTTCTGATGTCACCCACACTCTCAAGGAAGAAGATGGGCAGGAGAGAGGAAGTATAGGGCCACCATGCCAACGCACCCCCTTTGCTACTGCTTTCCCTGACTAAGTTTGGACCTTTGATGCCTATTCTCTCCACCATGCCTCAGCTCTCTTCCCACAGACACACACACACACATTTTGATATTGACAATTTTTCCACTTTTGCAGATGTCCTGTGCCCTAACCCTAGCAAATGTGGAGGGCCAACTGTATTTTAAAGTAACTTTCTACTGTTTGGTATGTATTTTGCATTCAGCTTCATTTTTTAAAAGCAAAGAAGTTTACAGTTCTCCCTCCACATGCATGTGTTTGATGTTCACAATTTTGATGATTTGCAATCACGTGCCTCCCCCCACCCATTCTCCTCCTCCCATTCCCTTGCATCTTGTCTTGGTGCAGAGAACTCATGCCGAGGCAAAACGAAAGGGAATGGGGAGTGGAGGAAAGCTCACTTGAGCCTCCCTTTCCCCCTCTGGAGCTCTCAGATTTTTTTCCATGCAAAATGAAAGAGAGTGAGAGAAAGCTCACATGAGTCTTCCCTTCCCCCTCTAGAGTTCCTTCCTTCCTTTTCCCATGCAAAACAAAAGGGAAAGGGAGTGAGGGAAAGCTTGACCAAGCCTACCTTTCCCCACTCTGGAGTTCCCTCCTTCCCCTTCCCATGCAAAATGGAAGGAAAAGGGGAGTGAGGGAAAGCTCATGCAAGGCTTCCTTTCCTTCCTCCAGACGTCCCCCTGCTATTCCTATGCATTTTACCCTGGTACAGTGAACTTGTGCGAAGGCAAAACAGAAAAGAAATGAGGAGAGGCTCAGCACTGGGGCAAAATCCATAGGAATGGCAGGGATAGCTCTGGAGGGGGAAAGGAAGGCTGGTGTGAGCCTTACTCCACCACCACCTATTCCTTTCCCTTTTGCATGGGAATGGAAAGGCGGAGCCCCGGAAGGGAATGAGAGGGGGAGCAAGGGGAGTTATTTGCGGTTTTTCCACTTCACAAAGGTTCTGTATCATGAACCTTCGCGAAAATGGAAGGACAACTGTATTTGCTAATGACTACATTTTATTCTTCCTTTCTAGCAAGATCCTCAGTACTTTTATAATCTCTATTAAATGAATAATTACTACCTGGAACATCTGTGTAATCCTTGTTACACTTCACATCTTACTAGATATTGTTGAGCTGCAAAATTTTATGTAGCTAAGTGTAGATAGGTTCTAAGCAGAGATAAATTGTATTCATAGAAGATTTTTTTTTTTCCTGCCTGCCTTTTACACTGCAGCCTGTCTCCATCCCCTAGTCTTTTCCATGAGACTGAAGGCACTTTTGGAAAAACCATGGTGTTGTGGGGCAGTGGTAAAGATGAAAGGGACGTAGACTGAAATTACGTAATGGAAGAGTAATTAAGAATCAAAACCACTGTGAGTGAAACTTAGAAGGTAGTGTGATTAAAATCAGTCATACAGGCTCAACTATTGCTAATGGACATGTAGTACTGGTGCATGCAGCAGCTTAAATATGTACAGGCATATCTCAGTTGACAAACTCTCTGACAATGCAGTTCCTTTTTACAAAGTCTTTTTAACAGGAGCCTTGCCCAGCGACCTGTTGACTTGTGTTTCATCTAGCTGGAAGTTTTTTGCTTTTGTTTTTGCTAGTCTGTTTTTGAAGCATTGGCATTGAGAGGATGGTAAAGGAGGGCAGGAGAAAAATGTTCAGTGTTGATTTGTAGTAGCATATCCGCAGTAAACAAAGCAATAAAGTTTGATCTGGGAAAGAAGAGAATTCTAATTTAGATGATCCTATTGTAGTTGTGGGTGCTCACCTGTAACAGGTGAAGTAACAGGTGCTTCCAGAATCACTTATTGGGCATTTGTAAAGACTTAAACAGGAAGAAGGGAGGGGGGACAAATAAACCTACCTCAGCAGCTATACCAGTATGTTGAAAAAGCATAGATTCTTAAGCTTTACCACCTTGGAAACATAAAGAGAAGTGGAGGCTGTTGAATGAAAGCATCATCCCAGGGTGCATTTTGGAAGAAACTTTCAAGTAGTCCTTAGAAGATTCAAAATGCTTACCTGACCTGCTTGCTTCATTTCACATGTGCATAATGTTAGTCTTACCTAAAACGTTTGCTGAAACTTGTTGAACTGCTCTCCTTTCTTGTGGTGTAGGAACCTATCCCTGTTATTTCCATGTTATTTCTACCGTTGGTGCCAAAGTTTCTGTTAAAGAAGTGCAACCTTTGAACATCTGTTTCATTAACTGAGCTATACCTGTATCTTATTCTTTTCTGAATATTTTTATGTATAGTATATGCAGAATGCTAGGGATCCCATGTTCTCCCTAGTCCCCCAGGTTACCTTGTTCCCAGGAGCAAATGAATGTCTATTTGTTCCTGGAAAAAAAAGAAAAAAATATATAATTTGAATCTACAGCATTTGAACTGCAGATCATAGAAAACATTGTAATTAGAAGGATGAGGGACTATTTATTATTTTATTTTTTTGAAAATGAAAGTACTGAATTAGAAAATAGTAGTGGCTTTAACCAGGATTTCAATTTGTTTTAGAAGCAACTACCTGAAGGAATCAATTAAGCTTAACATATCATAAAAGTACAGATAGTTTATTGATGATGCTACATGTTTTAAGCACTAGGTGGCAGCTTTACTTAAGAGTTTTAATGGATTTTATGCCTTCCGCTAGTTCTCAGAAGGTATACCACCACCCTGTGCCTTTTTCGTAACATAAAAGCTAAAGTGGAAAATAGTTGTATAATTTATTGCAAGGCCTCATAATTTACCCCAGTTCTTTGAGGAACTGGCATACACAGTTGATGCTTTCCCTTTCCTGTTTAGTCTCTAATAAAGTTGCAAATGAATGTACTGTATTAATTTATCCGTATTTATATGTGTTGCAAAATGTTAAGTAGGAACGGTAATTATGAAGATATATGACAAGGTTCTGATTCAGCAATAGCTGCAAAGTAAGTTGAGAGATATTCTTGGGAATTATCATCATTGGTTCCTTTTGCTTTTGGCATATTTTGCTGGTTACAAGAAGAATAGATCCATTGAATCAGTGGGACTTACCAATGTGTTGACTTGTGTTCAGTGAGTGATTCAAAGAGTCTATTCTATTTTAGGCTAACCAACAGGATTCACACCTTTATTAGTTACATACATTTTTGGATAGAAGTGACCAGCTTTACTGAAGCTTTGGGTATACACTCTCAACTATAGGGTAGGTGTTGGGAGATTGTAGCTCTCCAGATGTTTGAGTGCCGTTCCCATCAACCCCCTCCAGCATAGCCAATGGGCAGGAATGGTGTGTTACAGCAACATTTGGAAGACCACGTGTTCCTCATCTCTGCTGTTAGATGTGTTGTGGCATTTCATATCACCTCTGTCAGATTCTCTGTGAAGCACAGGCAGTTGCAACCCATTTCTGTACATGTTTACTCAGTACAAAAACCAAATCAACCCCAGTTCAGTAGCACCTTAGTCTCAGTTAAGAGTATATAGGATCACAATCTTTGGGCCATTTCCAACACAGCTGGTCCCTGTTCTGGTTGATTCTTATGAGCAAAGCTTAAATCTGTGATATAGATTAAGTTGATCCTTTGAGCTGAGGCTGGTTTCTGAAAAGCTGCAGTATATGGGATTCCTCTGTCAGCAGTCTGGATTGACGACCCAGTTCCTGGTGTACATCAGTAATCATTCTGCTAGTCAGCCTGAGGATGCTAAATATTACACTGGAAATTACTCCTAAAGACAAATACGAGAAGTCCTCACAGTTACTAATCTAGCTCATTCACAGTCAGTAAAAGAGTATAAAAGCAGTGCCTTGGAAGTGATCAACCTTACCATTGCCACCCACTGCATCCTGCCTCTCTAGTTTTACTTGTGCTGCCTCCCTTTTTCTCAGCAGCAATATGTGCTTTCAAAGGTGGCTGTCAGCCTTCCAGTCCCATCTGCCAAGCTGTCTCTTGTCAGGCTTTTCCCATAGCTGCCAGATTCCAGGTTGCTGCAACTTGTCTTTTTTCTTCCTTCCCTTTGCACCTCTGTTTGTACACACACAGCCTCTAGCTCTCTTCCAAGTCCTCTCTCAAATCTCAAGTTGCATTTCCTGTCCAGATAGAATGATAATTATGGAAATGTGGCTTTTTAGCTGAATCTACGCTTTTCTCCTCTAGTACTGCCAAGGAGAGACAGCAGATTTTGACTTTCCAATCAGTGCTTTCTGTGAGTCATGATGCTTGTATTTTTATACTCATAGTTTTTCACTGATTCTAATTTCTTTAGAGGGCAAACACTGAGAAGTGTGTGTTATACTTTCCCATCTGCTTAGATGGGAGCAAGTTAGCAAACCTTGTCATTTTTTAAAAGATTAAGGGAACTTCTTTTTAAAAAGAATGTGGCATACATCTTAACACAGGGACCAAATTAGCCTGTTTAAATGCTTTGTGCAGGTTTTATTTATGATGTGCAACTTCTTCCTATAATGCTGCTTCTGTTCACCCTACCAACAGCACCATGAGGAAAGCCATTGTTGTTCCAAATTTACAGGATAGGAATTGGAAGTGTGTGGCTTTCCAGAGTGCCCCCTGCTCATGAATCCAGACATTTGAACAAAAAGTGATGACTGTCACACTTCATCCATATGTAGCATGTAGGCTCTGCTTTGAAATGGGTGAAACTAATTTCAGATAAAAGCCTAGCAAAAATATTGGCAAAACATTCTTTTCTCTGTCGTCAAATAGCGTGTTTTGTTTTGTTTTGTTTTGTTTTTCCTGCTAAATGGCCTGTTTGGCACCTTGGAAGAGAACATTGGTATAGTAGTGCAAATGACATGAAAACAGGTAGGAAGGTAGTTTTAAAACAAATTAAAAATGGGGACAGGGATATAGCGTAATTTCCTTGGAAGCTTAAAGTAACACCAGTTCTGTGGTTGTAAGTGAGGAGGAAAAGTGATGATCATGGTCATCTTTATGTGCCCTCTGCATTTTCAACGAAGTTAATGCTCAAATTGTGCTTTGTGATCAGATTATTTTTATTTATTTGTTCACGGCATTTCTAAATTGCTACTCTTCAACCAATCAGGCTTGGAATTGTTAACAAAAAAAACAAATAGTAAAATTAAAGAAAGCATATGTAATAATAAGCCATGCAAACCAACAATTAAAAGCAGATCAATAGCCAAACTGTAAAAGTTGAAAGTGTAGGTCAAAGAATAAAAGTTCTTATCTAGCTTTCAAAAGATAGAAGATTACATATTACATGAGGCCTCAGGAAAGGGTGTAGAGAAAATAGAGTGCAACCGCTAGGATGAATCTATGTCTAATTACTACTCACCTTGCATCGAAGTGGTCTATCAATTAGATATCCAATGTCGATAATTCTGTTCACTGATTTTAAGGAAATTGAATTATTTCTTTTATGACAATTGACTAGATACATGTAACTGTTATTTTTTTCTATAAATATATATTTTTAAAAACATACTATTTGACCCTCGTACTATACCAAGACTTTCCTTACTTTTGTGTTTTTTTTTTCCTTTTGCATTAAGCAAGCTAGGCTGTACTTAGCTTTTTTTTTCATATGCATTCTCAGTTTAGCCTTATATGATTCTCTGGCTAGTCTTGGTTGACTTGAAACAAACTGCTGCATTTGAAGAGACCTGGTACAGAATCTTAGGGCCTTTCTGCATTACATTGTTATAGTGCTATTATTCCACTTTCAACATCCTATGGAATCCTGAGGTTTGCAGTTTAGGGATGGACATTTAGAATTTTTTTGGTAGACTACAAGCCCTGGAATTCCACAAGATGTCAAAAGTGGAATAATAGCACTATAAGTGTAGTGCGAAAAGGCCCTTAATTAAAAGTGTGTACTAAGAAGTCCTTAGTCAGTGTAGTATAATGTTTAGGGAACTGGATTAGGACTGAGGAGAAAACATTTAAATCTCAATTCAACCATGAGATTTGCTGTGTGATCCTGGCTAGTTACCGTCTCAGGCAGTTGTGATGATGACATATATTCTGAACTTCATAAAGGAATGAGTGTAAAGAAATGAAAGAATAAAACTAAATCTTGATTCAGCTATGAACTTACTATTTAATCTTATTAAAGCTATTGTTTATCTGCCTCATCACCCACCCCACCTCCACATAAAATATGAGGATAATTATACTTGTCTGCCCAAAAGGGCTGGCTCAAGACATTTTTTTTGCTTATAGAGAAGAGTAAAATGGCTGCCCTCTATTATACATATAGAAGTCTATCAAAGGCATAAGTGGATTATACTTTCATATTGACAATAAAACAGAGTCCGCCAGCATATCTGAGGTGAAAACAACAAGGTAGCTTATGAGGTACAGGACACTTTGCACAGCACCCACATCTCAGTGCTGTAACTGTCACTGTTGTCCCACCAAATCCGCTTCACTGTGCCTACCAGTAGTGCCAGGCCTGCTGGTCAATTAAATTATAAGAATTACTGAGCTATTTGGAGTGCCTTCTACCCTCTAGTGTTGTATAAATCCTTTTTCTTGTTGTACACAGAGCAATATGTTCATCTTAAGGCCTATCTTTAGTTATCTTTACAGGCTGTCTTTTGACTTTCCTTATGAGCTCTGCAGAAAAGCTTTATAGCTATTGTTTTAACTTATGACATAGTTGAATAGAACACATGAGGAGAAAAACATACGTCTCACCACCCCCCAGCTCCTTTCTGCTCCACAAGCCCAGGTTTTCTAGCCTATCTGAGGTTGTTCTGCTGTTGAAAGTTATTATTTTCCCAGCTGGCCTGGAAAGAAAGAAACAAAGAAAGAACTGTGAGAGGGGAAGGATTTGAATTGTGACAGTAGAGTAACATCTGCTCTCCTTCATGGCCTTCCTCTCCACTTTGAAATCATAATGCGTGCCTACTTGCATTCACAGGGCTTGCAGTTTTAACAATCTAGATGTATGAAAAGAGATTTGGAGATCTCCAGCTGTTAACAATTAAGCTAGTTTTTAAAAACTTCTGGGTGGAAGCAAAATAGGCATCTTGCTTTGATTTCATATTAATTTGACTGAATACACATCTCTAATTTGATCTGTTCTTTGATACATCGTAAAAATTCAGCCTACATAAAGTCTGAGTGCCTTTAGAATTAAACAAAGAATGTTGCTATTAGTATAAAACAGCAAGGAGGTTTAGAATAGATCAAACCACTGAAAATCTGGATCCAGTCTAATTGAGTGTAAACAGGAAATGGTATCATCATGTAATTCTGGAATTGTTTTAATGCATTTCCTTTAAATATTTTTAAACCACAGAGTCTGGAGGTTCTTCTCTATTAGTGCTGTAATTGCTTATCTACATGGAGAAATCAGTGGTCACTGAAAATGAAACAAACATAAACATTAGAAATGTTGTGAGTAGAGGATCGTTTGCTGATCAATATAGGACTGATCTATATGTAAAACACCATGTAAGAGCATCTATTATCATGGTAATTCACTCACCTCTTCAGCTTAGTCATTAACAACTACTGCTAATAATTACTGTAGTATTTGTCATGTCAGCATTCCTCAAGAGACTTCATGGTGGTGGCATGCCACAAGTATGATAATTATGTCCAAAAAAGAGCTATGTATAAAAACCCAAAAGAGACAATCCAGCATACAGTTAGCTCTATGTACTTGCCATTTATTTCAGTGAATCTTGCACATTGTCATGCCCCTGTCCCAGGAACCAGACAGGACCCTTCCCAGTAGCCACACCCTAGAGACATGAGAAAGACAGTACTTACAGCAGCCAGTGTAGATGGAAAAGGAGGAGCCCAGGATTCTGGCAACATTTATATAAGAAGGACTCATTAATTAGGCCCACAGCAAGGTAAGACTCTGAGCCTATATAACAAGAGACCAGAATGGGAAGAAGCTGTCGTAACCAACAGATTCAATAAGTGGTAGCAGCCTAACTTACTCCTGAATTCCTTGCTCGTGCTCCTTGAACCCTTGACTTTCTCCTCAACTGTGGATTTTGCCACTGGACACACTGTCTCTCTCTGGAATTACAGTAAACTTGGACTTTGTTTCTCTAAATCTACTGAGAACACAAACTGCAAAATGACTAAAGACCTTTCCACACTACACTGGTATAGTGCTATTATTCCAGTTTCACCATCCTATGGAATCCTGGGGTTTGTAATTTAGGGAGGGGCAATTAGAATTCTCAACCAGATTGCTCTTTGGCTTCAGTAAACTACAAACCCAAGAATTCCACAGGATGCTGAAACTGGAATAATAGCACTGTAACAGTGTAGTGCAGAAAGGCCCTAAGACAAACTTTGCTTGCTAGCTCCTGATAATAGGCTAATTAGAGAGCTGGAAGCATTGGCTGGCTGTCAGCACATGACACACATATATTGCTATGTAGTGTTCTCCAGCTTCAGTTAGGATTTTGGTATGATTAAACAAGGGCTGGCATGCTGTTGAGTAATTACAATTTTGTAAGCCTGATGCAGAACATCATAATTATTCCAGTTTACATTTACATTCATTGCACACCACAGTAACCAAAGGTGCTCCCAAAATCCTACCTTTGCATCCTCACAACTCCCTCCCCAGAAAAGAACCGTTTCTGTGACACTGGAGAGCAAGTTGGTGAGTAATGATGTGTTTAGCTTTTCCTGGTCATGAGGCATGCAGAAACAGGCAGCTGCAACAAGGCCTTGACAGGACCTTCCAGGGGTCTCTGCAGCTGCCTGTCTCAGCATGTCCTGGTAGGGGCTGGTCATCTCATTACTCACTGTCTCATTGTCCAGTGGAAATGATCTCCTGATGGAGGATCTTGGCTAAGGATTCAAGTTTAGCAAGTTTTGCCACTATGCTATATGGACCAGCATCTGAGCACGTGTGTGCACTTTCCTGCTTCCATCCCTTGTAGTCTCTCTGTCATGGTTAAAAACCAACCCCATACTATCATTCACTTGATTTGTTTTTCACGTACTCTCTTCATCAAAAGTAACACATTTTGAAAGTATTGGCTCTGACAGTGGACTGCATCACTAGGTATTAAAGTACAAAATGTAGGTGGTTATCTTTAAAGCCCTACATGGTTTGAGTCCAGGTTACCCGTGAGACTGCCTTCTCCCGTATAATCTGCCCTGGATATTCAAGTCTATATATACACATATACATATATACTTGTGTGTGTGTGTGTGTTATGCAACATATTTATTATAGTAGTAATTGTTACTGCTTTTTGTGCAAACAAATTTAGATAGAGCTAATTAATTGAACTAGTAAAGATTTTTCTGAATAAAAAGTTTTCTTCTTTCTCTCATGGAATGTCACCTCCCCTCTAAAATGTAATGATTTAGAAATCCTGAATTCTCGAATGTGTCCTGCTATTAGAAAAAAGGCAATGAAAACCAATCACAAATACATGAATACCTTACATTGAATACATGAATGATTTTATTTTTTTTAAAAAAAAGGGCCTGCATTTTTCATGAGCTATTTACATGTCATTAGTCCACCTATTGTTAAGTTAATAATCATCATGTTGAACTGAAAAATGCAGATGAACAAATATTGAATCAGTTTTATACTAGCCTTCTGAAACTGTGGAATATTTTGTATTAGCTTTGTGTTGTGGGTAATCCAGGTTCATCTTTTTGTTTTGGTGAGCTCTCAGTTCATTGTGCTTTCAATTTTTTTTTTTTTTTTTGCATTTTAATTTCATTTCTTTCTGCTTTATCCTAATTTAATTGCTGAAAGTAGATGACAAAAGCTTTTATAGAATTAGAGCTGGCAAGGAAGGAGGGATCTGTCCAAAAGGCTGACAGGTCTTTAGGTTCTAATACTTTTTTTAAAAGAAGTATGGGAAAAGGAGGCAAACCTATCTGAGAGGATTTGTATCCCACCCTTGGATACAAATTCACACAATAATAACAGCCTGCAATCTTTGTTTCATAATTTTTCATGCTCGTGAACATTATTTGCAATACAATATGAGTCTTTGAATGAATAGAGTCCTTATAACGTTTGTAGATAATATATACTTTCATTTTACTGCCAGTGAATGCTACTCTGTGTAACATTGGTATGTCACACTGATTTTCTCCCATAATTGTTCACTCAGAAAGCAATCACTCAACTCAGTTATCCTCTTAATACTGCAGCTGGAAGCTAGACCAGTATAACCTGGTTCAAAATCCAGTGATGTCTACCAAGAGGTTCCTTTTAATTTCAATTGAGTGTTGTATCAGCTCTTTAGTTCTTCATGTGCTGTTGAGGTAAAGCTGCTTGAAATGAGTGGGGATATTTTTTAGTCCTTATAGAGCAGAGGTGAACAACTGTGGCAGGTCTGGGGCTGGTTTTCTGCCTCTGGGCTCTCTAGGGGTTGCATGGACTGCCAAAAACAGCAACCAAAAATTAAAAGGAAAGATCTGAACAATTGGTATTCTTTTATCTTAAACTTTCCACAGTGGACTGCCACCTATTTAAAAGGTCAATTGCTGCTCCTAGAGGCATTTAGGAAAAGAAGCATAATTTTAAAAAAAAACAGATAAAGAGTGGTCAGGGGATTCTGGAGGGACTGAGGGCTATGAAAATATCTTTGGGGGACCACATGTGGCTCTAGAGCTGCACTTTGCTCAGCCTTGTTAGAGAGGAACATTTATTACTACATCCTCTTGTAGCGCAGTTATATCAGTAGTGTAAATTTAGTGTTTTTAACCAATAAACTCAAAACATAACCTGAATGAAGGAAAAATGTGCTTGGTTTGTCTTGTTGTAATATGTAAATAAGTACAGTTCAAAGATATCTAGTGTGACCTGAGGAAGAAAGAAAGAATTCAAACAGGCAATAGTTTCTTCACAGGCTGCTCTCAACACCTTTGCATTGGTGAAATCATATAGTAATCAAACAAACCATCATCCCCAATTGTATTGCACAAGTTATTAAGCAAGATTCAAAAATGGCTATTGGTTAACTCTTATTAAGAGTTCTGTGTACACAGTATTGACAGTATTGAATGTGTGTGGTAGTTAACCTCTAAAGCAAGTAGATAGTACTTCTATTTTAAGGACAGCAAGATTTTGACGGGGCCGCTCAAATGACTTGTGGTTAGATTCCAGTCTGTCTTGTTCACTTACAATGTAATATTATTGCTATCACATCAGACAATCAGAAGACAGCATGAAGTTGGCAAAGAGTCAAATAACTCAGTTTGATATCTGTCATATGCTTCCAGAATCCTTTTTTCCCCCTTAAGTTTTCTTTCCTTCTGACTTTCTCAACCTGCTACTGCATGTATATTCTTGGGTTGGTACTTCCAACTTCTTTCTCTTTTATAGTTTACATCTTGGACTGTTTCATTTAGTTTACTGCTTATGATCTTTTCCTTTTCATACACAGCCAAGCTTGAGATATTCTGGTGACATCATGATGGAATTCAGGAAATTGGTTTGGCAAAAGGGGCCTTTCAAACCAATGGCTAGTTAGAGTTTCTAAATTATAGGCTATAAATAAGAATAGCTGCTTAGGTTTAACCATCTGAAAATGAAAATGTTTCAAGACAGCATTTCTATGTATTGAGAAGTCTCTGTGGTTTATGTGAAGCAGGCAGTATATATGTCTATGACACCCTGTAATAAAAAAGTTATATAGGTAATATGTTCAAAACAATATGTAACTTAAAGGTTTTGTTCTTTGTGATACTTACTTTTCAGAACTTCTCATTTTATTTTAATATTATTTCATTGGTTTGCATTCAGTGTTTTCTGATTTTGTTTATTGAAATATCTGCATATCTAACTTTAGCTCCATCTAAGGGTATTACTGTTCTACCCAGCAGTGGCAGCAGTGGAGATCATATCTTTTTTCCATCAGACCCCTTTCACAATTTACTGGAGAAAGATTTTTCTTAAATCTCTGTGATGGATTCTGTACATTTGGTAGGGGAAGGGTAGCAGAAAGGATTAACTCCTAATATTATTCAGACGGCAGCCCAACCAACTTGAGTGTCCTTTTGTGGTAAGGAGTTATCTCTGAAACTTGTAGCTGAATAACTGTAGTGAGGTCTATCCAAAACATTTTACTGTCTGAGCAGAAGAACAAGAACTTCTCCTCTTGCAGTTACATTCCTTGTATTCACACCGGCCCATTTGTTCAGTGAATTTTATTTCAAGTGTAGTAAGACAGCAGCATCTTGTATTGCACCAGAAAGCAGGAAGCTTGCAAGGCAGTCTTCATGGCATGCACAAATCTAGCACTTTATGGCTGTTTTGCCCCTCCAGCATTTGCAACCAAGGGAGCTGCCTTATCCTGAAGGAACAAATAGATCAGAGAAACTGTCTTACCCTGAAGGACTGAACAGATCATAGAATCATAGAGTTGGAAGAGACCTCAGGGGCCATCCAGTCTTACCCCCTGCTATGCAGGAAAACACATCAAAGCATTCCCAACAGATGGCCATCCAGCCTCTGCTTAAAAACCTCCAAAGAAGGAGACTCTATCATACTCCAAGGCAGCATATTCCACTACCAGACAGCTCTGACCATCAGGAAGTTCTTCCTGAGTTTCAGATGGAATCTTCTTTCCTGTAGCTTGAATCCATTGCTCCTTGTCCTAGTCTCTGGAGCAGCAGAAAACAAGCCCACTCCCTCCTTGACGTGACATCCCTTCAGATATTTAAACATGACTATCATGTCCCCTCTTAATCTTCTTTCTTGCAGACTAAACACACCCAGCTCCCTGTTCCTCATAGGACATGGCTTCCGACCCTCCACCATTTTGGTAACCCTCCTCTGGACATGCTTCAGCTTGTCGATATCCTTCTTGAATTGAGGTACCCAGAACTGGTCACAGTATTCCAAGTGAGGCCTAACCAATGCAGAATAGAGTGGTACCATTACCTCCCTTGATCTAGACACCATACTCCTATTGATGCAACCAAGAATTGCGTTTGCTTTTCTTGGCTGCTGCTGCACACTGTTGACTCATGTTCAGCTTGTGATCTACCAAGACTCCTATATCCCTTTCACAAGTACTGCTATGCAGCCAGAGAAATAGAACAGGTGAAGCATAAATAAGGAAGTGTCCTGGGAAGATCTTCACAGCTTTCTACAAGTGGATACATTCAAGTAAATACACACTGGTAGCTCACAGAGAAGTGTCCTGGTTCTGAAGGCTCTCCTCTCAACTGTACAAAAGAGATCTTCATGATATGTCTGCCTTGATATGTTTAGCTTCACTTTCTTGCATAGTGGTTGAAGAATCAGAAGGAAGGGGATGGTCAGGGCAGTGATCTGCCACCCAAAGGGTTGCAGAACAGGCAAACGGGAAAAGGAATGCCTTCTTGAGATCCTATTATAGAATTTTCCAGAAGTCTCAACCAAAGGTATAGATGTAGTTATGTTAAACCCACACAGCCAGTAGATAAAGGTCATCTAAGGCAGGATTAGTGCTAAGTGTTGCTGGGGAAAGCATCCATATATCAGATGCACTGTGACGCCCCTGTGCAACTGTAAAACCACTGGATGTCTAGGAAATCAAGTGAATTCCAAGATCCATTGACATCATGTTTGCTTAGTAATTGGGGAGACTTGTAACCACTGTTTATTGAAATTCGATAGTCTAACCGTTTAAGTCAGAGTTAAGTCATGCTGTCTACAAACATTGACTGTACTGATACCAGCTATGTAGCATTTGTATTGCCTTAATCTGAGAGCAGAAATTTAGCAAAATCAACTTCCAGGTGAAACTCCTTGTGAAGGTCATGGTTACTAATTATGGAGAAAGTATTTTAAGAAAATGGGCCAAATAGTTTTAATTAGAGTATGTGGAAGGGCTTAAGAATCAAGGCAAGATCTGTGATAAGAACCTAAGAATAGTGGAGGGGCGTGGGTCTGAGAAAAAATGTTGTTTCCCCAAGCAGATTTTGACAGAAGATTCTGCAGTATTGCCATGACCTCCCAGCATTCTGTGTAAAGACCTAGACTACCTTTTAAGGATACTGTGGCACAACTGCTGAACAGTAACTCTTCTGCAACAACCAGAGAACTTTTACTGTTAAAATTTTAATTTGAATTGTTTGCCTTCTCTTGTACTATCTCTGGAAGTTCCTCCAGCTTGACTTGTTAAATCCAGTTAGCTGAGGGCATCCAAAATCCAAAATGTTCATAATCTGAGTGGCACATCTTTAATTATCTGCTACTTCAGATAATTAATTGCAATCACTGTACAGCCCCTGAAATATGTATCCATAGGAACTGATAGTAAGGTAGCAATGCCTGGAATGTTTTTAACTCAAGGAACAAAGTAAAGAAAGTACCCATCAAACAGACTTCCACAGAAGTCCACAGATTGTCTGATAGATAAACACAGATTCATCCTAGTACATTCTCTGTCTTATGTTGCCTCTTCTAGAATCAAATAAGTCCCCTGTGCTGTGTCCAGGATCAGACTTAGGTGCTGGATGCTTTCCAATGAACAAAGCTGATTAACTGAGATCTTCTGGTCTTTAGAGGGGTGTAATGTGACCTCATACATCTTTAAGAGCTGAGAAGGCACTTGATCAGTAGAAAATACAAGGAATGGAATACATATAACCTCTGGTATCTATGATGTACTACCACCGGTGCTGTTGGAGTTTGGTATACACAACTGTGAATGAGGTCAAGCCAAGGAAGCAAAACTTCCTTGGTGAAAATGTTAAGAACATGAGAAGAGTCCTGCTCAGTCAAACCATCAGTTTCCAACAGGTGCCAGCAAGATGCTTCTTGAAGGCAAGTAGAATATGAAGGTGACTTTGTTGTTCACTATCATCAAGTTGACTTTGACTTACGATGACCCTGCGAATGAGAGACCTCCAAGCTACCCTGTCATCAAAAGCCCTGCTCAGGTCTTTTAAACTCAGGGCTGTGACTTCCTTGTCTGAGTTTTATCCATCTCAAGTGAGGTCTTCCTCTTCTCCTACTGTTTTCTACCTTGCCAAGCATTATTGTATGTTCTGATGAGTCATGTCTTTTCATAATGTGTCCAAAGTTCAACAGTCTCCATTTAGTCATCTTGGGTTCCAGGGAGAGTTCAGGCCTCTCTCTCTCAGTTCCATTTCTTTATAGAATCATAGAATCATAGAGTTGGAAGAGACCGCAGGGACCATCCAGTCCAACCCCCTGCCTTGCAGGAACACACACCAAAGCACTTCCAACAGATGGCCATCCATCCTCTGCTGAAAAATCTCCAAAACAGGAGACTCCACCACACTCCGAGGCAGCATATCCCACTGCCAGACAGCTCTGACCGTCAGGAAGTTCTTCGTGAGGTTCTGATGGAATCTTCTTTCCTGCAGCTTGAATCCATTGCTCCTTGTCCTAGTCTCTGGAGCAGCAGAAAACAAGCCCACTCCCTCCTCGACATAACATCCCTTCAAATATTTAAACATGGCTATCATATCCCCTCTTAATCTTCTCTTCTGCAGACTAAACATCCCCAGCTCCCTAAGCGAAAAGGACAATATTCATATTGAGTGGTCCTATCTTCACTGTGATAGGATGAGTTGACCAATTTTTGCTGACTTTTCTACCACAATATTTGAATGTCAAATCTAAATGGACAGCTTATATGCCTCCCTCAGAGGCAATCATTCCATGGATGAAGATGAGAAACCATAATATCTGAATCCGTCCTCTAAATGCCTTGGTTTGGGAGCAAGGACCTACTACTACTCAGTGCTACTGCTAGGGATGAATGACAGAGCGTAGGTCTAGGGCCCTACAGTTCAGCAGAATTCCCAGATGACCCCAAGTGGTGCCAGTGGCATGTTTCCTGTAAAAGAAAGTGCTGTAGTGGTGATGGCCATCCAGTTGAGGCTAAAGCTTCAGGTGTGCAGCAGCAGGAGGTAAAGGAATATATTCAGTACATTACGAGTAACAGAACAAATATTGTAGGATGTCATCAACTACTCTATTGCCGCAAGCAGTGTATCTTGTTGTATCATAGAGCTTTTTTAGTTGAAATCTTAGCTTATAAAGTTTTCTCTGTTTTACATTTAGAATAAGCAAGTAAATAATTTCCTGGCCTATGGTGAAACTTTCCATAACAGGGAGTGGTTTAATACTTATCATTAAAAAAGGATCACTTAATGATGGGGCTCCCAGTTCCAGTGTGAGTTGAGAAGCTGATAACATGCAAATTGAGCAGACGATCTAGAGGACAGCCATGTAAGCGGATGTACTGAGTTATTATGTGAGACCAAGTGAGGTGTCTTGGGCAAGTACAAGTTTAAAAGTATTATGAAAATATATCTTTAGAAGTTTATTTTCATATGGGTGCGGTTTGCGTCAATACACATATACAGGCAAATTCTAAGTTCTCTTGGAAGCTTCTCACTAAAGGCTGTTTAAAATGAAAGTGGTACTGATCTTTACAATACGTTAGTCTTCTCTCCCAGTCTAGAAGCATGACATTTGTCTGCAGCCGGTACAGGGGTATAAAGCTATTAAATTTGCCACAGTAAGAAATAGGGAGTCAAGAAGGCATGTATACAGTCGCATACCAGTGTAAACATGGAACTGGTTGTTTCCTAGCACTCCTCCTGAAAGGTTAACTTTGGGTATAAATTAACAAAAGAGGGGGGAACCCTGAACCATTCTGGTTCCCTTTGGTACTTCCTTACTATTTCCCCTTTTCCATTCCCAGGACAAGAGAAAGTCTTTCTTTTGGCTTGTGCCCTATTTATGCAACTTCAGAAACTCAGCATCAGATAATTTCTCTGATACCTACGAGACACCACCACCGCAAAGGAAAATCTCTGCTTTCCGTCTGTCCACAGAAGATACTCCAAGTAATCAAAGCAAAGGAGTTAATGAGAGTGCTTGGGTGAAAATTTGCAATGCTTTCAAAATGTAAGGGGTCAGGCTTTAGATTTTTGTCCTTTCAGGTTTAATTTTCTTTTGTCATAGTAATATTCCTAAAATTGTTTAAGAATGAGAATAATTAAAATTCTGCAGCATTTTTATAGAGACAGAAATAAGTGGATCTAAATGTTCTGAGATTTCACATACACATCCCCTGTTGAAATGTTCATCCATGCATGGCTGTCAGATGGTCTTAGAGGTACAGTAGGCTTCCTTGGTGCATGACAGTGATGGCAGATTCTCATTTCCACCACAGAGACAAGGGGGATCAGAGAAGAGTGGGCCCTAGTCAGTCACAATACCAGAGACTGTATATAGAATTCATTTGGTTTCATTGCACTTTGCTTATATACAAGGCACAATTCCCTCTCCCTCCCTCCCTCGCACACACACCAGAGCCCCTTCCAGTCAAAATTGGGTCACCCATTGCTGAGGTGGCAAGTGTTACCACAGTGATAGCAACAGAGGCCATGCATACCAAAGAATAGTGATGGATCTAATAGAAGATGTCGCATGCATGGACATTTTTATATTTCAGTGGAAACTGCGCGGAGCTTCATCTATAATGTCAGGTTCACCTTCTGGATATAAATACATTGCAGTCTGCATGTCAGAACTGCAACACAGTCAGAGCTTCTAATACTTTTTTAAACATTTGGATGTAGGAAAAGAGAGGCTGTGATTTAATGCAATCATTTTTGTCTCCAGGCTCTGCGTTAAGCATAAGTTACTTACATGCATTCAGAACATTATATTTTTCACTACTAGATATCAGTCTTCCTTTCTTTTTCACTTTCTCCCTTTTTCTGTCACTGTCAACATGCCCTCACATAACTGTAATGGAAGAGTAAAAACCAGGATATGGCAGAGTCTTGCAGCCCTTGGCCTGAGTGCAGAATCACCCTGAGGTCAATCAGTTCAGGCCTCTGCAAGAGCAATCGTCATTTCCCTGGCATTCCATTGAGGGAGAGGAAATGGGGTGGGAAAAGGAGAGGGAGAGGGAGAGAGAAATGTTGGGCTTGTGTCCCTTGGACTCTGGCCCTGCCCACCACTGACATCTTGCCCGCCCTTCCTGGCACATGGCTTTTAACAAATAACCATGGGAGGAATGCAACCCTTGACAGAAAAAGTTCCTGTCAGGATATAAGGTAGGGTAGACATATGAATGGCTGGGGAGAAAACAGAAAAAAAAAATAGGAGAAAACAGTTTTTTTCTTGTTTTTTTATAACAGCTTTTTCCTGGAAAAATTAGGGGAAGTGGATTACAAAGCATTTTCTTTTAGAATGATCCATACAATGTTAAATACAAGGCGTCCATTTATCCTCCTTCCACTCATTGTTTCTAAAAACTATGGAGCAGGTAGACTTTGGGGTAAGACCATGTGTAGTATCTCATGTTATAAGCAATTACTGGACTTAGTTTCCTTTTCTCAGTTTTCTTTATGAGAATGAGTGCCTTATGTTTGCTTGAAAGGACCACAGGAGGCAAAATGATTTTCTTTGTTTTCCTAATATTAATGGTTTCTTCTGTCTTTGTTTGCCTGTTCTTCATAAACTGGCAAAACCAGAGGCTTCTTACAGTTCAGGTCTTTGTAGCTGCATTTTAAACAAAAAATAAAATGTAAAAAAGTAAACTCAATTTGTAATTGTTTTCTGAATAAACTACACTTTTAATGTTTCACATATAAGTTTATGACAAACCAAGTTACACATAGTGCTTTTTATGTTTCTAAAGTAACAAAGTGACTTCCAACCTGACAAAGCTGCTAAGTATTGCTTTTTTAAAAAAGCTGAACGTTTCCATTTAAAAAAATGAGAAAGTGGGATTTTCCTTCCCCAAAGACTTGAAAATTTCCAGAAATTTTACATCTCCAGGCAGGAGTGGAAATCATGTGGCCCTCCAGATGTTGTGGAACTGATTTTCGACAGCCCTAGATAGCATAGCTGATTGTGGTACAGGGACATGTATGCTTTTCAACTAAAGCGCAGGGGAAAGGTATACCTTCATCCTCAACAGTATCCCAACGTGCTACCCCCGTTTTTTCCATGTGTGTGGCTGCTGCTCACTACGGATGAGGACAGATAGAGCACTATTGCACAATCAAGGCCACTGAGATGAGTTGTGGGGTGATAAACCACTTGCTCACTGCCTTGTACATTGACATAAAATATTGTGTGGTGCTAAGTAAGCTGAGGATGAACGACATTCCCAGGCAAGTTCCATCTGCTATAAAAACAAAACGAGGAAATGTGTATATTAGATTTGTCCAAGTTAAAAGTGTAGTTTTAAAGGCTGTACTTTAAATTAATGACATTAGTGGGCACATATGGAAATTTGAGAAAGGATCATGGGTGCCATCACAAAGTGGCTGCTGGGGCAAATCCAGCCTCTTGCAAAGCATCCATTACTGAAGGCCAAGCTGATGAAGCTAAAAAGATAGTTGCTTCAAGTACAAGGCAGAGGTGGGAGCTGAGCCCCCAGGACACAAAACCTCCCCTTTGAATCCATAGTTTTGCTTCAGCAGACCACCCGTTTCACAGAAAGACAGGTCAATTATTTTAGCAAGTATATTTCACCAAAAGGAAAGATCGTGCACAAGAACCACACAGTTGCAGTTGCCATCACCCCTTGGAATTACTTCTTCCCACTCACATTCTCTTTCCTCCTTGGGTCATACTTAAAGTCTTTCTCTTATACAAATACGCTCTACTGCATCTGTTACAACCATGCATCTGTTCATCTGTCACACACTCATGCATAGTTCCCTCTTTTATCCACCCCAAACTATTAGTTAGACTTTTCAAAAATTTCAAAAAATCCATAAGGGAAGGGACCTTCGTGCATACCATGGGAGGATGACCATCAGTGCCACATTGTGAATCGTGGATTGGGGTATTCAAATTGTATATTAAAAATGTTCTCTCTGACAGACGTACTACTGTTTTTCTAACTAGGAATGTTTACAGACAGATTTTATGGTCACCTAAATTAAAGTGTGGAGCATATATATGCTTGTGCCTTTACAGAGGTTCAGATAATACTCTTTACTAATTGTTGGAGGCCAGCAATGAATCTAATTGTTTCTGGTTAGCAAATCTAACACAGTACACCAAAAGGATACTTTGCCTTCCCTATCACCACCACTGGAACTAGCTTCAAGGGGTCTGAAGCTCCTTCCCATCTCATTACATCACAGCATCCACTGCCATTTTATCTATAACCAGAAGATGAAAAGAGCCAGCATGATGTAGTGTTTTAAGAGTGTTGGACCAGGATACTGGCAGATCATGGAAACCCAGTGGGTAAACGTGAGCAAGTCCCACTCTCAGCCTTAAAAGAAATGAGTGGCAAATCTCGTTTGAATAAATATAGACAAGCACTCCTGTAATAGGGCTGCCGTAAGTTGGGGTTGACTTGAAGGTACATAGCAACAAGGTCCTGATCCTGAACCTTGTAGTCAGGAGCCCCTGAAACCTGAGCTAAAATTCTTGCGGATTCTTTCCCATAACTACAGTTCACCTGAGGACTCAAGTACCTGCATGTCTACTATGACTGCCCAGTGGCACAAGGAGCATACCATGTGGGAGGCCTTGGAAAACAGGAGAAGCACTCTCCTTCAGGCCTAGGGGGTTAGGACTCTAAAAGGATTCACGCTCATCAGTCGGGTAGGTGAAACATCAGAGGGGCACTGTAGATAGGAAATTCCTAACACTTAAACTCCAAAGCAAATTATGTAGATCACTTTAAGCTTTCCCCTCATACTGCAATCAATTGCTGCATCACCTAGTAGGTTCCTGTGTGGATAGATCAGAAAGTAACTGCCACCAGCATCTACTCGTTTTGTCCAGCAAGGGACAAAGGATAGGTGGCAGTAGTATCAGAACCAGAATTGCTTTAGTTAAACTGAAGTCTCTGTTATCTCATTTACATGCACATCTCCCTTTAATTGTTCCCCTACTGGAAGACAGGCAGAGGTATGAAGATGCAACAAACCAACCACTTAAATAGCAGCAATAGTATCTCATTCTCTCATTTTCTGGTGAAATGTTAGGCAGCAGGACAAAGAAGCTGCTGAAGGAAAATTGGGGAGGGGGCAGAACGAGATCAAGTTCTGAGTTTCATCTGCATCAAAAAGACTACGCAAGAGAAAGGGAAAGGGGAGTGGAAGGACAGAGTTAAAAGGATTAGGACAAAAGCTTCTTCTTCAAAACCTGTCTCTTAAGTTTCAGAGAGCTTCTCTCAGCCCAGCCCATTTTATTTTGCTAGTTTTACAGAACATTTCTGGCTCTGATTGCATGAATTTAACTACAGCTTTTCTATAAAGATGTTCAATCTTCTGTTTTCACCGAGGGCCAGAGATTTGTATAGCATGAGTGCGGCAAGGCTGGCTGGGCTAAAATGTTTGGCCTCCATAGTTAGTCCTTTATTAGCCTAGGACAGTGTCAATTTGAAAAAGATAGTGGATGCACTAGAAAAATCTCCCAGTCATAAAAGAGAGAGAGATTTAAAAACAAGGCATTACATTACTAAAATAAGATATATTATACTTGCACAGTGCTTCTTTTTTAGAAAGAAGAAGTGCTTGTCAATAGCATGGACTAAGCTTCTAACACAGTTGGAAAGTGAATGGTGCACAACTGTTTCATATTGATTTTTCTCCCCATCAAGTGAATAGAGCATCAGTGTCGAAGCATAGCCATTTCATTCGCTGCAGGAGGCCAGTCAAAGAATGATCTGTCATGAAATATATAAAATATTCACAATAGAGTAGCCTTTTTTTTCAGAAAAAAAATCCTAATGAAAAGAACAAATTGTGTGTGAAACTTCTGCTATTATATAGGCACCCTTAACAGACAACCTCCTGTGTATTTTTCAGCTGTAGTATAATACAAGCCTGGAAACTCGTAACTCAATATATTATCCAAGATCCTGATTCAGTTTTCATGTTATTTTATTATTTTAAAATATTGATCACAGTCCATCCCAAGTTACATTACTGAAGCTACAATTTTGTGGGCGCACATCTTGAAGTAAAATCTATTCAGGACTTATTTTGGAGGAAGTGTGCTTAGGCTAAGATAGCTAAAAATACTGA
This sequence comes from Iguana delicatissima, assembly GCA_948472985.1. Classification (NCBI taxonomy): domain Eukaryota; kingdom Metazoa; phylum Chordata; class Lepidosauria; order Squamata; family Iguanidae; genus Iguana; species Iguana delicatissima. The sequence continues at coordinate 348,187 of CAOKZL010001728.1, read as the reverse complement.
TTTTCAAAGGAGGGGTAAGCATAGAATAAATGGGTTCTAAAGTGTACGATTTGGTTAGCATATGGCTGCAGATGTGCTTCAAAGTAGGTATATAGTAGCTGCTTGAATCTTGAGAGCCTAGAAAAGTTACTTTTGGGGCTGTAGCTCCCACAATTCCCACTGGCCATATTTTAGGGCCTGCATCTCTCTTTGCTCTTCAGTGTTCATGGAGAAAGAAGAACAAGTTGCACAGAATAAGAAACTATAGGAGGAGTGTCACAAGAAATTTAAATGGCATGCTCACAAAAGCTGCTTGGTTCCTTGTGTGCCCAACACTACCTTTACTGCCATCCCATTTCCCTGGCCAAGAGCCAAGGGATTGAACAAGAGTCCCCCAGCATCACCTTCTGAATTCACCGCTCCAGGAAGGAATGAAGCCACTGTAGAACACTGTCTCCAAGTCCCATCCCTGCAAGGCAACCCAGAAGGATACCATGGTTGATGGTACTGAAAGCTGCCAAGGGGTCCAGAAGAACCAACAAGGACACACTTCCCCATAGGTCATCCAACAAGGCAACCAAAATAGTCTCTGTCCCATAGCCAGGACTGAAACCAGATTGAAATAGATCTAGATAATCTATTTTATCCAGAAGCCTCTGGAGCTGGGAGGCCACAAAGGGCCACAAAGGGCTCCACAGCCTTGCCCAAAATTGCAATGTTAGAGACTTTTTTAAAAGTCAAATGCCTTTTGCTCTTTTTCATTTGAATTTATTTAATAAAAGTGTTGATCCATTCAGGTTATAAGATAGAGCCAACATGAAATAGTGGTTTGCGTATGATGGAACCATGTTGGACTAGTACTCTGGGAGACCAAGGTTTAAATCCCTGCTCAGCCATGGGAACCCACTGGATGACCCTGAGCAAGTGCGATTCTCAGCCTCAGGGGAAGGCAGTGGCAAATCTCTGAATGAATCCTTCCCAGAAAACACCATGATAGATTTGTTTGGGGTCACTGTAAATCAAAAATGACCTGAGGACACTTTGTTTGTTTGTTTGTTTGTTTGTTTGTTTGTTTGTTTGTTTGTTTAATACCTCACCTGTATCCTAGGATGTGACCCAACAACACGCATGCATTGATCTGGGGAAAGAGGGGATTTTCTTTTGTGTTCTAAGCAAAATCTAGGACATATGAGTGGGTCCTGTGTGCACAAAAAACTCAGTATAACTAAAAGCTTGCAGCGATCTTCAATGATTATTATGTACTTAATATATACTTGAAATAACATATGAAACTAACATTTGTCAATGTCCCACATTTTTTACTCATCCCAGTTCACCAATGAATTCATCAACAAGTTGTCCATTTTGTAAAATAGGGCCGAAAGACTATTACAGCCTCTAGAGCAGTGGTTCTCAACTTGTGGGTCCCCAGTTGTTCTAGACTTCAGCTCCCAGAAGCTCTGAGCATTGACCATAGTGGCTAGGGCTTCTGGGAGCTGAAGTCCACAAACATCTGGGGACCTACAGGTTGAGAACCACCGCTCTAGAGGCATGACTGAAAAATGTAAGAAACCATCCCTTTGCCCAGTGGTCCATATTAGCTAGTAGATCTAGGGACAAGCTAGCTATTTGCCATGCTGACTGAAGGATTCTGGGAGTTGTGGTCCAAAAAGAAATTCTTCTACCTCTGTTGTCCAGTAAGTATACTTAGGATTCTAGCCATGCAATGGTCTGATACATGTCTCTTCATATCTTTGCTTCAGTGGGGCTGACTCCCTAATGAATATGTTTAGCATTGTAGTTGTAATCATTCCAAATGTCATAAGATTGCGCTGAATAAAAATGAGTGCCTTTGGCCATTTTTCTGCAAGTATTTTCTTGCACATAAACCTGAGCCAATTTTTTTTTTGGCATCTGTTCATTTGAAGCAGATGGCAAAGAAACATAGATAGGGAATCCAGTGAACCCTGCTGCATACCCATACACTTTGCAAGCTGTCATTTGTATACAAGGAACACGGGGACACAGTACAAATCAGAGGATTTAATCTTTATTGTCTTTACCAGACTGCAGTAGCATAGTATGGGCATGTAGCAGCAAATGGAAACCTATGGTAAACTGTCCAAAATTGTGTACAGTCTGACAGTGCCTTGAGAGTCTGACATAATTCTGTTGGTGCAAAGCTCAGCCTTTTCACTGACGTTTTAATAAATTTATTACATTTTTGGAAGTACAGCTTGCTTTTCTTTTCTCCTTCTTTAGATTGTATGCCATAAATGAAAGAGCTATTACAGTTCAATATTACCATGAAGCAGCTAACCTAGTGATTGTGGAAATGGCATTTGAGAAAAATACAGCCAAAGGAAGAGCTTAAACTGATTCCACTACAATAAAACAAATACTAGAAATACTCTGTGTAACTATTGGTTTTGTTGTATAAAATTTCATTCGTCATGGAAGAATATGCATGCCTAAAGTAGGGATAAGTAACTTATGTAACACTCTAGGTGTTGTTTGACTTCAACTCTCATCAGTCTTAGCCAGCATTACCAGTAGTGAGGGACCTGCAGTTCCAGAACATCTGGAAGGTCAGAAATTACTTATCTCTGACCTTAAAAATGAGCTTATACTGTCAGTTATGACAGCGTTAGACATTTATTGGGGAACAAGGGCTAAACTAATGCTAGAGCTAGACTGAGACATGCCACAAACCTAAGCTATCTGAAGCTATAGAGCATTACTAAAAATATGTATATTGTTGTTACAGAAAAGACTATGGCCTAAATCCAGCATTGTGTTGGTTCTCAGCACCAGTGTGACAAAACCATAGCTGCTTCTCCTCTCCTCTCCTCTTCAGCCCAAAGAGCCTCCCAAAGAACAGTCCTCTGGAGCAGGCTTTTGGGATGTTAAGGAGACTGCAGGGGGAAGGGAAGTGCTGTATATTGCCTGATGCTGGTTATCATGATGATCATGATCATGATCAATTTGCCCCTTTTTGGAGTTGCAACACACTAAATTGATGTTTCAGTAAGCTTTCCTAGAACTTTTTTTGGGGGGGTGGGGCGGGCCTTTTAGAATCTCCACCACTGACCAGTGTGGCCAGTTCTTTGCTCTGAATCTATGCTGAATCTCTTCACTAAAGGTCATGATCTTGAATGCAGTTTGGAGAAACCTCTCTGTCCTCACTTGATCAGGACGCTGACCTTTTGTAGGCAATAAATGGTCCTGCCTGACTTTTACACTTTTTTTCCCACTTACATCTGTGGTGTACACCTGGGTCATATATGTATATGTTTGTAAAAGTGGCGGTTCTTGTCTGCTTGCAGGTTAGCCAGAGAATATTTGGTATTGTTTACTGTTAAGCAGATAATGGCATGCATGCCTTTAGAAATGGAGTGAATTGCAGGTGCACCCTGGAGCAAAATATTCTAATGTCAAGAACGTCTTTGGAATTCTTATTCAGATGGTGTTAAACTATGAAAAATAGCAGATAATGTGCCTTGAAGATTTTACTTCCAAGTGTAGTGCTAAGGTGAAATGTCAACCTTTCAGTTAAAAATATCAAAGAGCGCCCAAGTTTTTCAAATATCAATGATCACACAAATGATTTTAAACATCCAGGCCCCTGTAGGATTCTTATTTACATTTTTCTGCTTCAATGACTATGGACACTTCAACCATTCTTTCAATCTGGAACATAAATTTGCAGTCATTGTTTTGCATTAAGTGACTAAACCAATCACTTTGTCCCTGTTTGATCTCTCAGGCTTCTTTGAGCTGATTTCCTTTTAAGCAGTTGTCTGACTCGACAAAACCTGGCCTGTGAGAAGCTGCAACTCTCCATATGGAAGGTTTTCTATGAAAGGCAACATTTATTGCCCTCTTGGGTGTTAAAAAATAAGTCTGTTGAGTCTGGGGATGCTAAAACCATTATGTTAACCCACTCAGGGGAAACACCATGATGGCTGCTGATTTGAGGAAAACAAGTATGTGATTTGCTCATTTTAGACAAAAAGAAGCTGATTTGACACTTGTTAACAATTCTAAATTCTTATCAAAGAAGTGCTGATCTCAGATAAGTGTTGAATAAATTGAAATAAAATTAAGTGTGCAAATGTGATAAACAATAGCAATTTGCTTAAATTGAGTCCCACTCTTTAGCTGACAACTTCAACTCTCTTTAAATATATATCTCTAAATCTCATAAGGTTGAATTATGTGCAGGATAATGTAATTCAGGACCTCTTTAAATGTGGAGGCTGAAAGCACACATTTATCACTCTAATTGCCAGATTTCATCATTGCATTCAGACACTGCATTTAAAGTGTAGATGAGTGAATCTGCAGAGTGAAAACATGCTGTTTTCGAAATACGGTATCTAAATCAGAGGATTGTTAAAATGCATCTGCTTTCAGTGTCTATCACATTCTGGAATATCAATTCAGTTGGGTAAACACAGTTCAAAATGCTGCCTTGTCAGTTTCATGCTGTGTAAATCCTACATTAATGCTTTCTATAGTAAGTGTGTCTGTCTTTGTCACCAAGGTTATATGCTGTTTCTCCAACAGCTGAGAGTTTAAGACATTCCAGCTGGAACCGATATCTTGCACAGGCTTCAGTCTGGCTGTAGCAGTGATGGTCCCTGTTTCTAGTAATGTTTGGATTAGCTCTCTTTCCAAAGCCCTTGAAAAACAAAAATGAAACCACAAATGGCTGTAATTCACACAAGGCCTCACAAGACATAACTCTGCTCTTAATCATGTTTAGTGTCAGACTGAGCACTGCATCCGGTTCCAAAGTCTAGTTTCAGAGCTGATGCTTAAAAGGAAAATAAAAAACAACAAAAAAACTAGCAGCACAAATATAGTCTGAACAAGATGGAGGATATCTTTAACATCTGAAGTTCAAGGGAACTTTAATAAGCATCTGATACAGATATGACCATGGAAGGTCCTTGTGGTAATGTGCAGAAGAGGCATCTGAAAACAGTTTCTCCAGTCTGAAGAGGTCTGATGTCCTGAGTTGTTATGCGATCAAACAGGTAGTCAGAATAGTGTTCAATGTCATTTCCATCAGGTCAGATAGGAATAATCTATCATAACATTACACCAATGCCACTGAAAGAGTTAATGCTGACAGAATCACCAATCTCAGATGCTATACTGTGCTGTCACATTGAGTTAATGCATAAGACAGACTTGAGTAATCATGATCATAGTCCTTACATTGTGCCTTCAAACAGTTGATGCATTTCATCTGCATTATTGAAGACCAGGTCAAGACCCTCTGGATGAGTTTCCTGTTTCACCACATTGTTTATAAGAGTCACAGTGTGAATCCGGGCATTACTTTGTCAGCTTCTAGCATGCAGAAACACAGACATTCCGTGTTAATGGCCAGAAAGAAGAAACCTGTTGTTATGATGAACAGAATTGATGCTATTAGCTGTATTAAAGAGGGAACAGTGAATGTGGTGCTTTTTCAGTGTTTTGGACTACAACTCCCACAAGCCCCAGCTAATCTGACCATTAATGATTATGCTACCTATAAGTTCAAAATATCTGGAAGACACCAGGTTGCCTAAGCTATGCTCCTATATAGGAGGTCTGTTTAAATGTATTCAAAACGTCATGAGACACTTTTATTTATGCTCGCTGTTTAACCATTTTAGGTGCTATGTACACTGATAGTGCAGTATAAATAAAGAATAACAAAATTAATTAATAATACAACAATGTAGCTCCACATACCTAATATTCTTAGTAAGCTGTTCATATGGAACCACAAGTGATGGACAGTTCTCCTAGGGTGGATCTGTTTACTTGCTTTTGCAGATAGAGTTGCCAGGATGATTATAGTAATCTTGAAATTTTAAGCTGGAGAGCCAGCATAGTGTAGTGGTTTGATTTTCAGAGTAGGACTCTGGAAACTAGGTTTCAAATCCCTGCTTGGCCCTGGAAATCCACTGGGTTGCCACGGGCAAGTCACTCTCAGCCTCAAAGGGAGGCAGTGGCAAACTCCCTCTAAACCAGAGCTTTCCAAACTTTTCATGGTGGTGACACACTTTTTAGACATGCATCATTTCATGACACAGTAATTTCAGTTTTACTAGCAAACTGGAGGTTAAACTAACCCTATATAAGAGATACAGACACATATATAAATTGTAATAACAAAATATATGGGGACACAACATATCTCATGAAAACCATTCATATATTTTTAAAAATATAAGATTTATAAATAATAAGATACATTTCCAAGATTGCAGAGAACACACCTACACACTCAGGTGACACACGTGTCGTGGCACACCGCTTGGAAAACCCTGCTCTAAACAAATCTTGCCAAGAAAACCCTATGATAGGTTTGCCTTAGGTCAGAAATAACTTGAAAACACATAACAATGACAAAAAACTAAGCCTGAATGGATTGAGAAGCAGGACAAGGAAACATAAAGCTCCATGGAGATGGGAAAAGGTACTTGTCTTCTCTTACCTTTCAGCCTCAAACATTTAGCCACCTCCATTCCCTCCTAACACGGCTCTTGTTTCCCTGGTGGAGAGTGAGAAGAGGGGAGCAGAGAGGCATCAAGTTCTGTTCTTGTTGTCAGCACTTCTGTTCCCCTTCCACCTCCCCCACCACCACCACCACCACCCACCACCACCCCGACAAGAGCCATGTTAAATGGCTGCATCTGCAAGTTCAAGATTGAAAGGCAAAGGAAGACAGGTGCCTTTACCCAGCTTCACAGAGTTTTATGATACTGCTCCTGCTCCTTAATTTGTTTAGGCTTAAAGTAACAAGAGCCTCATCCTGTATCCAACCTGGCAACCCTACTTGCAGAGGATGTCACTGGAGAGACACCTATGCAAACCACTCATGAGATCACAAAACAGCTCATTTCTGTAACTGCACAAGGTAAAAGCATTAAATGGATTAGTAAAAACTACACATATGTCACAGCAAACCATTGTACTCTGAAAAGTCTGAAATGGTACCTCTCAGGGCCAACCCTATGATTAGGCTGGGTGAGATGCTGTGGGACAGGAAGCTGCAGTGAAGCATTGGAGGCAGAGCCATAAGTGCCACAGGGCCTATTCTGGGCTGCTTAACATAGCCTGCTACTCTCGGGTAAGAGGAAGATGATGAGATTCAACCAGCACTTGGAAGTAACAAGTTACTTTTCTTGTAACAAAGTTGCATTTCAGAAGTTACAGAACAAATGGGAATAAACTTATTTTACTGGTATGATGAAAAATGTCTTCTAGTTACTATAGTTTTTAAAGTTTCCTTTAAAGAGCATTTTAAGGCATTTTGACAGAATTTTTCATCTTTTTTTTTTGCCATCCTTTTATCTGTCTTAAGTAAGTCTCTGTGTGTCTGTGTCTGTGTGTGTCTCAACATCCATGAAAAGTTACAAGCAACAGTTCCCTATAATGAGTTACAACAAGAAATGCACTTTTCATCCATTGCAGTGAGCAACAGGAGTTAATTACATTTAAAAAGTAAGTTTCTAATTTCTGGATTCAGTTGCCACTTGGGCCAGCTTCAGTATGTAAAAATGGGGGAGGTGGTGGGGTGGTTCCCTCTCCTTTGCCTCCGGCAGAGGATTTCTTGGATCTTGAGAGTTTTGTGCTCTCTCTCTTTCCTGCGACATGGTTTCTTCCAGGTGACAGCTAGTGAAGTGAGACGCCTGATGGAGTTGGCTTCTCATCAACACCAGCTCTATGCTTTCCTTCTCTCCTTCTGCAACAGTCTGATCAAATGGGCTCACTCCTAAATGAAAGGAAGCAGAGCCAGTGTCAACAATCGGTTTTAAGCAGCAACAACAGAGTTCCTCAAAACATGTGTTTTTCTTGGACTTTTAACTGGTCTTTTGCTAACATCTGCACTGTTGATGTGTAATCATGTTTGATTCTAGATCCAGTTTCCACAGCAGCATCCTGCTGCTACTTCCTTCATGTAGCAGGAGTAAGTGCAGACTGTTAAGGCATGTGGACTTTTTAAGAAAACAAATTACCCTGTTTTTGAAATTGAAATTTTAAAATTGAAACTTAATTGAGAAAAACATATTTTCAATACATTTTTAAAAACATAGATGATTAGTATGTGGTCTTGTCATGCAAAGCTCACATATCAGACAGGAATCTGATGGCAGGAATCTGTTTTTTCTAGCTTTAAAACCTGCCTTGTGAACTACTGAAAAGCAACTCTTCATATATTTATTAACGAGTCTTTCCAATAATTTTTTTTTGAGGGGGATGCCTTTATGCACAAACATTTAATTTCAATGATGTTGTTTGAATACACAGTACTGTCAATTTGATGGTCTACAATGCAGGAATCAGAGTAGGTTTGACTTGGAAAGTTAAAAACTTTTTAAAACGTCAGAAGAGTTGATCATCATCTTAATACAGATTCAGTACCTTTTCATAATAAATGGAACTAAGAAAAAGCTGTTTAGTTAAGTTGTTCATTGAGCACATTACCTCTGTTACCAAACTTTTTCTGAATACACTGGCATTGCATTGTTTGTTTTTAACACACATGCTAGATCCTCTAAATCTAGCAAAGTAGTGATGTCACTTGCACAGCTACACACACACACACACTAATTTCTCTTTAAATCCCTTTTTTGTATTGAGAGCTGCCATCTGTCCTGCTTTGAACAATTGCCGAAACAGCTGTGCGTGTTGCGCCATTGGTAACAAAAGGCTCTCCTTCATACCAGAGGGTAGCATACTGGAGATTGCTGAGAGCTGTGAGGATGCTTAGGGTCAACTGACACTTGATGCCATAAAGTACAGAAACAAGAGTTCAGCTTGCACAGCATCTGTATTACTCTTTGTACATTTCTCTTAGCAGCCAAGATCTACCCTTGCATGGGTGAAGGAACCAAACAAACCATAAACCTTGAGTAAAACTAGTGTTTGGCTTGAAAGTCAAGGCATTACAAAGTAACTAAAGGCTGGTGACCCATTCCTAAGACTTTCCACTCCTCCAATTTTTATTAAGAGATAAAGCAGTAAATGAGAACCATCATGATTTAGTAGTTTGAGCATTGGACTAGGATCTTGAAGTCCAGGGTTTGATTCCTTGCTCAGCCATGGGAACCCTTGGGGTGACCTTGGATGTGTCACACATTCTCAGCTCTCCAAAACCCCATGATAGGTTCACCTTAGGGTCACCATAAACTGTAAACAACTTGAAGGCAAACAACAACGCAGTAAATGCAATTTAGGTCTTGTTCTTGTGTGTCTTCAAGTCATTTCTGAGGTATGGCAACCTCAAGGTGAACCTATATGTTCAGAGAGGGGGTTGCCTTTGCCTTCCTCTGAGGCTGAGATAGTGTGACTTGCCCTCAGGGTCACCCAGAAGATTTCTATGGCCAAGCAGAAATTTGACTCCTTTTCTTCATAGTCCTAGTCCAATGCTCAACCAACTATACCACTGCAGTTATTTAATGCTGGTATAGCAAATATTAAGGAACAGATGTTTTATAATGTTTTCCTTTTTATGTACAGTTTAAACCTGTTGGGCTGGACCCAGATGTAATCGTCCAACAAATTAAATCCACAGATATCATTGAGACTTCATTTAGGTTTGCTGTATTTCAAATCTACATCACAGATTCTCACATACCCATCATCTCTCTCTGGACTGTTTGCCCCTTTTTCCATAACTTGGAAATATTGCTACTCTACAGGATTATATTCCTTTTTCAATTTCTTTAGAGAACTTTGACAGTTGGACTCTAGAAGGTCGACGTTCAAATCCTCTTAGATATGGAAATGCCCTGGCTGACAAAGTCACACTCTCTCAGTCTTATTTGACTTGAAGGCACGTAACAACAAGAGAGCTTTCTTGTTTCTCACAAACAGTTTCTGAAAGGAGAAGGGATCTGGATTGCATACATCTACAAATACACACATATGAATTTGTAGTTCCCAATGCAGTACCCTATCTATCATTTCATAGTCCTACAGCTGTGATACATTTTGAAATTTTTATTTTGTTAAATATTTAATATGCCTATCACATATTAGAAGATTTCTACTAAACTTACAAGAATACTCACCATATGGATTATTAAATCAGTGTAAAACAGGCTATTCTTGAGTAAATGACTACAAAATATAGCAGGGATTATGTAACTTGGAAATTTTACTTTTGGAAGACAACTTCCAGAATCCCTTAGCCACCATTGGTGGCTCTACCCATTGTGGCTGGAGGATTGTGGAAACTGTGATCCAAAAAGCAACTTTTCCAGATTCTGCACAGAATATGAGAAGTTCTAATGCAGCATCTTGGTCAGATATTATTGTAAAAAGAAGAGAGCCTCTTTCTTCATTTGTAAAATGTTGAAGAGTGTGTTGTTAACTAACTTAAGAAGCCATCTAAAAGACTATTCCTTTGGGTCTGAACTGATTTTGTGGCTGCAGAATTTATTTTAAAAAAAAAGAATGGACAAACATTCATAGCAAAACTTTGACATTCAGCTCAAGAAATTTTTATGGAGCGCAGTTGTCCATATCTCGGGGGTGGGGGATGGGATGCTACTGTTATTTGTTAGTGTATTTCAAAAGCATTCTTTATTTAAGGTCTGATGATAAACTTCAAATCATAGGATTTGAAAACGTAGTGGTGTGTCTTAGCTTAGAGAGATATGCCCCCTTTTTCAGCCTAGAGGAAGCATTACTGTCATATTTTATCTCTCTTTTGAAATCATGGGACAAAAAACTTTAACAACAACAGAAGAGCCCTCACTGATCCTAAGAATTTGTTTGCCCAAAAACAACCCTCCTCGTATAAGTTCACCCTAGGCCTGTGGATCATATGATACCCCAATTTGTTCTGCAACAGAAGGTTATTCATTACGAAGCACTGCAAATTTATATTCAACAAGCGGTTTATGTTGCATGAAGCTTTTTCTGTGGCAAGGGACCTTAAAATTCTTCTAGCTTAATCTGCGTTGCTGGTTTTGGGAAAATCTCATGACAGTGTTTGCTGTTAGTTCCAGAGAATGCTTCAACAGCCTTTCCATCCTAGCAGCTCTGCCCAAGGTTGTTTATACTGTGCAATACTTTCAGAGTTCACTGCATGCTGAACATTTTGGTGGGCCAGCACATAACAGCTGTTTGTGTCTAGGACTGCTATTTCTGGGAAACATCTGGGGGGGACATTGACCCTCATCATTTGGTCATCATCCCACAGACACAGCATTTTATATGATGTTGACAGAATGAGTAGCATTAGTTTGGTGTACAGCTTGAAAGGAGTATAGACTGTGTTTCAAATCCACTAATTTGGGATTCATGTTGAAGAAGGCTTAACCTTCATATTACTGTAGCCAAGATTATATCTTTCTATGTTCACCCACTAGTTTTGTCAAGGACCTGCTCTAAAAGGGAGTAGGGAACAGTTAAGCCAAGGCTTAAATTTTCATTATTATATACAGGAACCTGTATATGGACTTTTCATTCCAAACACACACCTTTTTTCCCCCCAGTAGTGATGAGATGGCATTTGGGAAGGCTGATTTCATAGCTCAGTGGTCCAGATTTGAGTCAGCCTGCAAATTTCTGATTCCTAGGATACAGTGAGAAAGCACAAAAAAAGAATGAGTGGATATCAGCTGTGGAAATATATATTTTAAATCGAAGCAGTCTACAGTTTTCAAGGGACATGTTGGATAAAGGATGGCAGAGACCTCTGGGGGCATTATGATGCTTGGGAAAGAGAAAATAAGAATTAGCTTGTGACCTATAAAATTGCTGGGGGATGGAAGTTTGGCAAATTACTCTGGTGCCTTTTAGTCTCAGAGGGTATATTGTGGAACATGAGTTTGATCACCCAGGCCTTGAAACAATTAAGATGACACATTAACTACATTCCAGATTTTTATTGCTAATGAAATCATAATGTGTTTTAGAATGAGGTTTTAAATAGCATCTGAGTGTCTACTGCAGTGTAAGTTTTTATTCATCTTGTTCAGAATCTTGTGATTTTTATTTTCATCTGTTTGGCCCTCTGAAATGACTGGTATTTGAAGTGGTATGCAGAGTTGGGAAGGGACTGTCGCTTTTCTGTCTGGGGCAAGTAACTAAAGTTCTTGTTCAATATTTCTGCTGATAATCATGTTAGTATAACATACCCTTTTAAAACTCCTAAAAGTTGTCTAAAAACAATCCTAGAATCCACTTTTAAAACATTCAAAACAGCAGTTTCAGACCCTGAATGCCATGCAGAACAGTGGTGTTTTAGCTGCCCATTGGAAGCTTACAAGAGACAGGGCCAGCCTGGTTTCCTTGAGTAGGAAATTCCACAGTTGAGGTGCTGCTACAGAGAAAGCTTTGTTACATGTATCCACCAACCTAACTGCACACGACAGGCCTCCTCTGAAGATCTTAACTTTCTGGTAGGCTCATATGGAAGAAGACGGTCTTTCAGATACGCTAGCCCCCAGTTATTTAGGCTCACAGGCAAAAGGATATCCAGGGTGGGGGGTACATACCTCGGATGCCAATGCCAGGAGGTGCAAAAAAGCCATGCCAGAAGACTTAGCAGTGGAGAAGGGAGAGGAAGTGGCCCCAGGTACAGCTTGCCCTAGGGGCTGTTTATGGTAGATACGCCTCTGCTCACAGGGCTTCCCCTTCAAGAAGTCAAGCTTCTTCTGCTATTTTCTCAAACCAGGGATTTAAAGCCTAGACTGCCACTTCGTGGTCCCATATTGAGAGAATGGTGGAGTATCAAATATGTACATACATAAAAACAGACTGCTCTTGCAAGGAATTAAGTTTTGACTCCCCACCTGGTGAGTAATCAAACCGGGGCTTTTCCTTCCTAGTATATATGCACAAAGGTGAGCTATGCTTTGTAGGTTTGGTGAGAAAATGCCCAGATTGATTAGGATTTACATCTGGCCTCACTCATTTTGCTTTGCCACAACTCCTCTTCCCTTAGAACCACCTACTGGTGGAATTTACCCTTCAGTGAGATTGCCAGATCTACAGGCCTTGGCCCTGAGTCTCCAGTTTTCATGGGTCATCTCCAGGTGAGAGTGGGATTTTTCCAGTTTTGGTGGGCTCAGCAAGATAAAAGTGCTGTGTGCAAATCTCCAGCTCGTCTAGTAAGAAAAGCAGCTTGCTACAACGCACAGGGATTAATTGACTTGTTGTTGCCACTTGCAAAGACTCTCTGGGGGGACTATGAATTTATTTGGTTAGCTTCCTCCTTCCTACTCTCAGTCCTGGTGGTCCCAGAGCTCACCCACTGCTGTGCTTTGTGCCCACCAGCAAGTAGGCTAGATTAAATGGTCCTTAGTAAGTGAGAGGAAACAACCACCACATTTCACCTTGTTCCAGGAACAGCCCCTTCATCTAATTATTAGTTTCTAAATGGAAAAATATATCTTGTGTATCTGTGTTTGAATGACAAGCTATGAACAACCATGGTTCTCAGTCAATGCATAACATTTATTGACATCACTGGGGCCACCCCTAGTTTTCACGTTGTCATTCAGAAGCCTCAGGCCCTGGGACAATCCTGAACTGCCAACCCTAAAGATCAGGCCATGTCTGGTCCAAGAGAGCCCATGTGGTGTAGTGGTTTGAAGGCTGGACTAGGACTACTCCAGGAGGCTACAATTCAAATCCCTACACAGCCCTAGAAACCTGCTTTGTGGCTTTGGGCAAGGCAAAACCAAATCACATCTGAATAAATCTTGTCAGGAAATCTTTAGGGTCACAGTAAGTGGAAAATGACTTGAAAGCCCGGGCAACCAAGATGTCCCCCCCAACCCCTTGTAAACCTTCCTCACTCCCATGTAAGCCCCACCGACCGCTATAGGACACACCCCCTTGTGCTCTGTCCCCCCACTAAGCTTTTCCCATCATGATGCGCCTCACAGATTATTGCAATGGACAGACCTTGAATGGGGGCCTTGGAAGGCCCAAGAACTGGAAGGTGCAGAGCATGGGTTCAGGGACTGCTCTTAGCCTTGGGCCAAAGCACAGGGACTATCAGTGGTGTCGTGCTGATGCTCCAGAACATACCTTGGAGCAAAAAGAGGTTGCCCAACAGCAGCGCTGCCTGCACAGCAGTGCATAACTAGTCAGCCCCCCTGCTGGTCATGGCAGCCACCATGGCAGTCCTTTCAGGGTTCTTGTTGTGGGACTATATTGTCTTATCATGTGAATGAATCAATACAAATCTTTATATGTGATATAGCCATAGTTTAATTAATGCATTAAGCATGCTGTCCCAATAAGAGTGGGTGAGTAAAGTTGGATACGTAGGAAGTGCAGAACATGTGACCCTCAAAATGCTAACAGGTTGCAAATCCTGTTAGCAATCCTGGATAGCACTGTGAAATTAAGGAATGATGGGAGTAGCAGTCTAATAAACAGTGTGAGGCAGCATCCAAAAATTCAGCACAATTCTAGACTGTATCAACAAGAGTACCATGTCCATATCAAGGTAATTTGCTGTTGATGTTGTTGTTGTGTGCCTTCAAGTCATTTCCAACTTACGGTGACCCTAAGGCAACCTAATAAGGCAGTAGTATCACTTTATTTAGCTTTTATCAGACCTCACATACAATTCTGTGCTCATTCAGAAAGGATATTAAAACACTTTAACATTTAACAGCAGGGCAAACAAGATGGCAGAAGGTCTGGAAATTAAGTCTTGTGAGAAGCGGTTTAGGGAGCTGAGTTTCTTTAGTCTACGAAAGGGAAGATCGAGAGGTGATATGATAACCATCTTTAAATATTTGAATGGATGCCATGTAGAAGCTAGCTGGTTTTCTGCTCCAGAGATGAAGACACAAACAAAGGGATTCAAATTGCAAGAAAAGAGATTCAACCTAAATATTAAGGAAAAACGTCTTGACAGTAAGAGCTGTTTCACTGTAGAATAGAGTGCCACAGAGTGTAATGGTGTCACCCTTATTGTAGGTCTTTAAATAGAGAGCTATATTCCTGCATGGCAGGGAGTTGGATTAGATAATTCTTGGAGTCCTTTCCAGTTCTAAGATTCCGTCCATGTCTGTAGGGTCATGTGTTCCTTACACCTAACCTGCATTATTTCCAGAGACCTTCTAGACAAGTGAACAAAAATGGAAACCTTTTCACTTATTTTTACTGTCTTCAGTTAGAATACTTTATATTTACCTATGACACAGTGAAATCTACCACAATTTTTAACTAGTCTGGTGGTGAATACAAAAAGGTGGTTAAATATAAGCAAATCCACACAAAACAATCCTGGGCTGTAAGATATGTATGTGTAGAAACTTTTATAAGATCCTTATCAGTCATTATGGATTGGTGTGCAGAGTAACTTCATATTGTATTTAGGGATGGTTGAACCAGTCTATTTCCTGTATTTGTAAATTTTGTACACATTCACACAGAAGGCTGTGCCATTTGCAATTTTAAAACTATAAAATGAAAATTCTGACATATGTATTCTTTAAACATAGGCCCTTTTTGCACTCAGTTTCTTTTGCGAGAGGGCCCCTTGATTGTCGCGTAAATGGGAGGAGCGATCCGTACAATGCACTCCCATTTACACGACGCTCACGAGCCTAACGCAAACCGCGCAAGCATTTGTTTATTTTCGGCTTCAAGCCAAAAATGCTGCGCGGTTGCACAAGGCTCCCAGGCCCTCGCGCACTTACCTGCCCTGCGGTGCGTCAGACAAGCAGGCCAGTCGCGCTTCCTCCCCCAGCGCCGCTTATAGCTCCCAGGCTGCACTGCGGAAGAAAGGGGCGGGGCGCTCGCGCGACGGTCGCGTACCCAGGAAGCCAGCTGCGGGACAAAGGAGCAGCGAAGAGAGCGTCTCACACAAGAACCTGCTTGCGCGAACGGCACCCCCCACCTCCACAATAAGGTAACATGCGGAAAAGGCCATAGTTTACTCTCAGAATACACTTAATATATTTTCTTTCAAAATACAACTTTTAAATGTATTTTCATATCTTGTTTTGTGCCAAGAGGAGCTTAGGAACAAACAAGAACAATGAAAGATGGTAGATAATGAAGTTCTGATCTGTACATTAGTCCAGGTCCAATCAGTTTGTAAACAAGTTTGCCAAGATGTCATTCTTCAAGCAACCTTAATTATAAGACATGTACAAATTAACACAGCTAATAGGTTTACAGTGGATCCATTGAAAGATATGGCTAACAGAAGTCCTTCATTGATTTCAGTAAGTCTGCTCTAAGTATGAGTCAATCTAGAACCAACCCAATGTATTTCAAGAATTCTATTCTTCTGTTGAACTGAGATTTAAAACCAGATCAATATCCACCACTGGACCCCACACCCACAAAAGCGCTGGGTAGCTCTGGTTCATTCTTACCTTTCTACTACAGATTAAAATAACATACTAGTAATACATTCCACACCAGAATCATGTATGGATTGTATAGCAATGAAACAAACATACCTTTTAAAGTGGAGATGTACTAAGTATGGCCCTCCAGATGTTGTTGGGCTGCAGCTCCTAGCATTCCTCACCACTGGCTCTGCTGCCTAGGGCTGATGGGTGATACAATCCAACAATGTCAGGAGAGCTGTATTTTGATCACCCCTGGTTTAAAATATAGACGGGCAAGATGAAATCAATAACATTAATGAAAGATGCTGGAATAGAGGGGATCCATATAGGCACAGTCAGAAAAGCCCAGACAGGTGAAGGATTATTTCTTTTTCTTTTTTTTCTTTTTAAAAATCAGAGTGCAGAGTACAAATGTGCAGAGAAAACAAATAGGTCACTGATGACAACAGGGGGCTGTTGCAGTTAGATTGGAGGGGATCAAAGAGAGAGTGGGAGGACAGAAGATGAGAGAAGAGGAATAAATAGGCTAGACCGGCTGTCACCGTGTTAATCTACTGACTGCTCAGAGTTCCCTGTGGAAGAGACAGCAGTAATATTTTATCTACCTCCCTCAAATCTTTCGTCAGAGTCCACTTTTACTGCAATGGCTTCAACAAATTAGCCACGTTAAGGTGAGGCTGTGAATACAAGTGGAAATGATGATATGTCCAAGATGCAGGGAATAAGCTTCCATACAGATGGTTAGTGGACATTCCTTGACCTTTCAGTGTTTGGCTTACTCTGAATCCTAATAAAAAGAACTATTTACTATGCACTCCATGTTGAATGTGCGAACTAGTGTAGTAAAACATACTGATTTCTGTGAACTATTTTCACAGAACAATTCAGTTTTCATCCCATCTTTTACAAGTCCAGCTTCTAGCTGTGCCACTCACATCATACTTGTCCACTGCATCCTATGTAACACCTTGACATACTCTGCTTTCATAAGCCATGAACTATGAGCCCTGGTGAGCGCATCATGGTGACAGATGGTGGCAAATGGCAGGAATCTTCCAGTGAGCAATTGGTAGCTTGAAGCTATGATTTAAATTTCTCCCATGCCCCAAAGTAGTGTCACTTTAGGGTAAGGAGGAACCACTGGTCCTGGGAGGGGCTAGGTTCCCCACATACATTCTATCTCATCCCATCCAGGAGTGGAGTCCTAGCTATCACCAATTGCTTCTCAGAAATAATGGGGACTTTTTCTGCTGTGAGATCGTTGATTGGAGCTAGCAAGGATTTTGTGACAGATTCGCCTTCAGGTGAGCCTCCCAGTTCCAGCCACAGGAATCCTATCAGTCACCTTGCCCTTCCAACCTGAAAACCCTTTCCTGGGTATAATTCTCAGAACTCAGGGGATATTCATACTGGAGAGGCTGGTGAGTTTATCAGTGGGTTTGGTTTGGTAGTGCGTGACCTAATTCCCTTAATTAGTCAGAAATAATATAAATCCAGACACAAAGGTAAATGGGAAAACATTAAATGTTTATTGTATAACACACGAGTTAAGTATTTAGTATTACACTGATTGGGCCTAAATACCCTAAAGGCATCAGATCCCATCTGATCTTGGAAGTTAAGCAGGGTCAGCCCTGGTTAGTCCTTGGATGAGAAAAGTCCAGTGAAGCAATGAAGCTTGATTGTTGGCAAAGAACCTGGTGAAAAAGCTGCAATTGGTGCTTCGGAAGAGAACTTGAAGATGTCAGGGAGCGTGGTAAAGCCCTGATCATCCAGTCTATAAAAGGCTGGGAGGAGGGATAAAACCCCACCCCTGTCCTAGACTACTGAGGGAAATTAAAATGGTATGCCCTCTCATCTGGAAGGAGGCAAGCAGGATATCAACAGCCATCTCTAATGCCCAAGGAAGTTCAACAGTTCCCTGACACTGGACCATGAAGGGTGGATGGAGAAATCTATGTATCCAAAACAGAGCAATGGACCAAGTTTTGACACAGTTTAGTTCTCACCCTCATGGACTTCTGTGACAAAGATGTCCATCCTAAAATATGTAACACAAATAAGTTTTTAATGTCTCCTGTTTTCAGTTTCCAAAATTCCATGTCACTCAGCTTTATTGTGTATTCTCACCATATTCCATCAGGTACATTGAAATACATGAAAATACCACTTCTGTTTCTCTAATGTGGTGATAACCTAAATATTTGGCTATTTCTTGGCCACTCACATAACATACGATTGCATTATGTATACACGTCTGGTTTTAATCCTTAGTCTGGAGTTACAATTTTTATACACACAATGTTTTCAGGAATGGTAAAATTTTACCATTTATATGACCTCCAAGGAATAAAATGTCATAGAAAAATTGTGTAGAGAAAATAACTGAAAGGGAAGACAGTCATTTGATACCATGGTAAAATACTGTATGACAAAGGCAAAATTATTCTATCAGAGTGACTGTCATCCATTGTTTAGACCAAAATATTTTGGACAGAAGTTCATAGAATTTGTAATCTCACTCAAACAGAAATATGCCTTTAGAGTTAATGATATGAAATGTAAAACTACTTACATGAATAAACTTTCTAAAAATAGGTAATATTCATTCAGATAATTTAAACCTGAGAATGCTTGTCTCATTTATTCAGATACAAGTTTGAGAACTGCTAGCATAGTATTTGAAAATACTAATGCTATACATCTTTCGTATCTGTATCTATTCTAAATTTTATTGTGCCATCTTGACAAATACTCATGAGCTACACAGAACACAATGTAGTCCTTTACTAATTTGGTCGTGTGAAAGTGCTAGAGGTGACTAAACCAAATGGGTGCAGTTCATAAGCTCATGCACTCAGCAAGATGGGAGCAGTTTCATCATGATGTGGCCCCACACTGCAGGGATGCATATGTAGAGATTACAAATGCAACAAATCACATTTTTGTGAGGGGGGGAGGTTGGTAAGGCAAACCCAAATGTAATTACATTCCTGAGGCAGAAAATCCAAATGACATCTCCCACCCACAGTTCTACTCCTAGACCTCATCAAAGCTGGTGAGATATACAGAACTACTACCAATGCCTATATAAATACCACATTGTCTCAGATACTAAAATACCAGCAGCTGCAGGCAGGCAGAGAGTCCGAAATACAACCATAGGTTTCTGGCCTATATCATGATGATGGGATCTGCTACTTATTAGCAGATGCTCACTAAATAATCAATAAGTAATACGTTAATAAAATATTAATTTTTATTAATTATTGGGATGCTCACCAAGCTTGCACTAGATAAAAAACTGAATGGAAAAAATCCCAAGTCTGTTTACAAACCAGCTAAAACATAACATTTCTTACACAGAAAACGGTGAAAAGGTACATCTATAATTATAAAAGAGAATGTCCGTGTGGCTGTCTTTGAGAGTCATAACTCATCAGGACATTGTACTAGAGGTCTCAAAATGTAAGTAAACACGACATGTGGGTGGCAGCAGGGACAGGTGGTGATACTCTGCCTAGTGCTAGGAAGTGACAGGCAAAGCACTAGCACAGTTTCCATCACCATGTTCATATACCCAGAAATGAAATCCTTAGGAAAAAAACCTTCATAGGACTTCTCTTACCAGAAAAGCCATCATCAACTGAAGGAGGGACAGACGGACGGAAAGAAGGAAGGAAGGAAGGAAGGAAGTGCTATTTATGAGTGGACTCTCACTAGCAAGACAGTCAAGTGACACTAGACTTGCAGGTCAAGTATGCATGTTTGGGTGCCCGAAAATCCTTAGTCCAAAAACCCTGTGATACTTAGAGGATAATATATAGTTTTATTTTCCTGAGATTTATGGAGGGAGAAAACAGCAGCCAGGCATAGCTCCATCATTCCTTGGCCCCAGCAGTTGGTAAGTAGACCTCTGTCCATGTTGCAACTCTGGTTGTTCTGGCCTGTGAGGGAGAGAAGAGCAGCCAGCTTCTGCTGCAATTAATCCTTCCCCCCACTGCTACTCCCTTTTCCTTGTTTGTCCTGTTTTTTTCAGATTGTAAGTTGCCCTGGAAGCTTTTTTTTTGGCTAAAAGATGGGAGTACAAATACTCTAATAAGATAAATTAGATAGGTAGAAGTAGAGATATTGATAGATATATTCTATAAATATACTATAAAATATGTATAGCATATCTCGATGCTCCTTAGGCTTTCTAATGTATGAGAATGGCATTTTTCCGCCCGGGAACCAGTACCGTATTTGTTCCCATTGGCTACAATTGTCTCCTTCTTTTCCAGAAACTCTCCAGGGACAACTAGCTGATGACTCATGGATCACCACCAGTCCATGGACCACCATTTTGTTATATTCCACTCTGGCATTGATACATTCTTATATATGGCAACATATACTTGTCACAGTAGAACATGGACCAAGGCTTTAGATGTGCTGAGGCCAATCCCAGATCTTTTTTCAAACACAAGACTGGACCAACCTTGGGAGGAGGGACAGACAGGGAGTGATGAAATGTACACCAAGCATTTGTACAGCAGCTGTCCCTTGTAACTAAGCAACAGCACTTTGTACCCTGGGCAGATGTCAGGAAATCTGAGGCCCTGTCTTACCTCCTTGAATGAAAGAGTTACGTATACTTACCATTGCAAGCAAGTCTGCACGTACTCTTCTCTCTCTGACATACATTCCCTTCTAGTGAATTTTTTTAATCATAAAAGTATGACTATATTATAACCATAACTTAACAAGCGATAGCCACTCTTTCTGTGATGTAAGTACTACGGCTGTTATTACAACCAGGATTATTTATTCTTCTGCCTTACTTTTTTCACAAAACTGGGACTTACAGAAATTCAAACAAATACAGATGAAAACCCATACAAAGTCATAAATAAAAATGTACGAATATACTGTTAAAATATGTTAAAACCAGAGAGCAACCACCAAGAAGGCTTTCTTCTGTGTTTGCATGTGCACTTGTGAAAATGGCAGGAATGAAAGAAGGATCTGCCCCAAGGAACTCAAGGCTTATAGAAGAGGGCTTATAGAAGAAAATATAGTCCTTCAGGCAGCCTGGACCCAAACTGTGGCCATTTCCGCACTAGCCTGTTATAGCGCTATGATTCCACTTTCAACATCCTATGGAATCTGGGGTTTGCAGTTTCAGGAGGGGGCGTCCAATGCCTCCCGAAACTGCAAATCCCAGGATTCCATAGGATGTTGAAAATGGAATCATAGCGCTGTAACAGGCTATTGCGGAAATGGCCAGTGTTGAACTTTAGAGGTCAAGAACAGCACTTTGAATTGTGCTCAGAAAGACTAGTTGCCATTAGAGCTGTTATAACAATGGAGTTGCACACTGCCTGTAGTCAGCCCCAGTCATTAGTCTGGCTCCAGAATTTAGGGCCCACTTAAGTTTCTAGCCCATGTAGACTGCATTACATTAATTCAGATGGGATGTAACTAAGGTATGTGTTGCTGTAACAAACTAGCTTTAGTTTTCAAAATACACTCCTAGCTACCACACAACCCTCAGCTTCAAGGCTCACAGCTGTATCCAGGAGTATACCCAAACTGAGAATATGCATCTTCAGGGAAATCTAATCCCACCCAATGCAGGTTGAATCACTATTCTATAACCTGACCTTTGACTGACCAGGAGAATTTCTGTCTTGTCCAGATGAAGCTTCAATTTGACTTTATCCAAGCTGTTACTGACAACAGCCACTAGTTCACTCTCCTCACCACTGTCTGTGTGTCTCTGTGTGTTTAAGCAAGCACAATGCACACAGAAACAATGGTCATTTCCACACTACATTATTATAGTTCTGTTATTCCACTTTCAACATCCTATGGAATCCTGGGGTTCACAGTTTAGGAAGGGGCCTTTAGAATTCTCAGCCAGAGAGCTCTTTGGCCTCAGTAAACTACAAGCCCCAGAATTCCACAGGATGTTGGAAGTGGAATAATAGCACTATAACAATGTAGTGCAGGAATAGCCACAGTCTTACTGAGCCTGTGAGCCCCGGTGCCACATGGCAGTGAATGGAAATTGATGGCTAGGCTTTAATGCACCTCATACACAAAAATAAAACAGTCCTCTTCCACTACTGCTCATTCTGAATTTACCACTCTCTTTGAGACTTCAGCCAGCCCTCTGAGTCTGGGCAACCCTAATATGTTTTACTTCACATTAAGTGAAATTCATTCACCCTATACACCACCACTCATCCTTGGAGAGGAACTCACATTCCACCAAACAAAAAATCTACCATGAATCTTCAAAATACTCATTGATATTAGCATTTGTTTTTAATGACCATCAAGTCAACTTGTTAATTGTATCTGACTGAACCTGAAAAGGTCAAAAACTCCCAAAATCACTTAGCCTGCAAGGTGTTGTCATCCAGAAAATAACTTTTGCAGCTGCTGGAGGAAAATGCTTATATGTCTTGTATACTCTAAATATAGACACATCTATCTGTGTCTTCCAACTTTTAGCAGTCTGGACATTTGTTATCAGCTCAAACACTGGTCTCAGCTGCTGTGAGTATAAGCCATCCTGTGGCAGGCATGTTAAATCTAGCAGGAAATATACTTTGCATTAACTGACCTAAAGCAAGATCTACTGTGGAGCTTAGCTGAGGAGAGGGATTTAAGCTGGAATTCTAAGCATGCTGACTTCAAAGTAAGTTCCACTGAAATCAGCAGGGATGCATCTAGAGTAAATCAACTCAGCCCCTGATAGATCCCTATGCAGAAACAGACTTTCGCACATACAGCCAATCTGGATTTAGATACACATCTGTGGAGGCATATCAGAATGCTGATCAGTTGAACTGACTGAATCTTTCCTTTGATGTGGAAGTGGAAATACATTATCATATGGGAACACAATTAAAGATGGATCCAGGCCAATACATTCAACAATGTAGTGTCAGCATGATTTAATCTTGCCTGAATTGTGAACAGTTTAGATTGAAATCATATTGAAACTTTTTTTAAAAAAAAAAATCATGATCAAAGAAGATGTTTTTTTACACTTTTTAAAAAAAATGTGTATGTTTGTTTTGCAGCCTGGAAAGATATCCTATATTAATGTGGCCCAGTACATCTCAAACTGTAATATATATGTGGCAAAGATTTCTCTTTCCCTTTTTACAATTAAACATATTAAATAAATATATTTATTGCACACCTGCCTACTTATATACATTGTACATTGCTTCTTTGTAGGAAAGAACCTCCAATAGTGGCACAAGATAATTGAGAAGGCAAGCTGCATGAATGAATGAAATTTTTAGTGTGATAATTGTAGCAAATTGCAGTCTGTGTTCTACTTATCAGAGTCACACACCTGAGCTTTTCCTTTTCTACTTTGAGACTTACGTTCTAATGATAGACAGTTTTTTCTCATTACTGAGTGTCTGTCCTTAAGATAACACCATAATAGATTCAAAATAAGTCTTCTCAAAGGATACATCAAATCTCTTATCCGCTACATTGCATAATGATGCGCCTTATGTAATGGGATTTTTATAATTCAAGTGACATCAGTGCAAATGCCAGAGTATTACTAGAAATACCAGAATGTTACTAGAAAATAGAGCTTTTATGGCTTTCCTTATTAGTGTTGCTGACACACACTAAATAACCAGTTACACAAAATGCATCTATAGCAGGAACCCATAAACAAAGAAGAGATATTTGGCAAACCAGCCACAGTATCAGCACTTTTAAAATGGCTTATGATGTAATCTGTTGGCAGAGAGACTGAAAATGCAAGTGATTGATATAAAATATGATAGGATCAATATTTCAAATAACATTTCCTTTTCTTTCACATAATTGACAGTTTAACTCCATTCTGGGGTATCTCATAGATATTTGGAGTTTAATTATCTATAGATAAAAGAAGTAACTTCTCTAGGCTCTGGGTGTTTTGCCATCACATAATGCATCCTGTACTAAAATTTGCAAAGCACAACCCCATGTCCATTGAGAAGTAATTTTCACTGAATTCAGTGATGCTTACTCCAGGGTAAGTAGTTATACTATTGTATTCCTAATGTCTGAATAAAGGCTGATTCCTTAAGTGTAGGAAAATGAACTGATGACCAAGCTGCCAGAGAAGATGAAATACTGGTGGGGTGATGGTGATGGTAGCACTCAATAACAGCCCCTGGGAAGATCTGCATCTAGGTACAAGATTTAAAAACCCCTGGTTAATAGCAGTGAGCTGTCTTATCAGATAGAGAGCAGGATTTATTTAGCATAAGAGTTCAGTGGATATTAGAGCAATAGAACCTGACGAAATTATTTAAAGGGAAGAGGAGAGCAGTGGTATTTACTCGGAGGAGTAAATAAATTCAGGCTGCGTTTCGCTTTACAATTTATTGAATTTATAAAATGTGACAACTGTGTAAGACTCTGTGGGAAATTGCAGAGCCTGATCTTACTGAAGTTGGTCATATATCTGTTCAGGTTTTCAAATCAGAACACAATCATATAGCTGCACTAGGCGCATATAGGAAATACATTTGTTGCTTGCTTTCACATTAGAAAATTAAATTAAGCTTTCCCTCTAAGATCCTTGAGGCAAGTGGAATCTCTTTAAAATGCTTTAACATTGCTGTACTGTGTATATGTTTATAGTGTATCTTTAGGCCTTTCCACCCTACACTGTTATAGTGCTGTTATTCCACTTTCAACATCCTATGGAATCCTGAGGTTTGCAGTTTAGGGAGGGGCATTTAGAAGTCTCAGCTTGAAGCTCTGGGCCTCAGTAACTACAAACCCCAGTTTGGAATAATAGCACTATAACAGTTATAGTCAGAAATAGCCACAGTTTACTGAGCCTGTGAGCGCTGGTGCCATATGGGGCTGGATGGATCGCAATTGCATGGGTGGGGCCTGCGATTATTCGTAGTTTTTTCACTTTCACGGGGGTTCTTTTTCCCTATCCCCTGCAAAAGTGAAGGGCCTACTGTATTAACATTAGTTAAAACCCCCTTTCAACCCAAGCTAAAAGCCAGAATATTTTTGAAAATAAAAACTACAAGCACAAAATCAAGACAGCTTTATTAGTAAGTGTAATACCAATACAAATAGCAAAATTAACTGCACGGTGATTTTCATTTCCACATATTTACCAGAAAGTTTTTACCTGTTTCAAAAAAGAAGTCAAGCTTCTTTTAGCAGGACATTTGAAAACTTTGGACCCACAATAGAGAAGGTTCGCCTCCTGATGGATGATGAGCTTATCTTACAAAGAGTTGAATCTGGAGTAGACTCAGACAGACTGAAAACATTTCAGGAAATCATACAAAAAAGATGCTCCCTGAGATGTCTGGAGCCTGCTTAGGGCCTTAAAGATCAAAACAGTTATCTTAAAATGGATGCAGAAACCATCCTTTAACCAGAGTCATTGGATGGGAAACAGCCAATGAATACCAAGTACTATAGGCCATATTTCAGAGAAAGGAACTGGCAAAACCATCTCTGATTATTCCTTTCCTAAGAAAGACCTACAAAATTTATAAGTCATAAGTCAACAAATGACTTGAAGACATGTGTGTATACATATACATACAGAGCATATTTTAGCAGCTTATACCTGTCAATAGGTGGGTGGCAACTATCTGTACCAGCCACAGTTTCCAAACTATCTTCAAAGAACGTAGTCCAGTTGGAAATACACACTAATAAAATGTTTTGTCCAGTGTCTGGGTTATAATTAATCTGTTTAGAAGACTCTGAACAAATATGAGTTGTAAATTTCATTTTACAAACTTATACTGCAGTAGCTTATATCTATCTTTTGCACTTGATGTCATTGCCTTTATGTTACTTGTATGGTTCCCATGCTTTTTGGAGAGAAAGGCATTTTCTTTCCTTTCTGTTTACCATCGAAACCAAGTCAACTGGACCAATAGAAGTGACGATCTGGTGCTTGTTACACTAGTCTGCTCATTCTGTTGCATGGAATTCCAGGTAACCTATGGCTACAAGAAGGATAATTCAATACAGTGTTGACAAATTGTGATTTATTCTGTAACTGTAAAGTATGCTCGCTATAACTTTTGGTAACTACAACCTTCTGTAACAGCTGATATGGGTAAGAAATGAAATGTGCCTCGGTGATATACTCTTCTTGTCAGTAGTATTGGCTTATCTATAGAAGGACTTTGAAAAGTTAATTCCCCATTGTAGCCATTGCATGCAGGTATAAAACAGAAGTTAATAGTTTATGGCCTCCAGATGTTGTTGCACTGCAACTGTTGTCACACGTTACCGTTGACTATGCTGTCTAGGACATCTCCAGCAACATGTGGAAGACCATGGGTCTTTCCTCTGTGTGAACCATCAAGGGTCTGCAGGCATGCAGGTGAATACTGAACTCTTATACTGTACCAGGTTCCAATGTGGTAGCTTGACAGATGAGGGAGCTGTTCATCTGTAGTCTGTTGTACCATCACTACAACTGCTGCCACAGCTTAGCAGTGATCATGTGGCATGGGATTTTATAAAGATGCAGATTCGAGCCTGACCAACATTTTTGATAAACTTGTCAGCTGTATGTTCTAGCTTAACTTCCTTTTTCCCCACATCTATCAAACTTGGCAAAAGTGAGCTGAGGAGGTTAATTATTAAGTGGTTTCCCCTTATGAGTCAGCCCTGTTGAATCTCTGCCAAACCATATGGTGTCAATCCATGCAAACAACTTGTATAAGCTACAGCTCACTCCTTTGCATGGAACCAGACTATACAATATACAGACCATTCACACCAGTTCTTATTAGCCTAAATGGCACTACCCACACACAGAGGGCAGGTTATCCCAACACATTTGAAAGTATTTTTTTTAAAAAAAATCATGAAATTAATCAAAATTACGATATACTTGTATCAACATTCAAGTTAATTTAAAAGCAAACACCAATTTTCAACAGTGAAATTCATAAAAAAAAACGCAGATCAATTCTATATGGATGCTGATAAGAAGGAAGAAAAAGTATAACATATTCAAAAAGAGGGAACTATTTTTCAACAAAAGACTTTTGTTCTGTGTTCCTTTGGATAATATCAAATAGCTTCTCCATTAGCCATGTATCCCAAATTCTTCACCACCAGTTTTCTGAAGAAAGGCCTCCTATTTTCCATTATTAGCAATTTCTAGTCTAGCGGCAGCTATGAAAAAGTGATTAGATATTTATGCTTCAGACCTTTATTCTCTGCCAAATATATAGAAAGCAGTAAGAGTTTGAACAGAATTTTAGTTTCATAATGTCTGAAGCTATTATCTTGAACGAAAACTTGATTACTTTTGTGCATTCTAGTCACATGTATGTGTAAGTTCCTTTGCAATTACAACCTCTCCTGTAATTTTGCATTTGCATTCTTTGTGATTCTTGAGTGTACCAGGTTAAGATACCATTTATGTAATAATTTCAAACTACGTTCCTTTGTGAGTTCAGATTTTTCTTGAAAAGGAGGAGAACTCCATGTTTTTAACCAATCAGATTCTGAGCTTCCTATTTTCAGTTCCATTCCCCATCCGTTTTTATGATTGAGACTTCTTTCATAGTTTTCCTCTATTAACCATTTATCAATTTTTTGCTGAGTTTCTTCTGATGTTCTGTTCAGGTTTGTTGCACATATATTCAAATAACATCATAGGACATGGAGGCTCTCCAATTCAAGTCATTTATATTAAGAAATAGGAACCTGGTGAAGATATAGCCACTTAGACTTTATGGGTACTAGAGTTAGGTGTAATTCTTTAGTTTTAGGTTTGCCTTTGTTAAATAAATCTTGCACTGTGTACAATCCTTTACTTTTCCACACTTCAAACTGAGTGACTTTGTCAGGGTCACAAAAGAGTGGGTATAAAAGAAATGGCCTAATAGGAGAAGGGTTAGGGGCCAATATATGTTTCCTTTTCCTCCAGATGGAAATCCATATAGAAACTGGTTTTTTGTTCATGTTGATTTATCTTGGGGCCCTTTATCTTTAAATTTTCCCAAATACAATTTGCTAATGGTTCCGCTGTTATTGCAAATTGTAGTTGTAAAAGGGGGCATCCTTGTTTAAGTCCTCTGTTAAATTTAATTGGGGCTGAGTCTCCCCTATTAACATGTATGATAGCTTCTGAACTTTCATGTAGATTTTTAACAAGGTTAGTAAAATTATCTTCAAAATTCACAATTAAAATGCAAAATAAATATCTCCATTCTACTCTATCGAATGCCTTTAATACATCAAGCGAGCTTAATGTGACTGGGGACTTAAATAGTTTGGAGGGATATACTACATTTAGTACTCTTTTTATTGCATCTGCTAGTGTACTTCCTGGCATAAACTCTACTTGATCATACTTTATGTAATCTGTTACGAATGAAATTATTCTGTTAGCAAAAATTGAAGTTAATAGTTTTGAATCTTGATTCATCAGAGCAATGGGTCAAATTGACTTTACAGTTGGATTTTCCTCTGTGATTTTGAGTATGCGGAAAATTCTAGAAGTTTTGCAACTGTTTGGGTTGGGTGTGTGGTTTATTAGTTCACCGAATAAGCTGGTCATATGAGGAGTTAATTCATCTTTCAGAATTTTATAGCATTCTGTCTTTCATTCATCAGAGCCTGGGGATTTGCCCAGCCTTAAATTATGTATTACTTGATCTAATCCTCTATTATCGTTAATTAAGTTTAGAGTTGTGGGCTATGCTATTTTTTTTTTGAGATTCAGTGTTCTAATTCATTAATATTTAATATTAATTGTTTAATTAATATTTATTAATATTTAATTGTTAATTCTGAGGAATATAAACTAATCCCGAAATTCTCACAATATTTCCCTTAGTTTAGACTTTGTTTCCCCCTTCGTGGTAGTGATGCTCAGTATTGCCTTCCTCTCTGCCTTTCTTTTAACTAATTAAGTTTTTGTTGCTGTTTTCATAATATTTTATTCTAGTTAATAGCAACAAGGTCTGAATTTTCCTAAGATCCAGTTAGGAAAATTCAGACCTTGTTGCTATTAACTAGAATCCAGTTCCTCGATTTCTGCCTTTTTTTTCTTAATTAAATTGTCTTCAGGTTCTCAGATCATTTATGATAATGTGTTAGCATAACAATTTCCACTGGCTGTGGCACCCTCTTAGCTTCTGGGTTTTGAGGGGGTGTTTTGTTTTTGTTTTCTGTTTTGAACCCTCCTGTCCTGAGAGACTTCTCAGGACAGACTTCAGTGTATCCCATAGTAGGGCTTCAGAAGTGTTAGAGTCTCTGTTCTTATTGTAAAAAAAGGTTTTACAGCTTCTTGGATAGATTTCTTAAGTAGGGCCTAAATGATATATCCACATTTAAGGTCCAATCTATGACCAGGGGAGAACGGTCTGAGTACAGGATGGGTTCTTTAGTTATGTCTTGTATTTGTGACAGGAACAATATACTGATAAAGTAAGTGGTGAATAGTTGAGTAAAATCTATAGTCTCTCTGTCTAGAGTGAAGGGCTCTCCATGGGTCAAGCAATGCCATATCATCTAACAACCTAGAAGGATGGGTCAGCTTCTTGTTCTTAAGGTGGCATAATCTATCTAGAAATGGATTTAGTATGTGATTAGAATCTTTCCCTACAGTTATATCTCCAACTGCCATATCATGCAAGGTTTGGAGGAAAAGCTTCATAAATTTGCTTTGGTCTGTATTGAGGGCATAAAATTTTCCTAACATGATTAGGAGATCCAGTAATTTTTCATGCAGGATTACGAACCACCCTTCAGAGTCCTTTCCAATATTATGTAGTTGGAATCAGCATCAGCATATCAAATATGATAGCAACACTCCTTGCTTTTCCGGTCCCTCCTACCACATACTCATCTCCAAATTGCGACGCTGATAGTACAAGTTTTGTTCCCCTGTTATGGGTTTCTTGCAAAAATGATATATTTGGATGAACTTTCTTAATTCACTTTACGATTTCTGCACGTTAAAGCACAGATGTGAGACTTCTGATGTTAAATGATACTATTCGTAATCCATTCATTTTAGCTGTATATTAAGGAAAGACAAAAGTTGTGGGGGGTTTTTAAAGCATTATTGGAAGAAGCTCTAGTATGGCAATTAATGAGGACTGAGTTGTCTTTTGCCCAATAGAGTGAAAACCGTGGGCAGGTTGGGAGCGGGGCACAGGAAAATTACTTCTTTAAAATTACAGCTGTGCTAGCCAAGCTGGCTTCAGGACTCTAGAATCTCTAGTTGAAAGAGGTGATCTTTATAAATGTGAGTTGAAATATTCATGCAGAGTTCGAGGAGATGCCCTGGTTGCCTGGTCAAAACACTGAACAGGAACACTTCTATACTGCAAACTTCCTTATAGGTCCAGCTGTACAGAACTATTTGTCAGTGATGGCTACATAATGGCTGTAACAACTGGACTGGAGAGAGAAGCATGACACAAATAGGAAACACCACTCTCCTTCGGTATAACTTATATGTGTTAGTACGAGTCCTACGCTTTAATGAATTTGTTTTTTCTTAGTGGACCAAATGTGTTTGTGTGTGTATTTCTGAGTCAGTTAAGGTGCACACTGAGTATATAGTTTGGGTCTCATGCTGAAATAGTCCATAGAAATACTGAAATGATCTAATTAATTAATTTATTCAAAAGCAGACCCACCCCCTGAAAAAAATCTTAATTTAATGCAGTGCAAAGAAATGCTAGTAATCCTTTCAAGTGCTTCCAGATTTTCACTTCCATGGGATATGAAAAGGAAGAGATTTTTAGCCCTGCAAGATTAAACAATCATTGGGATTTAAAGGCTTAATCTGTTGGCGTTTGTACTGGAATAGCTCACCAAGTCTCCAGCTCTAAGTGCAATTGGATGCAGCATTAGAGTCATTTATGAAAAAAAAAAAGCTCCTGAATAGAAGTGATCTATCGTTTGAAATGTGTGGTGGCGTGAAGCTGTAAAGCTGTCCTGCTGCCTGCATTTCTTTCTTCACTGTCTGTCAGGATAATGCTGCTGGGAGGAGGGTAGAGAGAAGGGGGAGTTGTTCTGTACATGAATCTCAGCTATTGTTTGAGACACACGTCTGCTTTAAAGAAGTATCACAAAGCAGACCGTTACTTATTCAGATGCAGAAGCTCCTTCCATCACACAAGACAGCCCATTCAAGTCACATGTCAGAGGTCTCAGCAGAATGGGCTGCTGCAGCTGCTTCAAATCTGCTGTCTAACATTAGAAGCAGTTGGACAAACCTGACAGCAGCCAGCCTCCCAGGCTCTGCAGAAGACAGGGAAAAGATCTGGGAACCGAGCACAATGTTTGCCGAGGAGCTGTGGCTGGAAAATGAGAAAGCCTGCACCGTGGTTCACAAATCTAAGCGAGGAAGGAAGCGCCAAGAGCTCCTGGCAGTGGCATTGGGGGTTAAGATGGGAGTTAAGGGGGCACTCTTGTGGCAACCTCTGAAACTCTTTGCCTATTCACAGATCACGTCTTTGGTCAGGAGAGCAGCATTAACACAAAATGACAACCATTTCAACTATGAAAAAGCACACAATTTTAAGGTAAGAGTATCTATTCTGCTTCTGCTTTGAAAGCTGTTTTATGTGTGTGTTTTAATTCACGTTTTGTAGCTTTTGTTAGGTTCTTTCTCTCCCCCTGCCCCAATATCAAGTAGTACTGATTTCTTCCATGCTGTACTAATAACATTTGTTTAAAACTTTGTAGTACAAAGAAAAGACTCCAGAGAGAGAGAGAGAGAGAAATTGGTTACTCAGAGTCAATGGAGCTCACTGAAATATGGACTGCGTTCCTGCTCCTGATGTCCTTAAGTCTCATTGAATGCAATGATGTTTAGTAACCCTAAGCTTACCTAGGTGTAACTAAGTCTCATTGAAAGGAACGGGACCTTTTTCTGAGTAGGCATAGTAGCTGGATACAGGACAACAGCCTTATGCTTGTAAGCAAGATCCTTTAATTTATGATCCCTGTGTAACGTAAAGCACTGTAACATGCAGGACATTCTAAATTTGATAGAAATGTCTCTGCCCTCTCTTTAGTTTTGCTTGTGAAAGTAGCTCTTATGCTATTCACTCATTTAAAACAAAAGGGATGTAGAGCTGTGATACCCACACAGAGTGGTGTAATGCCATTGTCTAGTATCTTTTGTTGGGCTCCATGTACCAAGAAAGTATTCTTCAGACTCCTGCTGAACTGGTTCTTGCTTGTTTAATATCAGATGCTATTAAAAATACAAGGAAGCTTCCAGGGCACTGGTTTAGTATTTACAGAGAAGCTTTCTCCCCTTTTCCCTGGCAGTTGCTGAATGTTTGCATATAAGAGGTGACTCATTCTTAGAAGCTTGGCTTCCAGGCATCTGTGTCTTTTGTGGGAAGTGCTGCATTTGTTCTGGACTGAGATAATTCACCAGACATCACAGTTGTTGGAAGTGTCCAAACTCCTATTCAGTGCATATCAGAAATGGACAGAAACAACCTTCTGTAATCCTAACGGCACATGTTCTGGTTTACCCCTTGCTTTGCCAGGGAGTTATGGCCACGTTCACAACTATCTAAAAACAACCCAACCTCTAGCAGTCTCTAGGAATAATTGACTGAAAAGGAATCACTAATCTTTTGTAAAGTGAGGAGAGGGTTGAAACCATCATCCACCTCTGGTTGGGACAGATAGTTGTTATTGCAGAGTACACTAATTCACCGAAGTAATGAATTCTCAAGTCATGCGCTGTGAGAAAAAAGTATTTTAGTATGGATGTATCAGTCTGACATCTCCTAATCTAAGAGGATTTATTTATAATTATTGAGCAAATGTCTCCCCATTTTGTTCATTTCCAGTGATTTGACCAGAGCATGCTGAACAATTTTTTGTTCTTGAGCTATATAAAAACATTTCAAATTAAATGTTATAATGTTGCCCAAGTATCTCTTTTGACACTTTTTATAAAAGCCAATACTTTTACCAAACAGAGAAGAGGATTTCCCTTTCTCTCTTGTTGAAAGCATCTTTAACTATTTTTAGATTTCCCAATAGTCATCATTTTATATGAAAAATGGCTTCACTTTAGCCAGAAAAATATTTTCTCATGACTTGGGGCATATTTTCCATGCTGACCTATACATTCTTTCTTTCCTCTTCAAAATTCCCCTTCTTTGGTCTTTGATTTAAAACTGGATGTGTGCCCAGAACCTTTTATTTGTTCACTCTAACTGTTCTGTATACCCTCTTGCTTCCTGTGTGAAAAGAGCTGTAATTTAGCTGGTAAATCATATGATTCATTTTGCAAACTTTAAACACATGACTTGAATACTGGATTTTTTTTTTAAAAAAAATGTCTAATGTAGATTTTAAGAAATACTTCTGAAAAGATCAAGAAAACTGTGCACTGAAACAAATACCTATTCAACATGCAAAAACACAATCTAATACAACATCTTTATACTAAAATTTTGACAACTGTTTTGCAAAAATTAAATAAACTGAAGATATTTCCTTCCAATATACTGTTTATCTAATTATGGCCACTCTTTTACAATAAGCGCATTAGACTAGTCACAAATAGTCAAAATAACCACATCACAAATACAACAGAACAATAGTTTAAATGAGGAACAACTATTAAAAACCTATTAAAAGAGGAATATTGAATAAAAAGCATGATAAAATAGTTAGCCTGTCGTTTGTCTCTACAGAGACTGTTCTACAACCTGTATCCCCCAACTAAAAAAGTCCTCTTGCTTGTTCCCCAGCCCTAATTCTCACCTCAGACAATAAGAAGAAACAAACAAAGACCACTGTAATAGAATGAAGTTCTTGGGTAGATTCATATGAAGAGAGAATTGACTTTAAAGGTCAATGCCAAAACCTTGAACTGAGCCTGAAAATGAATCAGTAATGATTGCCTTTGGGAAAGGATTGGAGTATTATGCTCTGATCTTCTGGTTTCTGAGCTGTCTTCATAGGCAGCCCCATCTAGAGTCCAACATGGAAGTGACAAGGCTAGAATGACTGAGGCCAGTTTTAAGTTTCTCTACTTAAACACACAGCCTGCTTACTAGAAAAATCTGGAGAATACAGTGCTGGTGGATGGCTCCCATGTCTGTGGAGCAGTGCATGTACTCTTAAAAGAAATTATCCAAGGTGCTGGATCCTCTCCTCCCAAAAAGGTTCAGCATCTTTGACACCTCTTCTCAAGTTTGGACTAAAATCCAAAGCTGAATCATCATCCCACTGACATGGGAGTCACTAGCTGCCACCAGGGAAAAGGAATTCCTGGTCTTTTAATGGGAATTAAATATCCATCTCAACGCATGACCATTCCGTTTAGTCAAAAGCTGTGTTTACATCCCTGTAACCAATTGGTTGAGACTAAAAGTAAATGTATGTGTTTTCTTAAATTCAACACTGACTGATCCAGCAATAGGTATCCAGCCTACATGGAAAGCTTCTCATCACCCAGCTGAGTGATAACTTGCTAATCCAAATTGTTGTGCTTCATTGTGACAGGACTGCATACATGGAACCATTTTAAAAATGCCACAGATCTGCTTTCATCTCTTTGCAAATGAAACTGGCATCAGCCTTCCTGATTCCACTTTGCTGCTGAATAATTAATTGGCAGGACTGTAACTGTCTTTAAAGTGTTCCATGCATTCACCACTGGCCACTCTACACATAGTTCATCAGGCTGGGGCAGGTAGCAAAAGATCATAGTTTTAAGTTCATGTATGCAAAAATATGAGATAGTAAATCAAGTTTGTCAGTTAACAAAAATAACACTTGGAGTTGATGATGAGTACTAGTCTAGTTCATTTGTCATTGTCCCAGTTCATTTGTGATTGTCCCAGTGATGAAAATAGCATGTTATTTCATAGACATTAGAAGAATTTCAGCCACTTGTTATGGAACACTTTAAAAATAGCTGGGCTATAGAAACGAATGCATATGATGAGGGGGAGACAGGTCATGACATAGAGCTCATCAGAATGTTTGGCATGTGCTATTGTCAAGGAACATACAATAAAAACCATTTGCTTGCAACTGTATCCCTCTTGGGATAACGTAACTCAAAAGATCACATTTTCTGGAATAACTAAATATCAAATCATCTCTTCTTGACTGTAGATAAGAATAAGAAATGGACCCAATAAATAAAAATGACGATAATAACAACAACAACAATAATAATTGTTTCTTTCCCACCTCTCCTTATCGTTTGAGGCAGAGAAGAACAAATTAAAATACAACGATAACTTGACACATAACACAGTTAAAAACAGGTGAACACCTATTAAAATATATATAATCAGTTAAAAGAGCATAACATCCATTTTAAAAGCATACATATTAAAAACAATCAAGTCATAATTTAGAAGTCTCTAATTCTAAAGCCATCTGGATAGGTCTGCCAGAAGAGATTGGTCTTTAATGCTGTTTTAAACACAGATAGCATATCGACATATGGATCTCTTCCAGCAGGTTATTCCACAATTTGGGGGTGACTGATGAAAAAGTCCTCTAGTTAACAGTTGCCAACCTGGTCCTGCCTGACTGAAGTAAGAAGACCTGAGTGTACAGGACAGATTATATGGGAGAAGGTGATCCCATTGATCGCTTAGACTCAAACCATCCAAGACTTTAAAGGTAACAACCCACAGTTTGTAGCTTTCCCAGATACAAACTAATTGGCAGCCAGTGGAGTGAATTTAATATAAATGTAATATAGGTGTAATATGATCACTGAGCCAGGGTGGTGTAGTGGTTTGAGTGTTAGATTAGAATTCTGGAGAAGAGAGTTCAAATCGCTGCTTGTGCATGGAACTCACTGAATGACCTTGGTCAAGTCCCATTCTCTCAGTTTGAGGCATGGGCACACCTCAACCGAACAAATCTTGTCAAGAAAAACCCATGATAGGATTGCTTTAGGGTCACCATAAGTCATAAAGAACTGGAAGGCACACAACAACAATGTGATCACTCGCTGATACACCAGTCACCAATCTGGCTGCCATGTTTTGCATTAATTGAAGTTTTCAAACGTGATACAGAGGTAGCCCAATGTACAGCATATTGCAGAAGTCTAGCCTTGAGATTACCAGTGTGTGCACTACCATGTTTAGGTTCTCCAGCTGTAGGAGGGGGCACAGCTGGCATATCAGCCAAAGCTGATAGTGAGCACTCTTGACCATCATATCTATCTGGGCCATCATTTGGAGTGATGGATCCAGAAGCACCCCCAAGCTGCAAACACAGTCTTTCACAGGGAGGGTAAGCTGATCCAGGACTGGTGGACATACCTTTTAACCCCAGGTTAGGACATTAACAATAGACACCTCTCTCTTGTCTGGATTCTTTTTCCTTATCCAACTCATTACCTCCTCCAGGCTTTCATTCAAAGGAGACATGCTACTGATGCTGTTTGTGGAAGCATGGGAAAGTGTATTATTGGGTATCATTGTCATGACATCCTGTCCCATGCCTCCAGATGATCTCTCCCAGAGGTTTCATGTAGATGTTAACCAGCATTGAGGATAGAATGGCAACTTGTGGCATGTCGTATAATAGCTCCTTCTTTGAGGAGTAGCTATCTCCAAGCACCCACCATCTGTAATCTGCCAGAGATAGATCCAAGACCACTGAAACACAAAGTCCCTGAATCCCAAACTCCTCAGCAGTTCCAAAAAGATACTACAGTCGATGGTATTAAACACCGCTAAGAAATCCAGAAGCACCAACAAGGACATATTCCCCCTGTTGATGTTCAGGTGAAGGTCACCCAAAAAGCTAGCCTTGATCTTCTCTTCCCTTTGTTTTACACTTTTAAAGAAATATATTTAAAATATTCATTTATACATTAGAAGTAGTTGTCTTCAGCACTCTGGCTTGATCGTGCCCAAAAGACCAGAAATTCATATTCATGTTGTTCTGGATGAATTAATAGATTAATCTAATCCCAACAGCTATTCATCTGGATGAAAGAAAATTGAAATATATGAGCATTCTCCTAGAATTAAAGGAAAGCTTGAGAAAATCTGCTTTCAGGTGAATGGAGACTGTTTACTGTACTTCGATAATTATTCATTCTGGTCATTGTGGTTATATCAACACAGTTGTTTCGTATCATGTGGTATGGCATTATCACAGGAAACATGCTATTTCCAAACAGCAAGTACGGAGGAAATCTGTATCTGCACTCTCACACTTCAGATAGCTTGTAGGTGTTTCTCTGTACATTGCCATACCAATGAAACTGTTATGCATTTAGTTTCACCTGAATCTTATTGGCTGCAGATGGTGTTACACAACTATAGCAAACTTGGGTTTTCTGCAAAATATGTAACATTAATGTAGACCGTTCCAAATAGGATCTTATGCCTAATAAACTGTGTTCTGTGGAGTAAGAATATTGCCAGAAATCTGAACAGCCATACATCTTAGTGAAAGACATTTGAAATATTTGAGCATCTTCCTCAATTAACTGGTTTCATTAAATTCTTGTTGAAAAATGTTTATTCTGTTTCCAAACTCAGCCAACATTCATCCCGCTAGTACAGTTCATGAAGATGCCCTTTACAACCTCATGAAATATAGAAACTCAAACACTCCAGGCGTATTTCTAAAATTCTCAGACTCTTTGCTGAGGAGAAGGATTTGGTTTCCTAAATGTAGGAGATATTTCAGTATGTTGAAATTATACAACCAAACAGGTGGTCAGATATTTAACAAACGTTTGTGAAGTGGCAACAGTAATAATATTTTTTACTATCACACATAACTCCTTTTGGATGTCAGCTCTGAGAATCTGGAACAAGCCTTGCAATCTCCAAGCCCTGCCTTTTGCTGCTTACTGTTTCTCTATCAAATTAAAGGATGGGGGGACTCATGGGCAGTGAACCATTTTATGTTGAAAAATCAAAAAGAGCACTGCATTTTGACGTAGGTTTTAGAACAAAGGGTATGGAACTGGATGTGTATTTCTAAGGCTTTGAAATTGAAATTTTTAATTATTATAGAACTTGTGTCCAAATTCAGATGGTCTCGAATACCCATCAGATTCCATTTATGAACACACAATTCATGAAGTGGTGCTAGAAAAGAAGTGGTAAAATAGATTCATATATTTGATGTTGGTGGGGACATCCTCATAGAAGGATATTGGATGAGAATGTTTGCACACAATAAGAAACTTAACTGGGATATATTGCTCTTTGATCTTTGGACAGTCCATTATGGTCAAGGGAGCAAATCATAGAATCACAGAATCACAGAATTGGAAGAGACCCCAGGAGCCATAGAGTCCAACTCCCTGCTATGCAGGAACACACATCAAAGCATTCCCAACAGATGGCCATCCAGCCTCTGCTTAAAAACCTCCAAAGAAAGAGACTCTACCACACTCCGGGGCAGCATATTCCACTGCCAGACAGCTCTGACCATCAGGAAGTTCTTCCTGAGGTTCAAGTGGAATCTCCAGCTTGAATCTATTTTTCCTTGTCCTAGTCTCTGGAGCAGCAGAAAACAAGCCCGCTCCCTCCTCGACATGACATCCCTTCAAATATTTAAACATGGCTATCATGTCCTCTCCTAACCTTTTCTTCTGCAGACTAAACATACCCAGCTCTCTTAGCCGTTGTTCATAGGACACGGCTTCCAGGCCCTTCACCATTTTGGTCGCCCTCCTCCGGACACAAACTAGAAAGGAACAGATTGTGGAGATCTATTGTAAAATAATGCCCAGTTTTATGTAATACGTGAAATGTGAAGTACAGATAATTTCTTATATACATTAGAAGGTCATCTAAGCTCCTGAATTTAGTGATGGTTTTACAGGGAAAAATTACCCTGTTTAAATGTAATAAATGTGGCTAATGCAGATATAAAAGACTATTCAGTTTCTCTTCAATAATACTATACTGAATGCAGAACAGATAAATAGCTAAATGACATATAATAATTTTTTCTGAATACTTTTATATGTATAGCGAAACAAACATCTTTTTTAACTTTTACTGATTGTGACTATTCTGATTTCTTTCATTGATATGGGTTTGTTGACTTATATATTCTGTTATTCTAAAATGTATCCTGTGAAAAGAGACTGTATTATTTACTTTAAGATGTAATGAAGAAACAAATCCGTTGGGTGGGTGGAAGGAGCAACAATCATATCCTGTTGGCTCACTGCTACCAGTGCAAGGGAGGTGAGGAAGACCATCTATTTTAATTTTTTTCTTTCTCCCGTTGATTCCAATGGTGAAAAAAATATCAATCCAGACATTTTGGATCCTTTTTGGAGCTTGTTGTGGGGATAAGGAGACTAGATCTCTGACATGTCCTTAACATCCATCTAGTGCCAGTGAGACATTTACATCAACTGAGCCTTCATGGGTATATTGATGGGTGCAGGGGGCTCAAACAGTTTAATACTGCAGGTTGGTCTCTCTCCCCATGAACAGGACACCAGTGAAATAATTTTATATGGCTCTTCAGCTGGCCAAATGCTGGTAATGAGATTGCCTTCCCTTCTAAAATAAAAAGGGTTTTTGAAAGAAAGAAAGAAAGAAAGAAAGAAAGAAAGAAAGAAAGAAAGAAAGAAAGAAAGAAAGAAAGAAAGAACTCTACCTATCTTTCTATCTATCTTGTGGATTTGCTGATAGATCTTATAGCTTTTCCTTGCCTAAAGTGGCTGTAAAT
Source organism: Iguana delicatissima (assembly GCA_948472985.1). NCBI lineage: Eukaryota > Metazoa > Chordata > Lepidosauria > Squamata > Iguanidae > Iguana > Iguana delicatissima. The sequence continues at coordinate 308,147 of CAOKZL010001728.1, read as the reverse complement.
GTCAGCCATTATCCAATAAATTTAACTGAGCATTGTTTGCAGTTGTAAGGGAAAAATATTGAAACTGCAAGATTTTCCTGAAATGCTGCAAATAGCATAGATTTTTATGTAGTTTGAAATGTCAGTGGAGCTTATACTGCAAAGACTTATTTGTGTTAAATTCTTACCTATAACCTACAGCATGGACCAACATTTTTAAGTGTACCTCTATCCTTTCTGCATAGCTTCTACCAACATTTCTGATAGGCAGAGGTCTATAGTTTCAGCATGCAAAATGTTAAATTTCATAAATGATTTCATTTAAATATCCAGCACTTATAAGCAGCTATTAGAATACTGTCAAAGTAGCTTCATCTGAAATAAAAGCAATTAGGGCCTCATTTGGATACCGTGCTGAAATAAATTTTCTCATTCCATGAAATCATCATGGTCTCCTTCCTCTATGCTTTAGCACACACACTGGGAGAAGTTCAGAAACTTTCACTTCTATTTTTAACTAACTACCAATTATTTTTATATCTGAACTGGGACAAACTGTGCTTAATATTAGCTATGATTTATTTAAACAAACCAACTTCAAACCAGTTTATGATAGGAGGCTGTTTCTTGAGTGGCCATGTGTCCTCACTGTACAAAATAAGTCCTCTGTTTGAAGGGCTATTGAAGGAGTCTTCTGTTTAGAGGTCTGCCCAGTCCATCCAGTTTAAACCATAAAGAACTGTAAGAGGAGACAGCAGGAGCCTTGATGTAGCCCATTAAACATTATAACCTATACAAGAGACTGCACAACATAGATCATATGATTAAACCCTTCCGTACTATAGTATGGCATATTTGTTTAAATGTAAAAATTGTTGTTTTATACATTTCTGCGTCCTATTTTGTCTTCTTTGGGTAATGCATTTCTTCTTGTTTTCATTTTTGGATTTGGACACAGCAATAAACAGTAGCCAATGGAAAAAGTAAGCTATGCTGTGGGAAGAAAACACATGACATCTGAGTGTCATGTTACCATGTTAATGTAAGAAAAATAAATTATCTGCTGCAGTTGCTTAAATAGTCAGCAGCAAAATTACTATTTTTATGCAGCATCAAAATATGCCCGAAATATCCCAGTGATTAGTGGAGAACAACTTAAGAAGATTAGAACATTACAGTTTTAATAATGAATAATGAACTCAAATGTACAGATTGGTCACTCAGTACATCAAACATTAATAGTTTACTTCAGGTGCAATTTAACCAACCATCAGAGGTCAAAGATGCAATGTAGCTATCATAAAGCTTGATGTTATGGACATCACTGGAGGCTGTTCTCACAATCAGTTGTAAAAGATCAGGTTGTGGAGCATTGAAACATCAAGTGATTTGCTTACAGTGTGAATCAGCTCTGTCTACTAACTACACTCTGTGGGTTTGGCCCAGGTAAATAGAGCCACAACCTGTGACATGGCTATTGAGTAATAAAATCGATACAGTTATATATTAGTATAATGAGCCTGTTACTGTCACATTGTGCTGGAGTTAAAAGTTTCATGCCCTACCTAACAGCTCAGATATGCACATAGGTCTCCTTCACATACGGCAACATCAATCATAAGGATCGAAAGAGCCAACTGTGTTTGCTATGGAAAGCATATGAAGATTGGTTTTCTCTGTTTTGATGAACAGAAAAGCCATTACTGATGAGAAGAGCTCTTTGTGCATTTTGTTTATTCAGAATGGGGAAACACTTCTTTGTTCATTTCCACTGGCAGCTGAATTTTTGCACCTCATTAACCTTGGTAACTGTTAGAGCACTCATCTGAACCTTGAATTTGAATTTTATCCTGAAAAACAAGGCATAAGCTTTACAGCAAAAATAGTTCACAGTGAGCCATGAAATTAGTCTTGTGCCCTTATTAAAAATACTCCCAAATGAATATTTACCTGTTAAATTGGTTATTGAATGGGTCTACAAACTTAAATAGTTATTTAAAAAAAACACACACATTAGGGAGAATACAAGCCTTTAGTAATCAGGCCATATTTAAAAAAAAAACCAACAGAAAAAACATGGGAGAGAGATTAAAACAGCACAGGTAATAAAGATCTGAATAATAAAAGTTATTACAGGTCATCTTTTAGATGTTCACATTGATGCAACCAGCTCACTATCATTGCTAGAGGGGTTAGATTGAAGTGGAGAACTACCACCCATGGGGTGCTTGTATGTGCACTCAGTTTCCATAAGCATAAGTCTGACAAAGTGAGGGTAAGTCAGAAGCAACTTTGAGTCTATTGGATCTGAAGTCCTTCAGTTCTCCCAACAGAAGCTTCGGTCAAGCCCCTTAGTTGCCTCATGAGGAGTCTGGATCAGACTAGAACTGGTATTGCTTAATTGCCCCTTCCCATTTGTGGAAAATGTCCCCCTCTCCAAAAAAAAATCTGCTGCACTAACATGTTCCATGAAGTTGTTTTTCTTTCTCTCCATTATACCCTGGGCAGTGTAAGCCAGCTGAGTTTTGGAAAGGACCAGTCTGTCACTTTGCTTCCCTCTTTGCTGGCTCCAGTTGGGGTCTTCAAAACTTGTTTTCACATGCATCCGTAAATGCTAAATAATGTTAAACCTTTCCTTCCAATTACATTCACTGTATTCCACATCTTCCTAATTGTAATAGACATAAGATGTGATGGACAAATTTTGGCCCTTGGTCTCCAGGTATCCTTGGACTACATCATCCAGCTGCCTCAATCAGCAAATTGTAGGTTGAGGGGAGATGCAGTGCAATAGCATCTGTAGTGCCCAAATTTGCCCACCCTGGGCTATACTGTAAAAGATGTAATTTACGTATCATGGGCACATTATACATTTCAAAAAACCTCTGTGCTAGTAGCTTCATGAATGCTGAATTTAAAACTAGTATTTTCTGCAAAATAGGCACTTCGTTTGTCTTATCATGCTGTTTATTGTCATTGCTTGTACAGAGATTTGTTCCAAAATGGCACTTACTGTGTTTTTCTTGAATAAGAATCTGTTTAAATTTTGGTGGTCTGTATAAAACAAGTTTACTTATTTAACTTGGCGAGGAAAAGGAGTCAAAAAGAATTTGCCTGTGTCTGTAGTTGATTCAAATATGCAAAAATCAGCACTTACCCGGCCATTGCTTGGAATGCCTACACAAACCTCTTCTTATTTGTTTTGATTCAATGTAACAATTATCCTCTTTGATGCTTATTTAGTGATTGTGATATGTAGTGTTGTTAATTATACAAAAGTTCAAGTAACAGTAATATAATTATGTTCCATCATGAGTCATTAAATATTTGAAATTACGTATAATTGACATACACAATCAAATGTTGTCCTGATATAGCAGAACTGTGGCACCAACAGAAGTAGTATGATGGCCCAAAGATGAATATGCAGAACTGTGCAAACCAGTATTTTATGAAGGGGTCATAGTGCATTTTGTTCTTTTGTGCTCTATCCCAGGAAAATGCAGTTGATACAAAGCTGGATCTACTCTTTGGGCGTGTGTGTATACATACCTTCAATTCACCTATTGATTTAATGGTAGTCCCATCAATTTCATAGGGTTTTCTTAGGCAAAGAAGGTGGTGGTTTTGCCAGTTGCTTCCTCTAAAATATAGCCTACAGCACTTGGCATTTATTAGCAGTCTCCCATCCAAGTACTTACCAGGACTGACCCTGCTTAACTTCCAAGAGCAGAGAACATCTGGTGCCTTTAGGTTGTTTAGGCCATATCATTCGACATAGGACCCTGAAAAATAAAGTGTGTTATTTTTTAAAAGTTACTTTCTCAGAAATCAGATCTCCCTTTGTATAAAATTATTTTCCTGAGACAGTCCTAAGACTTGAAGTATATCAAGCTCCTTTCATAAGTACTGCTTGCAGCATTTTGAGTTTCATCCAAATGCTGTCCTCAAAAGGCAATTTCCTTGGCATTGCTAGATGCTCAGCATGAAAAACTAACTCTGTCATGTTTGGAAGCATAAGGACATTATCAGATTTGCCTTCCAGTGTGCGTGATAAAGGGAATACAGTTTTCAAATTATTACCCCTTTGTTTTGTATTTATATTAATGTAGTACATTAAAAGATTATGTACAATTTCAATGAATTATTTGTTTCACTAAAAGATTTTTCAAAGTCAGTCTACTGCCTGGTACCACAGTTTGAAAAACACAGTGCTGCTATCCAGGGATTTTTTCCATAGAGGCATTCAGTTTTTCTCTGTGAAAAATAAACATTTGATATGGGTAGGACTGTACATTTGCTTCATAGACAACAAGCATCTGAGGCCAGGCGTCTCAGATGCACTGATCACGACCCATTGCTCAAAGTATGTTGTGGACTGAATGTTATAAACAATACATGGAGACCCGTATTCTGGATCTACAAATACAGCAGAATGAATGCAGGAGGATGGTGAACAGACAGAATGGAAAGGAAAATATCAGATTCCAGGTTTCAGAACCCATCTTGAATTTTCTGCTTCCTTAAAAAGGCTTTAAAAGAGACTTCAAACCTGCTTTCCCAGAGTCCTGATCCAACACTCAAATCTCTATAGCACGCAGGCTAACTGTTGGGCTTTTTACTTAATGGGGACTGTAAAAAAGGAGGGGGGAGGAGAAGACAAGAAGGAGGACGAGGAAGAGGAGGAGAGGAAGAAGGGAAGAGAACAAGAAGGAGGAGGCACTAATTGTTTCCAGTCTTCTCTGTCACCTCGCTTGTGTAGAAATGGCCTCAACCTCTTCCCATGGCAGTGGTTATTAACAAAAGACGAAAAGATTAGATTAAGTGACAGAAGACATACTTCCTGGACTGTGTTTGAGCTGACCCTAATAAATTGCACATTGTAATAGCAATCATGTATTTAAAACAGCATCTACACAATGGCAGAAACATGTACAGTTGTTCTAAATTTCATTGCAATTAATTAAATTTACTTTCATATTATGTTTAATATGAAGTTATAGATGATCACACTTATGAATATGTTTTATAGGGAATGAGACCATTTACCTCAGTATTGTCTGTACTAACTGGCAGCTTCAGTTTCAGGGTCTTATAGAGGAGTCCTTCCCAGGCCTTTTTGGAGTTGCCAGGAACTGAGCCTGGGGCATTCTTTATACAAAGCATGTGTTCTCTCACTAAGCTATGGCCCCTCCCAGTACTTTCATTTTGCGCATGTGAAACATTAATCCCATTAAATGTAGAGTTAAAGAGGTTTATTTCAATGTCATGCAGTGCTTTGGTTTTGTTTGTTTTGTTCTATGAGATGAAGAGAAGCTCTTGAAACCCAGTGCAATTTTCTTTCTCCCTGGACTACTTATTACCCAGAGTGTTTGGGATGCAGACAGCTGTGGGGAAGACTTGTTCTTAACTTAGTTCTTTGTTACTTATCTCTCTCTTCTGCTTGTTCCATCTGTCAAGCCATCTGCCTCCCGATGATCCTGGAATTTCCCTCTTTTCTGTGTTTCAGGTCCACACATTCAGAGGTCCACATTGGTGTGAATATTGTGCCAACTTCATGTGGGGACTCATTGCTCAGGGAGTGAGATGTTCAGGTAATCTTAAAACAATTTATCATCCCATTTTTTTTCACCTGAAAAAGTATATGTAAATTAGTTCAGAAGGATCTTAGGTAGGAGTTTCTGAAATTACATCTTCATATAGAGCATTTGTGTGTACTTTTAAGAGATAATAATAAAATCCTAATTGTTAGAGTAGAATGGGAGCCAGGAGGGTATAGTGTTGGACTACAACCGAGGAGACCAGGTTTCTAATCTCTACTCAGCCATAGAAACCTACTGGGTGACCTTGGGCAAGTGTCACACTCTCTTGGCCTCAGAAGAAGGCAAAGATGACCTTTGACACCTGTGGAAGCCTACTGCCTCCTAGGAATTGAACTGTAAGTGTTCCTCAGGATGTTCCACAGGGCTGGTTGAGAACTATGTGACTGCCTCTTTCACTTTCTGTGCCCGCCAACATACGTAGAGAAGGCTTTAGATATGTTAACAAATACATAAGAATTCTGCATATAAACATAATAAGTATGCATTTGCTTTCATTATTCACAATCTTTACTCTGTGAAAAAGCATGCTTATGAGTTCAAAGTTATAATATTCTGCTTCATTAAACTACTAGCATTAAACTCATAAGCAGACAAACAAGTTTTTAACTACACATGTTTAGTGAGAACTCCAAAAACAATAAAGGGAGTATCTTAAGTACAACTAGATGAGTTTGTTTAGATTTCATTGAACATTAATGCATTATGTGATCGTTTCTGTCTGAGCTAGCCCAATAAACCAAACAGGTTTACTTAAAGGCACAGGGATCGTTTGTTAGTAAACTTTGTTTATGAAAATGTGGGGTGAGGAGTTAATGTGGAATATACTCAGAGGTACTCTGTATTGCTGAATATGATCAGAGGCACTCTCTATTAATGATAGGACATGAATTGCTATCACTGAATATTATTCCAGGACTGAGCACAGGCTCAGATTAAAGCTGGGAAGTCAAAAGAAAGCATGATTTGTATCTGGGATACCTGCAACCAGAGAAGGTACTCATGATGGGGAGGGAGGTTTTCATTAATATTCAAGGCTCTTTTCCTGGATATTCAGTTTCCAATACTAAGGCATTTTACATGCAGAGAAATAAGGGGAATGTGCTGATTGCATGCATTTGCTCAATAAAAAATTTATAACACAGTCAAAAGTTCCATTAAAACATTAAATAAATATTATTTATATAATTAATATATTAAACAAGCTGGACTTTACCTTTTGGCAGTTGTATAGATGCACACACACACATCATTTTCCCACTGAGATTCCCCACAGATTTGTTCTTATTTGCTGCAGAGAGCAGCTATTTTTAGCAAGAAGACCTAATGGGGAAAAGGTCTCTCTTCTCCCTCCATGTTATGGGTGAGGGATTTGAGATTTATTTATTTAAATTAATAACATGGGGAAATCCAAGAAGGAAATTCAGAAGTGCTACGTAATTAATGCCTCCTTCAACTAGGGTTGCCAGGCCAGCAGTATCCCAAGTCCAGAGATTTCAGAGCAAAAACATAAGACTTAGAGAACATCCACCCACCCACCCTGCCTTGTGATATTACAGGAGGCAAGCCCTGGTGAGGTTTACAAAGTGATATTACAAGATGAGACCTGATGGTGTCATTAAGCATGATAATTTAATCACCAACCACAGTTGCTCAGAGTATAACACTGATATTTTAAAAACCAAGTCTAAAGAGATCTGGCATCTTAAGTCTATCTTTTATCCAGCTTCCCAATTACCACAACATTTTTGGTTACTGCTGTGCCCCAGCCTTCTATGATGGCCCAGCAGAGATTCACTACACTGCTTTCTGTCTAGGATTGCAAAAACACTGGGTGGAGTAATGTCTGTTTGCTTAATTTATATCCTACTTTCCTCTCAATATGGGACCCAAAGCAGCTAATACAGTAGGTTTTGAAAAAAAAACCAAAACAATCTCCAATACAAAAACATTAAGCACATATTAAGGAACAGCATACATGATGTACATTTCACAGTCCCAGCCAGTTAAGGGTTGACAGCCTGTTTAAATAAGAAGATTCTCAAACAAGGTGAATGTCAAATTCTTGGATGGTATGCATTGTGATGAGCCCCAAATTATATCAGTCTCAGAGATCCTGGGGAAAAAAAGCCTAACTTAACACCAGCAAGCTGGCCTTAGTGTAACTTCCATTCTGGCTGTGATCCACTGTGTTGGAGCAAGGACGGGCCACAATTTGATGGGCACAATCCTTTGAGAATTCAAACATCATACTGAAAGAATAAAAAGTTTAGTTTTGAAAATTTCAGAGCAAAAATGACAATATCTGTACAATTGTGGTATAAGACCTGTTCAGTGGCACTTGATGGAGCAATATATCCTAGATAAATAGTTAGCTCTCTACTTTCAGAGAAGTTAAGGGTGCATGGCCCACCACAAAGGTGGAAAAATGCTAAGAAAAATAAAATAAAAACAATGAATGCTTTTTTTCTTAACTGAGAACACTTCTCTACAAACCTCCAAGCTCCAGTTCAATTCTATGATCAACTTGTACCAGAAGTGAGCTACAGAGTCATGTGGAGGACCTAGCAATGTAGAGAAATGTTCTCTCTAGGAATCTCTAGGTTCCTCCAGTGCAACTCTGTGGTCCACTTCTGGTGGAAATGACTGTAGAATCACTCCGGAGGATCCAGAGATTCCTAGAGGGAACATATTTTTTCCATGGCAAGCAAATAGGATAAGAATTTTTTTTAATAAATAAATTAAATAACAAAAAAATAACCAATGAATAATCAAATCTGTGAGTGCTGAACCCAAAAACATGGAAGACCAACTGTATATGCATCTCTGAGGAATAGTTATGCAGCCTTTTAAAATTACAGATATCACTGAAAGTATCTGAGAAGGTGATTCATACAACTGAGTACCTTTTTAAAGTTCACGTCACTCCATGGGTTCAGTGACACTTCATATAGGACTAAAATATAGAATTCGTAAAATAGTATGTCATATTATTGTTATTAGAATTAAATCCTGATATGCTATGCACCCTGCAACATATCATATGTGATGTTTCACAACGGGTTCCAATTTGTTCATAGATCTTTCCAACCTATTAGAGTAACCTCCATACTTCACATACTAGTTGCACGTCACCTTTCTTTCTCGCAGCCCTTCCATCTTGTTCCCCAACCCCACTCAACTCTCTCTCTCTCTCAAATTGCTTTCTTTCCTTTCATGGCTTCTTCTATATCTCAGAACACCCATACCCTTATATTAAGCTCCTCAGAAGAGGGCCTTCTGTGGATGCCCCTGCCCCTTGAAGTAAGTCAGGTGCTTACCAGGGAGAGAGTCTTCTCAGTGATGATAACCCAACTGTAGAATGCTTTATTTACCTGTGCCTTTTTTGTTCTCCTTTCAGTGCTAGGCTAAGCTATGATCAGGCCTTTTAGACATTATTTTAGCCTTTCTGTGTTTTTTTTAAGACACTGAAACTTCTGGTTCTTGTATTTTTATAACTACTTGTATTTGTATTTTGTTTTGTATGGGTTTTTTAATATAAATCACTGTCTTCATTTCTAATGAAGAGTGATAGAAAAATAAACAAGGACTCCTGACACAATTAATATGATTTGTCCTATAATCCAATTTCAAGAAGTAGAATGAGTGCCACATGGAGGCATTTCCTACATTCTCCACATGGTGGCCACAATATTTGATTCATAGTTAATTATCCAGATATACCTGTCACATTACTAGACAGATAGACCTCCATTACTTCCTCATATTTTATTGTTATCCTAAATATTCTTTCACTGCAATTCTATACAAGTCTAACCATTCAGTTCAGTGGTGCATAAGTACTGTTAAATATGTACATGTAGGACTTTAGCCTTAGGTTACATCCAGGAACTTTTCATCTCTATGGTACATTACAAACTAAACTATTTTTGAGAAAGTGCCTGTGCATGTGCATGTTTTCATTCTTTCCAAATGTCATTAAACCACTAAAATGAGTAATACTCCTTTCTTCACAGACTGTGGATTAAATGTACATAAACAGTGTTCAAAGTATGTTCCTAATGACTGTCAACCAGACCTCAAGAGGATCAAACGAGTCTACTGCTGTGACCTCACTACACTAGTGAAAGCTCACAATGCACAGAGACCCATGGTTGTGGATATTTGCATTCGTGAAATAGAAGCACGAGGTATTGAAATTTTTAATATTTTGATGAAATAGAATATTGTTTTCTGCGTTAACTAAACTCAAAACTCCTGTCACTTATTGACAAACATCAACAGATACAACAAATACATTTTCAGTTACTTATTTCCAACTCAAAGTAAATTTATCAAATCTATTTTTAAAAAAATGTTATGCATGAACAATTTAGAGCATGGCTTTTAAAGGACACTTCAAACTTGGTACCAATAAATATATCAAGTCTGTTTTCCAAAAAAGTTAAATGTGATGTATTGAACAAGTATTCAATATTTAATATATGTTACAGTAAATATGTAAGCTATTATGGTGTGTTTTGTAATGTCAGGGATTGTGGACAGTTTTAATCCCAAATGTACTCAGGAGACCACATTAGTCCGACCAAGATACTGTGGAGGACTGTATCCCTCCACTGCACCCACGCCCATACAAAAAATAAATATATAAAAATTGTCCCCAAATGTCCTTTACAAGATATGGAGCCATTTTCATCATATTTTGTGCTATTCCTGAGCCATTTTAGGCCTTTTCTTTTAACTACAGCAAGTGAGCAGAATTCACTTTCTGTTTCAGAAAGGCTCCTCCCAGGCCTAAACTGGCTTAATGGAGGGTTGTAAAACGCACTCCAGATCCCCCTAGAGCAGTGGTTCTCAACCTGTGGGTCCCCAGATGTTTTTGGACTTCAGCTCCCAAAAGCCCTGAGCATTGACCATAGTGGCTGGGGCTTCTGGGAGCTGAAGTCCAAAAACATCTGGGGACCCACGGGCTGAGAACCACTGCCCTAGAGGATATTTTGGGACAATTTTTTAAAAAAACAAATTGCAAAATTGATTTAACCCAAGGGTGGAGAACCTTGAAAGAGTAGAAATGCTCCCACATACCTTGAGGGCATATTTTGGGGAGGAATCTTTGAAAAAATTTGCAAAGTTTTATTTTACCAACCCCTCCGGGGGCCTGGTGGCCAGAAAAACATCCCTGAGGACCACGTGCAGCCCATGGGCTGCAGTTTGCCCACCCTGCTCTACAGGATTGTAGCCTTAAGGAAATTTGTGGAAGAAAAGCTTCCAGTCCCTTTTCTCACTTGCAGCCATATTACTCCAAAAGTACTTTAAAGAGTTGGAGGATCCTCCTGAATAATGTGGGACAGAATACAGGAGCTGTAGGGGAAGCTCATACTGCTGTAACGTAATCTTTAAAAGTTCATGGAACGTCCCATTTTTTCAGGACACCTTCTAAATTTTTTACAGATGCCATTTCAGATGCAGAGGGGTCAAAAAAGATGGATGGGAACATTTCCTTTCATTAATTCCTTTATTTAGCTTGTCGTAGTGCCTAAGCCACTAAATTAAGTGGGCCATGGGGATTAAATTTAAACTTTAAAAAGCTAAAATCATCTTTTTGGGTGATGTGTCATACAGCTACATGGTAGAATCATGTTTTACATAACATACGTGCATCTCCAGTAAAAAGAATTATAGGGCTTATGATGATCTCTGCTAGAAAACTAGCTGAATTATTGCTAGTCCAAGTAAGCAAAACTGAGCTAGAAGGATGTTGGTCTGATTCAGGATATCCAAGTTCTTTAAGTTCTTTAAATGACAGCCTTCTACGGACAAATTTCTCTGTAACCTTAATTCATTATTTTCATTCACAATTTCCACCTTGCCTTGCAAAATACTGACATGAAGCTATTTCTTAATAGCTTGATCAATTGATTTCCTTTCCTGCTTCAAAGAGCTGTGAAAAATAATGTTTTAAAAGCTATGATTCCCAGAACACTTTCTGTTCTGGGACCAAAGGAACATAATTGGCACACTGTGTAAAAACTCTGTCTGAAGATGGCAATAATGTTGAATAATTTATGATCTCTCAATGAGAGAAATCAAAAGAGAGACGCTCACTTGTGAAAAGAAAAGGAAAGTAAAAGCAAATAGATTGAATATGGATCTGTAGACGAAACAACAGATGAATTTTTTTACTTGCAGGTTTGAAGTCAGAAGGGATTTACAGAGTTTCAGGGTTCACTGAACACATTGAAGATGTCAAAATGGCCTTTGATCGAGGTACTGTACCTTTCAGCTATGAAAAGCATGCCAACTGTCCTGTTGGTTTGTGTGCAGCCCCCGTTTGTTGGACTAGCTTGTGCTTGGAAGGAAGAGAAAGAGCTGTTTCCCATTGTTTCGTGCAATAGATATATACTTGTATTTTTTTAACGTACTCATTTCTTTTGGCATATGCCACATACATACAACATGTCTACTCACCTGGGATCCTTACATGTGCTTTCCAGATTCTCCCTCACATATTAACTTGCTATATACAGGAAACTTTTTACATAGCAAATCATCTACCACCATCCATTTTAAGAAGGCTATGCTATTTCTGCAATTTGACTCTGCTCTACTATCCATAAAATAAGCAGGGTGTGAATCATAAGGAATTGTATGCTAGAGAATAAAAAAACAGGCTTGTTGATCTGTGATCTGTGACTGTGACTGTTAATTCTACTGATGCCCTAGCAAGAAAATGTTTTGTTTATTCTTCCACTGCATGAATGTAGATGCTGTTCAGCAATAGCTGCTCACTGTGCTGCTATTGTTGACCAGTTCTGTTCCTACTGACATATAAAACATTCATTGTACAGTTTGTTCTTAGAATTTCATTGTGACTAATGCATTCTGAGCTTTTGTTGGTCCTGCTTGACACCACTTGTTTTATGCATCACATTGTGCTGTTTCTAAAAGAGGGTTCATATGCTGTATCTTCTACTTTGAGGTTCTCTTTTGGGTGTGCTTGTGTACCTTTGTCTTGTGAACAGCTCAACACATATTCAGTGTGTGTTTAAATTTAGGTCAAAGCAAGCTCTCCTGTTAGCTGTTAAAAAGAGTTTGAAGTCATGAAAGTCTCATGGTAATGGCAGATATCAGCTGGATTTCATCATGCCACCATAATGTCAAACATATCAACTTCATTTAAAACTTTGGAATTCTACAACTTGTGATAATAAGCTAAGAATGTCATTTCTGTTTAGTAAACCAGTCACTTTGCCACCCGGTCAAAGCCTGGATGATAGATGCAGCACTGTTTTACCACATCTACTTGGATATGGAGGCAGCTGCAGTATTTTTTTAAAGCATTTGCTTTCACTGTAGCACTTTAGTGCTCATTGTACTCCAATTAAATAGAACTGTCCAAACAATGTTTTATAATACTGATGCTACTGTGCCAAGTGCACAAGGATAAATATGAGGCTGGCTGAAGCAAAATAAACATTGTGATGGCAGAAGTGGTGCTGTATTCAAGCAAATGCTAGTATGGAGGTTCACTTTGTTGCATGACCTAAATTTTGAATGAGCCAAATTTTGCAAAACTGTACATGCCCTATTTTGAAAACCAAATGAAAGAAACAGCTTTATTTCTGGTTTTCTGAACGTACAGGACATGGGGCACTTGTAACCAAATTTAAGTGTAATTTCCTCAAAAGGCTGCCTTTGAAAATCTGTGCAAATGTACTAACTACAGAGCCTGGAAAAGTTATTTTTTTGGACTATCACACTCACTGACCTGTAGGCTGGGGATTTTTACAGTTGTTCTCCCCAAGAAAGTAACTTCCAGGCTTTGATGTACTGTTTTCTGCTTCAGTTTAGCAATAGTATAGCTCAGATTTCAGGAAATCTTGAAAAGGGGAAGCTGAAGTCACTATACTTTTGTGTACAGTAACTCTCACCTTAAACCCTACCTATGTCCCACCCTCCTGTACACACCTCCAGCAACATTAGTTGTTTTACATTTCAGTAGTTTTAACATGTATATTTAACAGGGTGAAATCAAGAAATATCTAACATTGTTGAAATAAAAAAGATCCTTGAAATGTATCCTCATTCTTTTCTAGATGGTGACAAAGTAGATGTTTCTGCCAACATGTATCCAGACATAAATATAATTGCTGGAGCATTAAAGCTGTATTTCAGAGACCTACCCATTCCTGTCATTACCTATGATACTTATTCCAAGTTTATAGAGGCAGCAAGTAAGTAGTGAAGCATGCCATCTTTTTTATATATATATAATTTTTTCATACCTTTAAATCTTGTTGTTATGTTCCATCAAGGTGATACTGAGTTATAGTGACCCTGTCATAGGGTTTTCTTGGCAAAATTTATTCAGAAGAGGTTTGCACTAGCTCCTTATCTTTTACTCTGCAGTGCTAACACTTTCTACTGTGGTTTGTTCAGCCACTTTGACTGTTATTATTTGAGACAAAATAGGATGTAAATCCAATGAATAAATGTTAATTGTCTCCATACTGAACATTGATATTCACATCTGCTGAATACTGTGTACATTTTGTTTTGTATCACATAGAACTCTCCAATCCCGATGAAAGATTAGAAGCTGTCCATGAAGTGTTGATGTTACTTCCTGCTGCACACTATGAGACTCTTCGATATCTGATGATTCATCTTAAAAAGTACATTTCTTTCTCTGTAAACCATGAGTAGCAAATACAAGTGTTGGGGGACCCAGTAGGACCCTAAGACCTGTGCCTCCCCACCCAACACACACACACACAGAGGATTTTTTTAAATTACTCAGCACATATTCTATACCCCATAAGGGATGTCAGAGCAATTTTACTACAGTTCCCCTCCCCAGGCCATTTTAGACCTAGAAGAAGCCTTTATTTTAAAAGGAATTAAACCCAAACTCAAGTTCCAATTTATTTCCTTGTTAAATGAATGCCTACTGTAGACGTAAAAGAATCCAGAGAAGGAGCCTCATGGCACTGAAGAATTACCCATAGAATCTCTTAATGTGTGTGTGTGTGTGTTTTGAGTCAATTTTCTTTTAAAATGGAGGGTGGGGAGATTGGGAGGGGCTGGGAGCTGCGAAAACAATGTTAGGGTCACATGCAACTCACAACCCACAAATCACATTTTCTCCGCTTCTGCTGTAAATGGATGCTCTATTGTCATGCCTACAAAAGTATGTTTAAGAGAGAAAAAACAGATCATCACAATGAATTTCTACATAGACCCATTTTTTGTCTTCAGGTTTCCATCATTTGGCCCAGATTTTACATAACTTCAAACATCAGAGTTTTGCTTCTCTGCAAGTCATGACCATATAAACTAACAAGAAACTGTAAATGTACATGTTGATACAATAAATCATTGTACAGGCTGTAGTTAATTCTAGATTTTGGGTTGAATTCAGGCTAAATTAGTCTTGTTTTAGATTTGCAAGACATGGCTAACTTAGTTGATTTGAGTGGGATTAAACATGATGAAGCATATCTCCACTCTGCACAATTATAGCATTTTGTTACAAATTTAACCACCCTGGCTTCTTCTTGTGGAATCCTAGGATTAGTAGTTTGTTGGTACTTACATTCTCTGATCCATTCCCCTGAACTAGAATTCTCTGGTAGAGTGTTCTAAGTATCTCATACATGTCCATAGGAGGAACCCATAGCAGTTAAAGTTGAATCAAAGTGCTATAGTTGTGTTCACCCTTTGGCTCCAATCCTTTGATTTATTTCCTAGTGGATTCACACATTTGGTATGTTTGCAGCAGTAAAGATCATCCAATCAAGTAATTTGCATTGGATCCTTCACATGGAAATACTCCTGTCCAAAGCAGTGTCCCTCTTTATTTGATTCTGCCTTCATCCAAAGGTTATATGTACAGAGCTGCTTTCTTCACTGAGGTACATTAGATTACCTATATTCAGAGCATGTTCAACTGCACACTGAACTATGAAGAAGCTGATGTAAAGCAATGCAAAAATTACTTGAATTATTTTTCTGAGCTGACCATTATGATGACTATCTGTTTGCAGCAGGTGTGGTCAAGAGGTAAAATCAAATCTGGCCCTCTGAGGGCCACCCTCTTCTTTGCCTTGATACCCTCATTTGGTGTCAGGTTTTTTGCCATTCTGAATCACTGGAATTCTCTCCTGGGACTTACTTACTGGTAGTACGAGAGTAATTTTAAAATATGCTGGCCTTTTTTGTACCACCTTTTTCCTTTTAGCCCTGCCCTCTGCTGGAATGCAGTCCCTAAGAACTTTTCTGAAATTGATTTCAACCTGACCTGAAAGTGTGTCCATATATTTGATTTACAGTACAATATTAGTTGGAAATCTTGCACTATAAAAACTGTAAGCATTGGGAAAATGGGAAAATGAGAAAATTAACCAAGTTCTTAGGGCAGAAATAATGAGGAACAAGTCTATACGAGACTATGAAGGTAATGATGATCAGTAGGCTCTGGGAATGGACGGAAACCCAGTGTAGAGATTTAAGGGAGTTATATCCAGAACTTGTCCTTTTTTAGGACTACCATTCCTAGAAGACCCCGCCAGCTTGGTTATAGAAAACTATATTTTCTTCTAAGCTCTGGAACATATGTCACATGGTCAGCGCTATGAGTTAGGAAAATAATTTTGGTAGCAGAGTATTCTCCAACAGTCGCAGAGGAACCTATGATACTCACAGAACACATGAAACAAAAAGAGCATTATGAAGTGAAAGCACTGCCCACAGAAATCTAACAAAGGTATTCTTTTTTCTTTTTGTTACTTCCACCTTTAGGATTACAATGAATGAAAAAGATAACTTTATGAATGCTGAAAATCTGGGAATTGTGTTTGGACCCACTTTAATGAGACCCCCAGAAGACAGCACCCTTGCTACACTCAACGACATGCGGTACCAGAAGCTGATTGTGCAAATATTAATAGAAAACGAAGATGTTTTGTTTTAGGCGCAACTGTAAATTCATAGCCATCTGCTGTGGAAATATAAGTTTGAAGGAAAACAAATCCCCATTTAAAAAAGAAAGAAAAGAAAACATGGGTAGCACTTCATTTTCTGCAGTTTTGCAGATGAATGCCAGAACGTTTAGTAAAGGGTATGTCTCATAGACATATACTTCTTTTTATTATTTAAGAGAGAACAAAGGTGAGGAAAAAAATGTCTTGCCTTGTATCTTTTGCCTTCCTTCCAGTGTGTGTATGTTTGTATGGAGAAAGGTTACAAACTACTCTACCATTAACTTATTAAAGAACATAAATTTTGTACATTTCTTTAGATCACCAAAGCAAAAAGGTAATTTCAACATAATTCTGAAAACAGTGTGTTGGCCCAATTCCTATTGAGAAGAACTAGGCCAGCACAGCAACTTGCAGGGTTGTAGCTATATCCTCCAGTCCAGCAAGAATAGACCATACATAGAAATAGATTTAATCTTTGATGCACAAATACAGGCAGACAGCCACATCTACTTTCACAGATCTCTCTAGACCCATGATCATCACATGGAAATAGATGTCATTGATCTTGTTGCGATTTATTTCCAGGTATTTGCCATAATGTAGAACTCCACATGCACTGGTAGATTCCATTATTTCCCTTTTGATTCCATGATTCAGAACCCGATGTTAGTCAGAGCCCCATACAGGAACTGGCTTCCTAGTTTTCTTCTGTGTTCAGCAAATTTTTCTGCATACAGAATGAAGGATTCCCATATGCATGAAGAACATTCCCATTTATAGACAAGAATCAGAAGATGCTGCACACACAGGGTGTTTTATCTTGTCCAAGATATTTAGGTTCAGGGTGTTTGTCAGTGTTAGTTGTATATGGATATACGATTTCTCTCTATGTAAGACATAATTATGTATGTCTAAAGTGAAACAAGACATGTATTTAATATATATATATATATATTACTTTAGTTAGCTACAGGAATGTCTTTTTTATTTAGCAAAATATAATTCAATGCGGTGCATTGATGATTTTTCATATATTCCTCTTAAGCATTATTGCTATGGCATATTGAAAACATTCACCACTACAGCAGTATTATTCTATCATATCTCTTTCATTGCAAATGCTTTTAAGGCGACTTCATTTCTTATGCATACTTTAACATTCTTTGGTTTGTGTTATGTTCTAGGAATTATTGGTATAGTTGCCTTTAGAGGTATGATATTCTGGAGAAAATACCATATTATTTGTATCTTTCCCTCCAAAATGAGAGGGGGCAATGAAGGATTTTGAAAGTTTTGGCACTAGCATCAATACATAATACATAATACATATTTAAAATAGGAGATGCCAAGATATTGGATATTTTCTAGCATTACTGAGATTAGCACTTAGCGGGGTTATTATTTTGTTTTTGTTTTTTAATGCCAAGTTACTTTTACCTTGCTATTATATTTATAAAAGTAAAGCTGTTTAAAATTAAGCATTTTTCTGCAATGTCTTCTGGTAAATTTGTTAATAAAAGAAAGAAAAAGTGAATGAGAATGAGATAGAATTGGTATGTAACCAGATCTAATGGGTTTTTTGTTTCTGTCTTTCTAAAAGTTGACCTCTCACTCTCAGATAATGCAGTTCATTCTAATATTAGACTTCTTTTCTCATCATGAGATTTTTGTACAAACATTTGAAACACAAGAATGTAGCATAGTCTATTAGAAACCTGAATTTTCAGTAGGAAAAACTCTTCTCTCAATTTGTGTTAATCACAAGTTTTGAAAGCCAGTTATGCAGTTTCCTGAATTATTTCAGGGATCACAGATTTCTATACAAGTTTTTTTAATATCAGTAATGTTGATAGTGGGGAGAAACTCTCAAGACAAAGGGGGCAGAGAAAATAATGTATATTAGTTATCCTTCACATAGGTCACCAAGGGCTAGGTAGACAGACCCAGGCTGCGGGCCAGAAGTTAGCGAGGTCTGATTTGCTGGTACAATGTTCTAGAGATTCTCATACGTTGTACAGATTTCATTGTTGTAGGTTATGTACTAAATACTTGTCATAAAATGGTATGGAAATGGTTTTATTTTGTGAAGTGAAATATGCTTTGTAATTTATGATAGTGTAAATGGAAAGGAAAAAGAAATCCCATTAAATGTGGTTTGAGTCCCTGTCTGTAATTTTCACTATACAAAGCAAATGTAATTTCTCTGTATCTGCTTGAATTTGCAAAATTTTCATACAGTTTATGTGCAACTAGTTATTTCACAGCTTTGGCCTAAATTCAGTTGTTCATCCTGACTAGAGCATACTTAGTGAATCAGTGGGATTTGGATGAGTGTTGACTTATCATTCAGCAGTTAATTTAATGAGTCAATTCCAGTTGGGACTAAAATATAAACATTTCAAATATTTGAGAATGCTGGAGGGGGGTCTATGAGAGATTTATGCAGTCACTCCCAACATTCAACCAGACTCTCTTCCCCTTTTACAAGGTGAAAAATGTCATCAAGTCTTCTTGTGGCCAATTAACTAGCATCAAGAACTACAATTGCTTATCATTGCCTCCCCCTGACACACACTTCACTTCTTTACAGAGCTAAAATATAGAAAAAAAATGTCCTCCCTTCCTTTCTTCACATATGGCTCTAGGTATGTTAAACCATGTACCTCCAAAATTCATTAAGTGCCTGAAGTCAACTATACTACAGAAAATGCCATTGCGCTATTTTTGGAAACTAATTAGCAGGGGGTTTCAGAGGGGGGAGGTACTTGCTTGTTTTTGGTATCTAAATATATTACAGGTATACAATGAAAATGGGTATTATGCATATCCCAACAGAACTCCAGAGTGTACACTTGGATCTAGCAGTCATGTGTCATCCACAGAGCTTGGGAAAGTTGCTCTTTTTGGACTGCAACTACCAGAATACCCAGTCATCATAGTGAATGGCTATGCTAACTAGGGATTCTCGGAATTGTTGACCAACAGGTAATTTTTTTCCACAGTCTGTTCATAAACTAACACAAATTTATGGCTGAAATAAATTCATACCATGATCCTGACAACTATTTGAGAGATGGTATCTTTCTGAAACTTAAGACACACATGCTCCTGACTAAGAACTGGAGTGGGGAGTCACAGTTATTCATTTCCCAGCCAGGGAAATGGTTTCTTGATACTCAGTACATCCTATTAGAAAGGATGGGGCAGCTGCAAAATCATGTGTGCTTTGATGAGTATTCACAAAGTTTTTTCTGCAAAGAGAACAGGTTTTTGTTGCTGTTGCTATTCCCCACCCCACCCCCAGAAAACTTGTTTTCTGTTCAGGAATCAGCATACTTTGTGCACAAAATGCTGTTCTTTCTGAAGTAAACACATGTGTATCTGCACAAAATAATTCCTGAAATGATTTCCCAAAATGCAAATAGTGATTAGGAAGTGCAGAAAGCCTTTGTGCTATTGTCCAGTGGAGGGAATACTGGAGAAATTTATTTATTCCTGGCTGCAAGGATGAAAAACATGAGCCTTGCTCCTGGCATGCATACCTCAGCCATGCATCTGTTGTGCTCTGTGATGCATCACTAAGCCCAAAGAACACTGTGATCCTGTAGAGTCTGCAGTGTAGACTGAAGGCAAATGCATCTAGACTTTGAAAAGAATCAATAAAAGAACATGGTGCCTTCATTTCCAATTAAGTTGTTATAAATAGTGAAGCTGGTCAAAGTTTGTTTAAAGATTGTGTCCTGGTAACTTTAAAGAAATACCTCCAAGTCTCTTTGTACCTATCGTGTAACTACAAAAATACAAATGCCTACTCTTGACCACAGTGCCAAGCTTCCCTATGAAAGCAGTTTCAGATAATTTCAAACAGTCTGCCAATCTGCTGTGGTCAAGGTTATATTAAGTGTTGGAGCATAGTGTTGGAAGCTATTTGGGGGTAGAAGAAGATGACATTAGAGTTGGGAGAGGGCAAGAGACAAGACAGAGAAAGACAGAAAATCCAACAACAGGTGTTGAACTGGTTTTCAAGAGGTACATTACCTATTATAATGGTAATTTACAATATTTGGTTATTGATAATATTTGTGTTCGTCACTGCACAAAATCCTATGAGATAGTTTAATAACATTCTAATTTTATAAGTGGGAGAGATGCTGAGAAACAGTGACATGCCCAAAGCTGCTCAGTAAGACCACAGTTAATTCAGATCTGCTGTGTCTAAGGGAAACATTCTGCCCACTGGATATCACTGCTGATTTGCAGTAAGACTTATACTATAAAATAAACAGTCGTGTAAGTTTATGTTATCACAGAAATAGGTACACAATACCCTGTTGCATTAACAGTCCACTCCTGAGATTCACCACTGTATGTAAAAGCTCTGTGACAGTTGACTTTGTTTCAAGCAGTTCAGCAACCACAACATGATTTACATGGAAATTTGTACAGATTATGGCATGGATTGTACCCTACATCATAATCAATAATCATAGACTTTGTAATTAAGAGTTGGTTTGGTTATAAAGAAACCTAGGTTCAGCTTCTCTTTAGACCATGAAGTTCACTGGATGGCGTTCTCTGGATCACAGTCTTTCGGCATAATTCACTCCAGAGGGTTATGTAAACATAATGTTCTGAAATTCATTTTTTTTATTTATTAGCTAGTTAATTATTATATTTCTATATTAGCTTCATAATAATTTGCTTTATCACATGTTTCCTCCCAGGAACCTATTCTTCTTGTTTTGGAACAAAGGACAAGTTTCAGTCCAGTAAAAATCAGAATAATCCAAATGAGACTGAGACACAGTAAAAATGCCAACAGTTCTGTGCATGAGCATTTTAACTCTAGATCAGTACAGTATTATTAAAATTCCAGCCAGATCTTGCACATTCTTACCTGGAGTTCTTATTTGACTTGATCTGGACTTGCTCCCTAGTAAATGTGCAGCTGATGAATATATTTGGCCAAGAAGCTGTTGATTCTAGAAATACAAGTGGACCCAAAAGTGTCCTACCACATTAATCAGAGTTTTAAGCTATTTCCTCTTAATCCACATAGACATCAACTGCTTCAGTTTACTTAGGGGCAGATAGAGTTGCCATCTGGTGGCAGTAGAGATCAGATGTGCTGGATCAGCATACCAGAGTCCTGACAGCAACCCCAGCACACCGACCTGTTCCTGAGAATGTTCCAGAGGATATGTAATCACCATAATGCAGCTCAAGGGATCAGACAAAAACGGTGAGAAAGTGAAAGTATTCTACAGAAGAAACAAGGCTTTATAGATCCTTAGAGAGAAGTGCCATGCATGGTGCTCTCACACCCACTAGGAATAGTCACCTGGATAGCAAGAAGATTGCCTGAGGTGAGGGAAGAATTCATGACAGCTTTGCAAGAAATTCAGCCCCAGACTAAGGAAGAATTCCAAGTCATTGCAGAGCAATAGCCGAAGTCCAATCCAGACAAATCTGAACCAGTATCACCTATACCTCTGCCACCTGTTGACATCTATCTGTGCATACCTGATGTACTAGCTACTTTGACTTACAGGCCGACCTTTTGTCAAGCTGCCATTCCACAGGCACCAATCATATTTATGAAGCAGCAGAATGGGCGGGCTCTCTCTCTCCTTCTCTTTCAGGAGCTCACCTGCACCTGCTTCCTTGTTGTCCCAGCGCTAGGTGCACTGCACAGTTCAGATCTCTGAAGAAAGTGAGTCGGGCGGGTCGGCTAGGGCGTCGCATTTTAAAAGCGAGAGAAAGAGAGTCAAAAAAGAGAAAGTGTCTCCTTCCCGGCGTGTTCCTCTCTCCAGTCGCACGTCGTTGTCCCTAGAGACGGCTTCTCCACGAGTTAGCCCCGGAAATTGTTTCACCTAGGAAAAGTTGGCGCTTTCCATTCGGAGCGGGCGGGCGCCTCAAGAAGGCCAGGTCCCTGCGGCTGACTCTCCCCGGAGGCAGCCTGTCGCTGAGGCAGCGCGTAGTTCCTCTCCGAGAAAGCCCAGGTAACTGCGCTCCCGGAGGGGGCAGCGGGGGAGCCGACAAGATGGACTGAGAGGGCTTCCCTCCCTCCCCGCGACCCCTGGGCCTCGTGGCAGGGGCGTTCCTGCACCCGGCAGCCTGCGGGCAGAAGCGAGTTCCCCAAGCGAGCAGGTGAGCGCGAGGGAACGGGGGGCGGCTTGGGTTTTCTCTGCCCGGCAGGCAGCTCCAACAGGTGCCCGGGAAGCGCGTGCCTCCCTCGCGCGCGCAGCTTCTCCGGGGAGGGAAGGAGGGATAAGTCGCGCGGTGCCCACCTGTTGCGAGGCTCGCCGTCCCCATCCACCCCTGTCGCCCTTTCGCGCCAGTACCTTGGACCAGGGCTCCAGAATATGGAGAAGGAAGGCGAGGGGCGCGGTTGGGGGACTCACTATTTCGCACCGGCGGAGGGCTGTGGGGAGGGGGATCTTTCCTTCCGCGGCAGTCAGTGGGAGGGGAAGCCAGGCTCACGGCAGTCATCAAGTGATGCCGCCGGGTGGGCGTGAACGGAGCTGGCCTCTTACCCGTGAGTAGCCCTGCCGGTGACCACGGGACTTCCGCGTGGCTCTGGCGGAGTCCCCGAGGACGTGCCTGCCTCGCCAAGCGGCTGGAGGCGCTTGGCTCGGAAGTAAAAATTCCACTCGGCGGGGTTTACCCCTAAGTCAGCCTGAGGGGGAATTGCTGCGTGCGAGTGTCATCCTAGAAACGCTCCCAGGCTGTAAACCTATGCGCGCTTAGGTGAGAGGAAGCCCCACTGGAAGGACTTTATTGCTGAGGAGACATGCATAGGATGGCCCCGAGAGGAACCGAAAGCTGCAGTCTCCTGCGTTGGCACCCAGGAGGACTACACCCCGCAGTGGGACTTACTTCTGAATAAACATGTCCATCCCTCCGCTTCAAATCTCACTGAACTCAGTGGGAACCATTTCTAAGGAAACGTATGGTGTGTCCTCCTGCAACCACTGCAGTCTTCAAATTGGTCTGAAGCAGCCGGCTGTCCTCAACTAACCTTTCCCTCTCCCCTGCACTGTTATTTAACTGTGTACCGGGTAGAAATCCAACAGTCCGAGGTCCCTCCAGGAAGTCAGTGAAGGAGGGTCCTAGAGGAGGAGAGAAGGAGGTGTGAAGTATACCAGGGCCTGAGGATTGCACCTCTGCTAGAAAATTTTCTATTTTTCTTAAGCGTCAAGGCAGCAAAGGCTAACAAGGACGGTTACCCAACCTATTTAACCAATAGGAATGGCTTCAGTGCTAAGGCGCAGTCCTCTGCCTTGTCCTCTGCTGCACCTGCCCAAACTGCTTCCTCCCATAGCACAGGTGCAATGAGAGCCCTCTAGCTATGACTTGCAACAAGCATAATTTACTAGGGGGAGGAGGAGGAGGAGAAAGAATGAAAAAGAACAGCTTCCACAACATCCAAGTGTTGTTGGAAAGAAGAAGACTGGCTGATTATTTCAGTGTTCTTTTTAGATAAATGCTGCATTATTTTTTAAAAAATACTCTTTTTCTTTTTTTTAAATGGTTGGCCACTTACCTACTACCCAGTCCCAAAGTGCCTCATTCTGTTCTTTTCACTGATTGAGTTGCATCTCATTTCAACATCTCACTGTATTAAATGCTAGCTGCTGTGGGTGAAATTCTGGCCCACTATGGCTGGTGCTAATGTTTGTAATTCAACAAACCAACAGGACACTGTATTCAAGTCTTCAGTGCTGACTTAAAGATGAAGAAGCAGTACATGGTTTCTCTACAACAACCAGTGTTGCTTCTCCCTATTATTGTTGAAGGTGATGTTATTGCTACCCTGCCCTACTGATTAACAGTTCGTGATGGCAACTCATTAAAATGTTGAAGTGAAAAGAGTTCTGCAAAGTCTGAAGATCTTGTAAACAATCTCTTAAAAAGATGAACAAGATTTGTCTTCCCTTTTTTTATTAAGTCAAAGGTACATTACTAGTTCACCTTTACTGAAACATTCCAAGTATGAAGTTTAATGGAAAACAGCAATTTAGATAATAGCTCAACCCATTCGTGCAAAACGCAGAAAACCAATGAGTCAAGTTTATGGAGTAGGACTGGAAAGCATGTAACAGTGTCCCAGTAGATCAGCTTCTTAAGCTGAAGTATTTCTAGTAAATCTCTAGTCAATACCATACAGCAGAGGTAGGCAACCTACAGCTCTCCAGATGTTTATGGCCTCCATTCCCCTGATCAGTGGCTATGGGGAGGTGGAAGTGACTGGAGTTGAAGTACTCCATGTTCCCCATTCTTGTCATATAGCCATGACAGCTAAATGGAACATTCATGTTGAAAGACAGTGTGTACTTCTGACATCCATTTGCCTGGGAGAAAAATGTGAATAGCTATTGCAATAATTCCTTATTTCTTATTTTCTTGGACTAATGCATTGAAAGCACATGCACACACACTTGCCCATCATTCCATTGGTACTAGATAGACTTTCATCTGCCCCAGCAAGACAATTATTCTTACTCAGATTAGACAGGACATTAGAAGAAGGAAGCAAGAGGAGCCTATATGTGTCTGACAGATATGTTTTGTAAGTTTTCAGGAAACAACTTTAAAAATAACACAAAAAGCTAAAAAAAATTGAATCATTTCAGAGTCACATACTCAGAACAAGGAAAGACAGAAACAATCATCCAAATTCAGACTTCACTCTATGGACATTTACTTATGAATCTGCCTATTATCAATATGTCCTGCTCTCATAACAGTTTGCCAATAGCTGGCTTATGGCCTATTCCTATGCATGTTTACTAGGAAGTAAATCCCACTGAATTCCATGGAACTTGCTCTGAACAACAATCCTCTGCTTGCTCAACTTGGGAGTATTTGGCCTAAAACCAAATGATTTTGTTTCCATTGTTTGCCACAGGCAACATACCAATGCAAAAATCACAAACCTGGAAAGTTAACATTTTAACCCCCACTTTGCAAATCTATTCAAGTTGATGTTGCTGAACTTTTACTGCAAATGGTCAACTCCAGCTGAGTTTATCAGACACTGCTGGATCAGAAACCCAGTGTACTGGAAATACCACAGCCCTGTGCTTAAATCTCCCAACCAAAGAAGCTTTTGATGAATTGTGCTAAGCAACTGAATTCTTAGTTGCTTAGCCAGTCTTGGAAAGGTTTAACTATTGCTAATGACTTCATTAGTACAAAGGGAAGCTATGTAATGTGAAAAGGTTTTAACTCTCAAAAAACCCCTAGTTGAATTAAAGTTTACATACTTTCTCTATTGTGGCTTTTAGTAATGGATGCAGTCTCCCTCTTGCACAATCTATTATCAATGACAAGTCTTTGCTGTAGCATATTGGGAACATAAACTCTTTACAGGCTGAGAACGGCCAAGCCAGCAGCTGCAAATCTGTGTCCACACATTGCTGGAAACAAACTCATTGAACTCAGTGGAACCTAATTCTGCATAGGCCCATACAGGACTGTATTATAAACGAGGAACTGTAAGATGCTGACAAGCTGTCTTATGCAAAAGATTATCCTGTCCTGTAGACAAGTCCTCATGATTTCCAAGACTGCTAGCAAGAAGCCCAATTTGCCCTTTGTCATTAGAAATTGCAGCCAATCTGCCACAGAGCCCTCTCAGTAGACAGCCTCATTGGCCCAAGGGACAGAATATCAAAACATCATGTGCAATGAAAAATAAGGACTGTAATTATTAATGCTGCTCCTTTTAAGTAGCAGAACAGTTACCAGGGAACAGAAAACAGGTTGGGGATCCACATAGCTGTCTTGTTTCTTTCTTTGGGTGCTTTGCACTAGGTTCAAAAGGCTCAAATGACTAATGTCAGAGGTGCTTATTTACTTGGCTGTGTAACAATAGTTACCTTGCAGCTGCTGGATTCTTAGCTTTTTTGTGCATGGTAAGAAAGGGATGGTATGAAACAGTGTTTAACGAATCAGAGTTATATGGTCACTGCTCATACTAAGGCTTGTATTAGCACTCAGATCTGGAAGGGGGTGCAGGAATGGAACTCTGAATTTGTTTATGGGAACATGTTTACAAGTTAGGCAGAGTGAGGTGATGGCCCCAGGTGGCCTCACATGCAGGAAGTGGCCAGAGGATTGTGCCTGTCTTGTAGATTGCTTCTAAAGTAGCAAACTTAGTGGAGGTTGCCAGCGGCTGAAAAAAAGATTAAAAACTGCTAGCCCACTCAGGTTTTGTGCATGGAAGAGGCGCCATCTTGCTCTTCGCTTCCTCTCTGGCAACAAAGTATTGTAGGCTGCTGCTGTTACAAGGATGTTGTTGTTGTTGTTGTTGTTCTGTGGCTTGAAGTGGTTCCAACTTAGGCAACCCTATTAGAGGGTTTTCTTGGCCAGAGTTGTTCAGCAGAGGTTTTTCATTGTCTTCCTCTGAGGCTCAGAGACCTTGCTCAGTGAGTTTCCAAGTTGAGCAGGGAATCAAGCCCAGGCCTCCTGGAGCCCCAGCCCGACACCCCAACCATCACACCACCCTGGCTGAGGATGTTACCCGCGGCATCCTCTTGTTTCGTCTTCAAAGTAGGCAACCCGGGATCTACCCACCCTGTAGTGCAGTGGTTCTCAACCTGTGGGTCCCCAGCTGTCTGTGGACTTCAGCTCCCAGAAGCCCCAGCCACTATGGTCAACTATGGTCAATGCATCTGGAGACCCACAGGTTGAGAACCACTGCTGTAGTGTGATCAGCTCCTTCTCCTTTGTGGAACTGTAGGTGAGAGAGGTGGGCGTTTGTGACAGAAGTGGGGCTGTAGATTCAGGCCTTGTGGGTCAGTCTGAGAACAACATGTCTTTCTCCCTTCTGCTGCAGGACGCTGGCCCTGGCCGCGCCGCCGCGCCGGACCACGGAAGAGAGGAATCCCGGGCCGGGGGAAGGGCGCGGGCGACTCCCGCCCGCAGGAGATGGCTGAGAGCGCCGGCGCCGCCCCCTCGGGCGGGCCTGGAGCCACGGGTGGCAGCTCCTCGGGCGCCTGGTGGAAATCGCTAACCGGCAGGAAAAAGGCCAAAGAAACGCTGCTGGCTGCGCCTGGGGCAGCCTGGCCGCCGCCGGCCGAACCTGCGGAGCTGCCCCCCGCCCCGCCCAGCCCCTCGGACTCCCGGGAGAACCTGCAGCCCGGCGGCGGCGGCGGCGGCGGCAGCCGTCGGAACCTCAAGATCTCCCGCTCCGGCCGCTTCAAAGAGAAGCGGAAAGTTCGCGCCACGCTGCTGGCGGAGAGCCCCCAAAAGCTCTTCGAAGGCGGAGGAGGGAGCGCCGGCAGCGGCCCCGCCCTCCCCAGCGGAGAGACTCCGTGCCAGTGAGGGCCTCGCCGCCGCCGCCCCCCGAGCCCCGGCGGAGTGCGTCCGCCCCCCCACCCGGAGGAGGGGCCGCTTGCTTTGGACGCTTATTGCCGGGGGGAACAGCAGCAGCGGCCGAGCCCGTCAGGCCAGAAGCCGAAGGGAGGAAGCTCGCTCCGCTGGAGCAGACTGGGCTCCGGCGAAACAGAACCGCCTGCCATGGTGCCCCCTCTGATCGGGCCGGAGACCAATAAAAGGGGCCCACTGTAGTTAAAGACATGTAGCCTAACGCTCTTGAACAACAGTAGCAGCGAGAGGCCAGCTAACCAGACAAGGAAGCTTACAAGTGTCGGTTCTAGTTCTTCCCGATCACACCTTCCTATGAAATTAAAGGGTACAGAGGGCTTAGGTCCCCTACCAATGTGTGGTTGTGAATTATTTCCCTACGCTTTCTTCTCCAGGCAGCATCTCCTTCCACTAGTACCTAAGGAGATGATGGGAGATGGGTGATATGCAGAATACTAGGAAAAGTGGAGAAAGAGTTTAATGGACACTCATTAATCCTTGACCTGGAACCTCAGGAACAGACCAATATAAAGCTGTGATGTTTCTCAGATTTTGTATAAATATTTCTTGATGTTTTGGGTTAGATCTCAGCAAACAACATAGACACATACAGTACCTTTAAAACTAACTGGTTTATTAGAGCACAAGCTTTTATGGGCAACAACCAACTGGCGTAGATACCTGAAATACAACCTTTAAAACTAAGAGCAGGTTGGGTGGTGACTGTCAGGTCAGAGCAAATTTAGATGTAGAAAGTAATAAACGGTGACAATTACATTAACAATTAGATTAAGATGTTTTCTTATTGCCCAAATAACACGCAAGGTGAAAAAGCAAGCTTAGATTTATGATGTCCATTTCTTTTAGGATATTGCTGTTAACTGCCTTCAAGTTGATTCTGACTTACGGGAACCCTATCATAAGAGTTTTCTTGGCAAGATTTATTCTTGCCAAGGATTGTTTGCCATTGCCTTCCTCCGAGGCTGAGAGAGTGTGACCTGGCCAAAATCACCTAGTGGGTTTCCATGATTGGGTAGGAATTCAAATTCTGGCCTTGTGGAGTCCCAGTCTGACACTCGGACACTACAATATGCTGGTTCTGTCATAGGATATCATACAGGAAGAAAAAGGACTGAAGAGGAGAAGGGCTGTGCCAAACAGAACACCTCTAAAATGATATTGAGGCAGCATATTTTCATGTGTCATTGTTAGAAAAAAGGTTTCTCAGATGCATCTTAATATTTTTAGATTCATAGAACAAAGCCTAAATATTTAGCAGTCAAGACTTCTGTTGTGCCTCATACATAGTATTTAACCAAAGGGGTAGATTATAATTTCCATGTAACTCATATTTTTCCATGCATCTTCTTGTTTCTTACCGCTGAAAATTTGTTATGGAGGGAAAGATGGGATGGCTGCACAGTGTCTTTTGAGTGGTTGTGCTACAAGCCACTCACCTGGCAGCACCATCTTTCAGTGGCAGTGTACAACTGTTGCCTCCCTTGTCTATTCTAACAACACACAGGTATGCAACTAGATTCAGAATTCCAGTCCTCATTTAGCATTAGCAGGTCATTTAAAACTGGAATCTGAGGTTTTCATGATTTTATCAGGAGCCCCAGATGGAGGGGGAAAGAGGCCATGTTGTAAATGTTCACAAAGAACTAATTGCCATAGTTCTAAAGGAATTTATTTTATTTAAAGAAAACTTTGTTCGCTTCCTAGATCCCATGGAGCCTTTTTGTTAGTCTAGTTAATAGGTTCCAGTAGGTTTTTAATAGTCTCCTTTTAGCAAGAGGGCGATTAGAAATGCTTGGTCTTATCTTATTTCAAGGCTAAAAACCTTCTAGTGGCACCTGCAGTTTCTTAACAATTATGTTCCTGTTGGTAGAAACATCCGTAAATGAATCTCTGCTATTATTCAGTGGATTGCAAAGGGAAAAGGAAAGAATTATACCCGAGAAGTACTGCATTTCTTGCTCCCAAATTTATTCACTCCTAAGAAGCAGAAAAGGGAAATATAACATTAATTTTGTTAATGTTCATTTGAAGCTATTGCTTCAAGTGAGATGCAATAAGAGGGTAATATTTGTGGTTCCCATTGTTAAAAGTTGAACATGATACATTTTAGCAGTATAGTTCTCAAGTAACTGATAGCCGCTCCAGAGAAATTGAACAAAAGAGACCCAGACTAAATACATTTGGATAGAAGGATATCTGAAGCTGCTGAAGGAGGCTGGTAGTCTGATCAATGCAATGAAAATAGCGCTGCAGGTCTAAATTCTCAAATGTGCCCTGTTGCCTTGATGCTTTGTTGTTGTTGTTGTGTCTTCAAGTCATTTCCAACTTATGGCAAACCTAAAGTGGGCCTATTTTGGGGGGAAGGGTTCTGGGGTTGAAAGTGTGTGACACGCCTAAGGTCATCCAGTGACCAAGGGGGAATTGAACCCTGATGTCTAGGGTCATAGTCCAGTGCTCAAACCACTACACCACACTGCAAAATCTCAAACAGTTCATGAGAATGGAAATGCATCATCCTTATGGCACAATGGCAGACTTGCAGAACAGATGAAATCCCCAAGGTTTCAATGTGAATTTTCATATCGGTCATTAAGTGCATGCTTTAGCAAGGGAAAATCTTTTTGTTACCACTTTTATCAGTTTTACTTAAAGTATATACAAAATACATTTTGAGATGTAGTTAGCTCAGAAGGACTTTTATCACCAATATAACAGAATTTAAATAGGATTTTTGTGTATGTGGGAAAGAGAGGGAGGGAGGGAGGGAGAGAGATTAAGAAATGGGATTCATACTTGTTTGCTAATATAGAAGGAATCCTACCAAAAAATTTTCTTGTGTTTAAAGGAGCAATACTGTGAAGTCAAGCCTTTTCTATTAATATTTTCAGTTATACACTAAATAATCATGATTAAATCACAATTTAATCATGCCAGAAACATCCTCGTACACAAAAATGAAGGAGGAAGATAACACTTCAGAACAAATCCTGATGGTACTTTACAGAGGATATCTGCTTCAAAGCTGCTATTAACTCTACAGACTAGAATACCCAAGGATTTAGAAGTGCAGATGTGAGTTCACATACTACTACTGCTTTTTGCTGTGCTGACAACCCTGGGTCCAACATTTGCCAAGAGTAAGATCTATATTGTAGCATATGTTGTATATCTATGCTGTAGCAGGAATTTCAATCCTGCTGTAATTCTTCCCTGCATGGCACAGGGCTCTATGTAGCTGCCAGACATAATACCAAGGAAGCAGTAACATAAGTTCTTAGGCTTTTTTTTTTCTGGCATTGGGTGGCAGTACTCTTGAACACCATCATGTCAGATGATAATGCATTGGTTTCAAGGAAACATTTGTTGTTAATTGCCACCAGGTTGTGTTTGACTGATGGCAACCCTATGAATGAAGACCCCTAAGAATCCCTATCCTTAACAGCTCTGCTCAGGTCTTGCAGACTCAGGGCTATGCCTTCCTTGATTGAGTTCATCCACCTGTAATGAGGTCTTCTTCTTTTCTGACTGCCTTCCATGTTACTGAGCATGACTGTCTTTTCAAATGAGTCACTTCCTATTGTTCATATTGTTAGGCATTTTTCCTGAAGATCCACTCCAACTTGTGACCTCTGGAGATAAAAGGAACCAGAAGGTCCATGTGTGCAAAATGGCCCTCTCAGTGTTGGACTAAACCTTTTAGCATACTTACCATTAGCTATGCTAGCTGGGCATGGTGGGAATTACACTCCATGAGCATCCATTGAGCTGAATTGCCTAACCTTGACTAGTCAGTATATTGGGGAACAGATGAAAACTGGTCAGAAAGTAAACACTATTGGGACAAATGCTCTGTTAACTGGGCTGCTGCATCACTACGGTATATTGGAGGAAGATGATAGTGGTCAGTGTGCTGTCTTATGCAGTTGGATGTGGTAACCTTTCGCCTATTCTCTACTGTGCCAATTGGTGGCAAGTGGCAAGCCTCCAGACTACACAGGGGCAATTGCTTTTTCCCAGAACTGTATTCCCAGAACATATGCATTAACCTTAAGCTAACGGAATGAATTCTAGTCTGAATGAATCACATTCTCTTTCTCCCACTTTCATGTAGAGAATTCTGCCAAGAGACAATTAACAATAAAGCAAAGTGACCCTGTTGCCAGCAAAACTCACTGTGGAGTCCAGAAGTACAGTACAACAGCAGCTTATTCTTGACACAGTAATGACTGTAGTGGGACTGTTTTGGCCTTAATGCAAGTATGTTGGTTTTAAATAATGTGTAACCTAAATTCAATTAATCTATAGAAAGAAAATATAGAGAAATTAATGCAGTAAATCCCACTTCCCTCCTGGCTGGAAAATCCTGTACATGCAGAAGTGAATGTATAGGAAAGCAGTTAATAAGAGAGGCTGTAAAGTTCTGCATGCTTTCTCTCTCTATATTAATACCTTCTTCTAGAATAAGAAATCTCTCTCTATGGAGACACTGTAGAGACATCTCTTTGGTATACTATGATTAATATATAATGTAAAAGCTAGCTAATTCTTTGTCACAATTGTAAGAGAACATTATACATTTTTTAAGGATTCTCCCATCCTCTGCCCTTCCTGTTTTTTTATATTAAAAGAAGTAACCAGAGAACTACACTTTGTCATATGCCTTCAAGTCACCTCTAACCTATGATGATCCTATCATAGGTTTACTTGGCAAGATTTATTCAAAGGAGGTTTGCCATTGCCTTTCTCTGAATATATGCTACAAGAATTATAGTGCCATTATTCCACTTTAACTAGCATGAATCCATCCCATGGAATCCTAGGATTTGTAGTTTGATGAGGCACTAGACTGCTCTGACAGACAGAATTCTAAATGCTCCTCCCTAGGTACTTGCATGGGAGACTGCCAACAAATACCAGGTGCTGTAGGCTATATTTCAGAGGAAGGAACTGGCAAAACCACCTCTGAGTATTTCTTGCTTAAGAAAGCCCCACAAAATTAATGAGTTCACCATAAGTTGGCAGGTGACTTGAAGGCACACACAAACACAAATTGCCAATCTCAAAGTTCCATAGGTTGGAACCATGCCAGATCAAGTGAAATAACAGTACTATAATTCAAGCCTGACCCTGTTCAGCTTCCAGGATCTGGTAACTTCAGGGTATTTAGACTGTTTTTAAGAGAATGGACTACTACAATGTGTTTAATCCTTTTGAAAAGGAAAATAAGCTCTTGTTGGGGCACATCCCTAGAAAATAATATATTATCATTTATTCTTTAAAAATGCACGATAAACAAAACCACAAGTATTTGAAAAATTTTGTTGCACAGTTCCCACGGTCAGATTTCAAAAGGTGAGAGGATTCTGGTAAACTTTAAGCTGCTGCCCAGAGCTGCTGAGAGCCAGCGTGGTGTAGTATTTTGAACATTTTACTACAACTCTGGAGACCAGGGTTTTCAACCCCTTCTGGGCCATAGAAACCCACTGTGTGACCTTCAGCAAGTCATACTCTGTCAGCCTCAGAGGAAGGCAAAGACAAACTCTCTCTGAACAAATTTTGCCAGGAAAGCCTTGTGACGGTTTGCCATAGGGTTGCCATAAATCAAAAACTAGTTGAAGGCACACAACGATAAAAACCAGAGTTGCTACAAAGGATGTGGTATTCCACAAGTTTACAGTTAAGTCAATTGTTATGTCCAGATTTCCTGGAGCAACTCCAGATGAGGTTTTGGAGTGAGAGAAGAGCATCAAATTGCCATCAAATAATTTGTGCTCAGTTACTCTCAAATAGCCTAGATCAAACATACTTGGACTTCGTTGAGTCTGAAGAACAGCTTAATGTGTTTCAAAAGCAGCTAGAAATTACTGCTAGTAAGGAGTGAAGAGAAGTGTACAGCCCCAGACATATTAGGATGGTCACTAGCAGTGAGTAAAGTATCTGGCATTTAAATCTTTTATTTATCTTCTCACAAAACAGACCAACAGGAGGAAATGAGTGGAATAAAATCAGCTGTAAGAAGTAGGTGGAATGTGGCCTTAGATCTTAATCCCATATTTGCAGCTCTCTTTTGTTTCAGGAGTGACGTTTTCTCTCTGCCACAGCGTGTGAGCAACTCAGGATCTTTTCTGTTTGACTGACTGGCTGAGTACACACTTCTGGAGATACTAGATGTAAGACTTTTCTCTTTCCCTCTCTGTGCTTTACTTTTCTTCCTATGACTCATTTTTCCTGGCCACCTGCAAACACACCAATCTCATTCTGTGCCCTTACCAGGGAGAACACCTCCCTTGTTGCCTAAATAAACCACTGCAGCTTCAGTTCCCTCTTCTTTCATTGAGTACTTAACAATGCATGAAAAGACCAACTGGATTCTTACCAGGGGACTTTTAAAGACACAGCAACTTGGTAACTTGTAAGCCTAGCAATTCTGGTACTGGTGAATGGTTTCCAGCTGCTGCTGAGATACAGAGCAAAGCAGACTCTTAGCTGTTCTGTGTGGCATAGCTGCAAATGGAAACAAGAATCAGGGCCCAGCAATGGCTCATTCTTCTTGATGGAAAGGCTGATATAGATGTACCTAAAAAAGAAAGAAATATGATTTCTTCACTTGAGCACACTTGAAATCAGAATGCTCACACCTGTAACACATCGCTGTTGGTTCTATTAACCTTGTGGGTAGATGGGTGGGTGAGTAACTTAGCTTTGGAAGTATCCAGATCCATGATATATCTCTAGTTTTGCTTGTAAAGCGCCTAAAGTCTAATTTTTCTTCTGATTACATTTGTGTACAGAAAACCAATCTGTAAGATCTTGGCTAGAACAAAGATGTTTGAAGTGTTCAGTGGAACTTCCAGATAAATCAGTGGGAAAGTTGCCTGCATGAGAATAATCTTAAGGCCTTGAACTGAAGTCATGGCTGGATGGTTGGTTGACCTCAAGACTCCTCAATCACAGTCCTTTAGGCCCTTAGGAGATTTCTATGAGCTTCATACAAGATCCACATATGGAATATAGTGATTTAAAATAACTGTATTCTACAGTTCAGATTTTGACCACAAGGAGAAAAGAGTTGGTAGTAAAAAAGAGGACATGCTTTCTAGTCATCCCCAGTACCATATTTGCTGGCATATTAGATGCACCAGCATATAAAACGCACTCCACTTTCAGCAGGTATTTTTCAGGGGAAAAAAATTTAGTTCCCTGGTGAGGGGAATGAAAACAGTGTTGTACCAGGGAATGAAAAGAATGCTGCACCAGATTTTCTTGGGCCCTAGGAGAATCAAAATGTACAGGAGAGGAAGAAAAGGTAAGGAGTGCTTCACCTGGATTCCACTACCCCTTCCCTTCCTGTTTGCTTGAGCAAGGAGAACTTTGGCTCCCGGTTCATTTCCTATGTTTTTAGCCTTACCATATTTTACCATAAGACGCACTCCATTTTCAAAGGTATTTTTTTAAGAAAAAAAGTGTGTTTTATACGCCAGCAAAGTACATATCTTTGCCAATCGGCTTACACTGCTCTAGAGGCAGCCCTGAATCCACACGTATAACGACTACAAACGTGTTGATGCTTGCTGTTTAGTGTGCTCTCAAAAACACATCTTTCAATGAAGTAGTTTCATTTCAAAACCCCATGTGCAAGCTTTTGAGGCCTCCACATCTCTTCATTAGGGAGGATATTTCGAAAATGCAGAGGAAGGGGAGAAAAACCAAACCAAATAAGAAGGCATGATACGGAAGTCATAGGCTATTTCCGCACTAGACTGTTATAGTGCTATTATTCCACTTGCGACATTCCATGGAATCCTGGGGTTTGCAATTTCAGAAGGGGCCATTTGGCCCCTCCCAAAACTAACAGTCTAATGCAGAAATGGCCATAGTGTCTCTGTGAGATGCAGTGCAGAAGTAGAGATCTGCAGACATTTAAATAAGACTCCGCAGGTGCTGTGAATTGTGTTAGTCTTCAGACAGAATAATCCCTAACAAAGCTAGAAGAAGAAAAGGACAAAAATATTGATCTTTGCCTTCTGAAGATAACAAAGTCCTGAGTCCTTTATCTGCGAAACACAGACAGAAACTACATAGTCTGTTAACTACCTCCAAGACCAGAGATAATTTAAATAATTTCACTTTAATATGAAATTTCTGCAAATTGCCCTTTCAAGAGCTCTTCTCTGGCTTTAATTGTGAGAACAGTTTCTGATAAACCTAAAGGATTCTTTCATTTTTTTCCCCCTGCATTTAATGAAAAACAAGACAAAAGTAATTCCTAAATCCAGTTTGGTTTGGTTTGGTTTTTAAAACAGCACTTTGAGCCTTCTATTATCCCAGCTGTTGCTAGTTTTGTTTGCCAGTCAGTATGGGACACACCTTCAGTTAACATAATGAAAAATACATACACTTGGATTTTGTTGGTCTAAAACCACTTGTTAATCTCAGCTAGAGTTAACCCGTTGAATTAACTGTGCCATAGGAAGTCAACATTTATATAAATCTCACTGATTAAGTAAACCTACTCTACAGTTGTTCCTCTGCTTTTGTGAGGCTTCAGTGATCAGAACCCTCACAAAAGTGGAAAAACTGTGAATAACTCTCCCTTGTGATCCCCCTGCCATTCCATTGCCTTTTTTGCACCAGAAACAGAGGCAATGGAATGGAAGGGGGCTCACAGGGAAGAAGGTAGGCTCATGTGAGCTCTCCCCCCCCGCTTCCCTTTCCTTTTGCCTCAGTGCGAGTTCTCAGCGCTGGGGCCAGAGGCAAGAAAATAGGCGGCGGAGTTCCAGAGGGAAGAAGAAAGGCAGACATATGCCTCCCCCTGCAATTTCCTTGCCTTTTGTTTGGGTGCTTGCCTTTCTTCTCCCTGGCCAGCAAAATGCAAGAGAATGGGGTGGAGGGCGGAGAAACGCACACACCTTACGTATAATCACATTCGTGAATGTCAAACCCATGAACGGGGAGAGAGGACTGTAGTTGAGCTAGCCAATGGATTTAGCCTATATATAAAATGAAGCCATTTAACCTTTATTACAGTGTGTCCCAGCTTATCCTACACTAACAGTAATATAATATTTTTCAAATGCTGCCAGCTCAAATGATAAAATGGTAGCTTGCATTTACACCAAAAGAAAAGTCAAGTGTGGATCTTAAAACAGGTTAACAAGAAACTTTGTGGATGGAAACTGCCTTGCCCTCTCAAGTCAACTATCATTGCTGTGTGCTTTTAAGTCCTTTCCAATAAGGCGAACCTATCATGGGGTTTTCTTGTCAAAATTTGTTCAGAGAGGGGTTGCCTTTTTCCTTCCTCTGCAGCTGAGAGCATAACTTGCCCAAGATTTCCATGTACAATTGAGGATTCAAACCCTAGTCTCCAGTTGTAGTCCAATGCTCAAACCATTATACCATGCTGGTTATCCCAGTCAACTATAACCTCCCCATAAGCCTCCCCAAAAATACCACCATTAAAAATGTGGCATTTGGCTTAGGAGATTTGACTGGAAGAAAATGAGAGACCTTCCTTTATCTTAAGTCCAAAACTGAATGCAAGACCCCCTTTGGAAAATTCTTCCTCTCTCTGATGCTCCAGAGATGGTTTTGGCAGGGCAGGGGAGACATAGGTAACTGTGGATGGAAAAAGAGGACTTGGATGTGCTTCTTCTGTGATCTTCTGTAAATTAATTTATCTAGGTTTCAGTCCAATGGCTGACATCCCGCTGGTTTTCTGTGCACATGTAAGTTTCCTGGCAGGGGCCTAAATAACCTAAAGGCACCAGATCCCATCTAATATTGGAAGCTAAGCAGATCAATCCTGGTTAGTACTTAGATGGGAGACTGTCAATGAATATCAAGTGTTGTAGACTATGGCCATTTCCACACTACACTGTTAGAGTGCTATTATTCCATTTTTAACATCCTATGGAATTCTGGGATTTGCAGTTTAGGGAGGGGCCTTTAGAATTCTCAGCCAGAGAGCCCTTTGGCCGCAGTCAACTACAAACCCCAGAATTCCACAGGATGTTGAAAGTGGAATAATAGCACTATAACAGTGTAGTGCGGAAATGGCTTATATTTCACAGGAAGAAATTGACAAAACTTACCTAATAACATTCATGGGTATTGATAAGTCGACAGGTGACTTGAAGGCACATGCACATACAAGTTTTCTTACACATGTGGTTGTACTTTTTTGGTTGTGGCATAACGCCTGTACTCAAGTTCACAATTCTGTAAGTGCAACTGTTACATCTTCCATTGTAATTCTTGGGTGTTGCATAATTACCCATCACTAGGATTTGGGAAACAGCAAGCACAGATGCAGATATGCCATTGGTTGCACAGTGCTGGTATTCACCGGAAGGGTGGTATAACCCAGCCACCACTTAGCTATTTGAATGTAGATTTACGCTATGCAAGCACAATGTAGGATCTTGGCTAATGTGTTCAAAGAATAATTTTCTCTGCTGCCTCCACCAAAGAAAGGGGCACTGCTTTGTTTGTTGTTGTTCTATCTTTAATAGTTTTTAAAAGCTATATTTTCTATGTCCAGGCATGCAGGCACAGTTAGTTTAACAATATACAGCTTCAGACATTCAGGACTTGGTGAAACAAGGGCTTCCCAAGAAGCTGTGTTTTAGTTTAATGTTTCTGGAAATTAACACTAGAATATCTTTGTAGATGTTTGAGATTAATACTTTATATAGTTTACATGGGCTGTGTAAGCAGTCACTGTATATTAAATTGCCCCAAATCAAGGTTCATCACTGAATGGGAGAATTTGGGTCTCACCTGTCAAAGTTCAGCACTCTATCCATTTCACTACAGTGGTTGCATTCATATGATAAAGCACCATCTGAATAAACCAAGATATACACAATTCTTTTATGAAAGAGTGGGTAGACCCCCCAACACAAACATTCAGAGTCGCTTTTTGACACAGTTCAATATATCTCTAAGTAACCATAGTTTCCCATTTCATACAGACTAGGAAACTCTAATTAACATTTATGTAAGAAATCAAGATCATAAACTAACTTCAAACTGAACCTTGGAAAAATTAATTTCTGGAATATGACTCACAGAAACTCCCAGCCAGTATGGCCACTGGTCCATTCCAGGAGTTCTAATTCAGAAAGTAACTTTTCTAAGCTCTGCTTCAAATCATACAGGTTTTAAGGGTGATAGAGTACTTTCTTTGTGGCCACAAAGTGTTCTCAAGACCACACAGGAAGCTTTCCCACACTGAACCAAATGGCCGGGCCAGCTAATACAGTATTGCCTTCATACAATTACTGGTGGTGGCATCCTATGGTCTCTGATAGGAATCTCTCTCTGCCCTGTCTGAAACGGACAGGAATTGAATATGGGATCTCTCACGTATGCAGTATGTGCTTTACTGCTGATCTGGAGTTCTTCTATAGGGATCTCCAGTAGTTAAAAGGGACAGGTAACAGATGACAAGAGAGAGACTTTCGCTAAGATCTTGGAGAGCTGCTGCCTGAAGTAAAACTGAAACAGAGGAGCACATCTTCTAGTTTAACCAGAGGAAGCTTCCTATCCCATGTAATCTCCATCATGCTAGCTACAGACTTTTGTATACAGCAACAGATAAGACTCTCTTCTGTTCCAGGTCTCTGTACCATCAGTTAGGGCAATATTCAGAGTTAGATGGTCACGTTCCCCCCCAAAGAGGCATTTGAGGGCAACACTCCTGGGGAAAAAAAATTAAAAATGCCCACGAAGTCTTCTAGGGAGCATGGGAAACATTATTGCCATACTTTTGACCTGCTTTGGGCTAGTTTGGGCCAAGAAGAAACATATTTATAACAGGAAATGACATGGAAGTCACTTTGGGTCATTTCATGTTTTAAAAAAAGAGCCTTTCCTAGGCCTAAAGTAGCCTGAGGCTCCCAAAATATGGTAAAATAGTGTTCCATTCCCTTAGAAGATGTTTGGAGACATCTGGAGCTAAAGAACATTTTAAAAATTTAATCTCTGGTTAGTAATGAAGGTCACAAAATCAGCCCATCTCCATCTTAGGCGCTCACATTCCCATTTAGCCACAATGAAAGAAAGGGCTGCAAACAGTGGGCAACTTTGATTTTTCCAAAGTGGCTCCTTTTAGCCCAAATACATCCCACCTTCTGATCAGAGTTCCTAACCCATGAAAAGTTGGTTGATACTGATGGTTGATGATAATGACTGATGATTAGTAGTTAGTAACCCTAGGTGATGGGTTGTAATGAATGGAAGGATGTCCATATGACAAGAGTCTGCAAAGGCTAGCAAAAGGGGTTAAAAATATAAATTTGAGCTAGATCATGTGAACAATGTCATGGGAAGGTGTGGTGAGTTATTGCAGAATTATTACAGAAAGAGATATCCATGCGTCATCACTTAGATTTGATAAGGAAAGCCTGAAACAAGCAGAAACTCACAGTTTAGGAGGCATGTGTATTATATATCCATTAAGAATGTTCAATAACAAATATCCACAAGCAATTATAAAATAGTAAAATAAGTTCCACACCCTTGAGGCAGAGTGATATGATAATTTCTGAGGTTAACGCCCTTCATAAGAGACTCAGCTCAAACCCACAGAGTTCCTTCTTGGTGGAGATTTTATAGGTTGTTAACTTCAAGGGGATTTCTTGTTCTTGCAGATAACCTCTTTTGCACATTCTTTCTAGAAACACTTACTATATGACCAGACGTTCTGTTATATTTTGCATTTTATGTCATAATGTGCCATTTAAGCATGATATAATAGTTTATAGAATGGCATTATATTCTATAATGTATATACTATTTTGGTATATATTTGATAGAAGGGCATATTACATCATGTTTAAAATAAAACATTACAAAATAAAATCCAAAATGTTATATTATAGGAGCCAATGTGGCATAATGGTTTGAGTGTTGGGAGAGGATTCCAGAAAAGTTTGAAACTCCGCTCAGCCATCAAAACCCACTGTGCAGCCTTGGACAAGCTATACTCTCTCAGCCTCAGAGAAAGGTAATGCAAACCCCCTCTGAAGAAATTTTGCTAAAACAAACAAAATTCTGTAATGGGCTCATCCTATAATGAAGTAGACTTGAAGACACATAACAAAAACAATTAATAATTAAATGAATAAACAAAAAATAATTAACAAAAACAATAATTATATTGTTAATTTCTAGTTAGTTTATATATTCTTTTGGGGGTTGTTGTTCTTCAACAATCAGCTTTCTGAGATTCCAATAGTTCCTGTGTAATTGAATTAAACACCATGCAAGTGAACAATTGGAAAATTAAGTCCCTGCATGCTGCAAAGTTACCCATCCCTTTTGTAAAGAACTAGTAGTATCATAGGGTTACCTCAGTTTATACCAAAACAAATCTGTAAAATCGGTTACATTGGCAAAAGCAGCCACAATCCAGAATAGAACTATGCACTTTAAGCTTTGCTTATTTCCGTGGAACTTCCATATACCACAGTGTGCTTCAGTGTTCAGCAGAAAAATAAACCTAAGTCTCTTTCATCCAGCTCCATCACTCTAGCTTGAGGGGGGAGCCTTGGGTAGGTTGTGGGAGCAAAACAGTGTATTTTATGGTGGTCTTGAGATGTTTTTGACCATTTTAGGCCAAAAATTTTTGTCTTTTCAAAAAGAAATAGGATTGTCTGGGGGTTTTGCAGGATGGGGAATTGGAATTACAAAATGTGGCCCCATGAGCCTATAAGTTGCCCAGCCCTGCTCTTAACAATCAGGCAAGAGAATGTGGGAAAAGACATTCTTTCAGGTAGACTGACTCTAAGCTGATTAAAGATTTGGAGATCAACACTTCGAGTCAGTCTCCTAAACTGATTAGTAGCTATTGCCATTGATGAGACACTAGACTGTACAAAATGGTCATCCCAGTGACACTGGCTCTCATTCACATGGGTTCATGCCCCAAGTTAGAGTGGGCAACATATATTGTCCTGCAGACACTGTTGGGCTGTAACCTCACCAGCCTCTCAACACCATAACCAATAGTGAGGGGTGATGGATTTTGCATTCTGTCATCTGGCTGCCCCTTCCATGAGGAATCCTTCTGAATCAATCTACATCTGAACATAGAATTCAAAAGGAACTGGTATATGAAGTTATGTAGGGTTTTTTTTTCCTTTCTCCATTCTCGCTTTTCCAAGCTATCAGACAGCCGTAGAATGTCAATACAATGGAAAGGTTTAAGTTTTTAAGAACAGATACCACAAGCTTTTTGCATATGTTGGAGAGCAGAAAGACACATGCACGAGAATAATCTGCTCTCCTATGTACATGGCCATGTTCGAAGTCAGTTCTTGAGGTCACAATGGTATGCATCACAAAGTTGATTCACCTGACAGATTAGCAAACCAAGAGTGAGGTACTGTCACAAGGCAAATTATATATCTGGGCAACATTTATGATGGTTTATAAAAAAAAAATTGTGCAAAGATATCAGTGCATTGCAAATATATTGTAGGTCAGCTATCATAAAACAGCATTATCTGCCTGCTAACTGCCATTAAACCAAAGTCTAACTCTCTGGTTTAGAACTGGCCCGCTGTCATTCACAAATAAAATGGAAAGGATAACCTAAGAGTAGAGATTTCAAAATGTATAAATGGGTCAGGCAAATTCTGCAAATGGGCAGCAAAGCTTGGGAAAGTTACTTTTTTGGATGATGACTCCCAGAATCAACCATCATGGCCATGCCACCAGCATTTATACAGCTACTCCATATAGTGTGCTGCAACTGAATGTGGGAACCATCTACACATAGGCAGCTCCATCATACAGTTACCAAGGAGAAGAAAGAAGCGGGTGCAGATAGATAGGATTAAACAGGCCACAGTTATATTGAAGGAACAAGTTGTGCCAACTGAGGCCAGTAAGACAGGTCATCATAACCTTTCTCTATATGACTCCCTATGAGACCAGCATAGGGAGGCTACTGAATGTGATAAGTAGCCATATGTCCTCCTTCACAGCACGTCAGTTCTCTCTTTGAATGGGTGTTTGATTTAAAGAAATATAAGAAGAGACAATGGGGGGGCCTTAAAACTGCCCATCCGGAGGACAGCAGAGTCAATAGGCACAGAGATCAGATTGTCACAGTTTTCCCCACTCCATTATTATAATTCTATGGTATTGTGATTCTGTTTAAATTATAAAAATAATTTCAAGTATATAGGAATTAGCACATGCAGTTTTAAACAAATCAGTATCCTCTTTTGTCATCTTTTTGGCAAAACAGAGTACGCCTAAGTGAAAACAGTGTTTTTGATTTTCCACATTGTCATGACATAGTGTTATTTACTACAGCCAGCATGTTTGTAGTGGTTTGAAACCCACTGGATGACCTCGGGTGCATCACACACTCTCAGGGCTACAAAACCCTGTGATAGCTCCCCTTAGGGCTGCTATATGTCGGAATCAACTTGAAGGCACACAACAA
This sequence comes from Iguana delicatissima, assembly GCA_948472985.1. NCBI lineage: Eukaryota > Metazoa > Chordata > Lepidosauria > Squamata > Iguanidae > Iguana > Iguana delicatissima. The sequence continues at coordinate 264,732 of CAOKZL010001728.1, read as the reverse complement.
CAAAGTGTCACTTATGCACATTGTGGGAAATTAAAATAGCAGCCCACCTCAACACTCACTGCTGCCGCAACACGGGAAGCCACCAATGTCAGAAGAGCCCACAGAGACAATGGGGGGGGGTCTACTGTAAGGCAATTTATCAAGGCCCCCTCAAAGTTGGAACTGCTGCTCTAAGCTGATTAAACCTCGACTGGATATGGTTTTCCTCTTCAGCATTAGATGTTTGGGCACAATTTTTTGTGACACACTTTTTTGAAATCACTGCCAGCTGATTTTCAAATTGTTTTCCACTAAAAACACCTTACAAATATTTCTTGGCTGAAACATGTTGGGCTAATTTGCAGAATAAAACTTTCAGACATATGCTTTCTGACACTCAGTCTCTCTTTTACATTGCTTTCCTGTTAGAATAAGCAACCTTTGCATGCTCACAAACTGCAAGTTTTCATGTTTTTCTAGGAATTTAGGTATGACATGTATTCATGTCATTTCCTCTTTGTTAGTCTTAGGCCTTTTCCACACTACACTCTTATAGCACGATGATTCCATTTTCAACATCCTATGGAATCCTGGGGTCTGCAGTTTCAGGAGGGGACAGCCGGCTGGCCCCCCACCGAAACTGCAGACCGCAGTTCCATAGGATGTTGAAAGTGGAATCAACGTGCTATAGAGTGTAGTGCGGAAATGGTCTTAGCCACACATTCTCTCTTTCTGCACCTCCCTTAGTCTATGTTTACTCTGATTTTGTTCTTCTTCTACTACTTATTGCGACCTTATCAGTGTGAGCCCCCCAAGTACTCCAGTCATCAACTGCTCGGCTCAGGTCTTACAAATTCAGGGTTGTGGTTTCCTTGATTGAATCAATACACTTGTAATATGGTCTTCCTTTTATCCTATTGTCTTCCTTTTCATAGTGCGTCCAAAATATGATACTCTCAGTTTTGTCATTTTGACTACTAGTGAGAGTTCAGGCTTGATTCACCCTCAGACTCATAGATTGTACTGTATTTGTCTTTTGGGCAGTGCAGGGTTTCCACAGAACCCTCCTTCAGCAGCACATTTCAAATGAGTTGTTTTTTTTCCCTGTTGGTTTTCTTCATTGTCCAGCTTTCACAACCATATACAGTAACTCAAAATACTACAGCCTGGATGATTCTAGTTTTGTTTTTAATGATATATCTTTTTACTTAAGGATCTTATCTAGTTCTTTCACAGCTACCCCTACATGTTTCAGTCATTTTCTGATTTTTTTGAATAGTTTCCATTTTCATTTATAACTGGACCAAGGTATAGAAAATCTTTAACTAAATTAAAGTCTTTATCTTTCACTTGTATGTAATTCATCTGTGCTCATAGGGGGTGCATGAAGCCCAGCTGCTGGAGACCAACAGCTGTGGCAGCAACAGGTATGTAGCAGCAATGGGAGTACCAAAACTGCTCCCTTGTTTGCAGATAAGGGAGCAGCTTGGGTGTGTGCACATGCCCACCGCCATGTCCTTTTCATCAGGGGCACAGTAGTAGGGGGTGTGGACACTGAGGGACATGGTGACAGGCATGTTTGTGCACCCAAACTTTTCCTTCATTAGCAAATGAGGGAGCAGTTTCAGCACTGGCACTCCTCCAGCTGCCACATCCATGATGAAAGGGACACCGTGGCCTGTGTACACATGCACCCGAACTATGACTCTGGAGAGCAGGGTTTGAATCCCCATTCAGCCATGGAAACTCACTGGGTTACCTCAGGTAAGTCACATTCTCTCAGCCTCATAAAAAGGCAAAAGTAGCACAGTGGGGGAGCTTGGAGTGTGTGGAGGGGGGCAGGAGAGGGTAGGGCTACGGTGTGAGGGGTGAGACCACTGTACAGGGGCATGGCTGTGGTGTGTGGGGGCGTGGCCAGGGCACGTGGGGGCGTGGCTACAGGACAAGACGCCCCAAAAACATTGCTGCCCGGTGCAAAAATCCCCCATGTCCCTACACGACTGAGGTAACATATCTGCCAAGAAAAACTGAAGTGACTAAGGTTCACCTTAGGGTCACCGTAAGTCAGTTTTCAAAGGAGAGAGACATGATTCTAGAAAGAACCTCCCTCTGTCAGTGGTACTTTGTTGTGGTATGCCTTCAAGTCACCTGTTCAGAGGGTGTTTGCCTTTGCCTTCCTCTGAGGCTAGGAAAATGTGATTTGCCCAAGGGACCCAGTGTCTGAGTAGGGATTTGAATCCTGGTCTCCAGAAGCTTTAATAAACAAATATTTGAATATTTAAATAATATTGAAATAAATATTCAAATTAAATATCTAAATTTAAATATTTAAATTCTGAGTTAAATTTGGGGACACTCTGGGAACAAATTATATTTACAGGAGATCATCGGTAAAGAAAAGGTGAAGAACCACTGATTTACACAATCAAAAGCTTTGTTATAAAGTACAGGCTGATTTTCTTAGGGAATTATTTCGTGTACTCCATTAGCCAACATATGTTTGCAATATGATTTCCAGTGCCTCTTCCTTTACTAAATTCCAGATGGACATCTCATCTTTCTCACTCCACATATAATAAAAGTGTTCGTTGTAAAATCTTGAGTATCATTTTGTTTGCATGGGAAATTTATGCAATAGTCCAGTGTTCCTACAGTAAGCACAACTAAGTCCAGATCCAAAACCACTTAATTTTACAGTATTCATTTACCTTTCTGACACCTTCTGTCCTATCGCTGAATTCAGTAGGGCTTGCATCCAAATTAACAGGTATTGAACTGCTCTGTAAACATGACATATGAGAAAATATTTATAAAAGGAGCAGTAGTGTGGGTATAGAAGATAAAGTTAGATTTATTCATTCTTGCTTGCTTAGTCTCCCACAACAGTTTTAAATTATCCAAATCCATTAAAATTGGAGGTTTTAACAAAGTATAGGACCTAGGAATAAACAATACAGCTTAGAGTACAAAATGTATAACAGAATGAGCCAATTATCAACAGGGTTGTGTTACACAATGTCAAATTTCAGATTTCAGAGTTCTGGGTTGAAGAGCAAAAATGCTGTAATATTCTGCATGATAATCTCTCCACATTCGCTACAGTTAGGGGCACAGGACCCCCGTGAAAGCAGAAAAACCATGAATAACTCTAGGCCCTCCCAAACCATATTTAACACAATAAAAAGTATGATCACCATAATTCAACCCACCATGCATTCCTTTGAGACATCAGGGTTCCTTCACAAGGCAGAAGCGGGGGGCTGATGGGGCTTACTGCCTCTTCCACTGCTGCCCCACAGCATTTTTAATAGGGACTTACAAGCCTCATTCACAGTTTCTCAGTCTCAAGAAGCTTGCAGTCCCTATTAAAAATGGCATAGGGCAGCAGCAGAAGTGACAGCAAATAATTCATGAATAATCAAATCCACAAAAGTGAAACCCGCAAATGTGGAGGGCTAACTGTATTTTCTATTCAAAAAGATAAAATGGAAAATTGAAGGTGTAGTACAAGGGTACAGATTGCCCTGGACACAGGTAGCATCCAAACTAAGCCAAAATAGAGCAGTTACATTTGTTTCATAATAATAAAACTTGGAGTCCACAGATGAGAATAACTGACAGGAGGTTATGTTAAGATTTTTTTTTCCTCTCCACACTATAATCAAGCAACCTGCAATCAATACAGAATTCACTTCCATAAGAGACAATGATGGACACTAGTTTACAGCTTTAAAAAAGAGATTAAAGAAATTAATTGAGGATTGCTATTAGCAATGACCTTTAAATGTCACCTCCATCCTTGTTCAGTTCATGGTCTTTTAAAGCTTTGAAAATAATCACATGGCACATATGAGAGGAAAGGACATTTTTTACACATTCAGAGTTCCGGTGCCGAGGAAAACCGAAGGCTTCCTGTTATCAAACCGTTCCATTTTTCTAAGTCCTGGAACACTGAGAGAGATGAAGAACGTGTGGCCTCCTCAAGCCAGTTTATGAAAAGGGTATGAGAAAATTAATTTTCAATTTGATGCCTTTCAGAAAGCAAGTGGAGGTGGGATTTCAAAGCAAGAGTGATTGAATGGGATAGCGTGCAGAGATGGAGAAGGTTGCATTTGAGACAAAGTTGTTGTGTCACAGAAATGACACTATCCAGCACTCCAGAAAATTAAGGATTATAGTAATTTTGCAGCAAAGCTATCTCCTTAATGAATGTAGGATTACCATTGCCATTATTTTTCTAACAGCATATTTGAGATGTATTGTGCTATCTCATCATGTCAGGTGCAGGTTTGGGAATAAGCAGTATTGTCATGATCACCACAGAGACTAGAGATTGAGTCCAGAGATGGAGAAAAGCTACTTTTAGGGACCACCCAGAATTTTGCGGCCATCTTGGCCACTGGGAAAATCTGGGGATTATAGTCAGAGAAGTAATATTCCTAAACTGTGAAACTGACAAATGTTTGACATGATTCATTTATACTTTTCAAAGGTAGGACAAAGAAACAGTAATGTTAGGGAGCCAATGGGGTAGTTCAACTAGTTTTCTCAAGCTGAAGCCCTTCAGATCTGTTGGCTATGGGATTATGGGGTTCATAGTCCACCCCATTTAGAGGATAGCAGGTTGGCTACCTGTGGCTTTCAAGATGTTTTTGAACTGCTAACTCCCATCAGCCCCAGCCAACACAGCCAATTTGAAGAGTTGTAGGAGTTGTGGTCTGACATCTGGTGGACCACTGTTGGTCACAACTGAGAAAAGGGAAAGTGCTATGATTGCTATAAGTATTAAAGAGCCTGATGTAGTTGGAAAGGGCTCCTATTCCAACTACATAGGGCTCTTTAATACTTATAGTAATCATAGTGCTATCATTCTGCTTTAAATGCCATGGTTCCATCTTACCAAACCCTCTGGTCTGCAGTTTGAGGAGGGTTTTTGATAACTCTCTGTCAGACAGCAATACTGCCTCACTAAACTACAAACCCTAGGATTCCAGAGGATGTAGTCATGGAAGTTAAAGTAGAATGATAGTGCTATAATTGCTTTAAGTATGAAATAGTCCTATGAATGGGAAACCTCACCTTCAAGTCCCCATCTAGCCAAGAAGCTTATTGGGTGATCTTCTACTCTCTCTTGGTTGAATTTCCTAACTGGTTTGTTGTGAAACAAAACAGACTGGGTGAACCAACAAAACAGATTTTAATTTTCAAAACCAGTCCTTTAACTGATAATCATTCTGGAACTCTCATTATGAAAAGTTACCTCTGCATCTACCTTGAGACAGCCATAAAATTGTATTAAACATTGAATTCTTATACCACTTGGCATTTTTAGCAGATGACAGACTGCAAAGGACTGACTGTAATTAATGAGTTGATAGATACTGACAGATATGCACAAGTCATCAAGCACAGCTAAAACCACCTTTAGCTATGCCCAAAATATTGCTAGGCTGTAGACACCATGTTTCTTTACAAAAGCCTGATATGACAAGGCAGAATATATGTGTTTTGTCTTTGGAACAGAGCCTGCTCTTCCTGCTCTCTGTAGTTTAATTACATTTATTCTTCTGTAGATTTTGATCCATATTGTATTTCAGGGGTGGGAATTATATGCCCATAAGATGTTGTTGGACTGCAACTCCTGTTATTCGTCACCGTTGGCTTTGCTGACTACAGCTGCTGGGAGTTGAGGTCCCACAACATCTGGAGGCCTTCATGAGTCTTATCTCCACTGAATTTGTTTTAATTTTGTAAGTCATCTTGAGTTCCACGGCTGAGGAAAAGGTGGGATAATATATGAATTAATGCCCATAAAAATCTACTGATTGGACTTGTATGCTTTGAATGGGAAAGATATTCCATCCTGTTCAGTTTTATTCATATAAGCCTGAGGCACATAAAGGTCATAGCACAGCTGAAGAACTTACTCTTCCTTGGAAAAGGTATTTGGTTCACTAACTGATATCCTTAGGTATGGCTAAAAAAGACTTCCATACAAATCCCTGAAAAGTCATTATCAATTACTTTCAGAAATCCTGAACTAAACAGACTAAATACCCTCCAACTGTCCCAGTCCAGTAGGGACAATCTTAATCAATCCCATTATCCCACTTTTTCAGCTGCTTTTAAAATATCCCAGTTTCTCTCTCTTCCTCCCACACTTTCCCCTCCTCAGCTTACTTCAGTTGCTGCAAAATGAGTTCAAATTGCCAAAGTATGTCATTTGTACTCAGTTAACTCAATAGGTGGAAAGAGCCAGAAGCGGGTGGAATTTTGCCCTTCTCAGTAGGCTCAGGCAAAGCAAACTACTGCAGTCTCTCCTTGCCTGTCTGTTCTTCCTCATTAACAACTTTGCCATCTTGACTGCATGCTGATGTTGCCTGCCTATGTATGTCCCAGATAATGGCCTGACACAGTATAAGGCAGACTCCTGTTTTGCTAATGCGAGAGCCATACTGAAAGTAATGTCTGTCAGGTCATAACCATTTTATTAACAGTATGAGACATTTGCAACTACAAACATATGTAAATTAACTCATTGTCTACCACATGGGACTATTCAAAATAGTCTCCACCAGTGGCGATGTATTAGTGTCATCTCTGAATCCATTCATCCAACCTACTTTGGAAAAACTCTTTTGGGCAAACCCTGGACCTCTGTCTGATAGCATCTTCCACTTCACCTACATTGTGGAAGTGCGATCCTCAAAGGCTTTCCTTCATCTGATCAAATAAGTGTCAGGGTGTCAGATCACAGATCTAAGGTGAATATGGCACTACTGTCCACCCCATTTTTGCAAGAAGTGTAGGGTCATGCATTGTTATCAAGTAACTGGTTTGCATTCAGCTGTTTCTATGGTCTTTTCTTATGAATGGTTTCTCAAGGTTTCCAGAGTAATGCAGTGTAGCAGTCACGGTTACTTGTTGTCCCACATCTGAGGAAATCAAGCAAAATCATCTCCATGTCATCTCAGAAGACATTCACCATAATCTTCATTGCTGAGTGGTGGCTTTGAATTTCTTTGGTCTAGTCTTTGGTCTTCTTTGGTTTTGAATTTCTTTGGTCTAGGGAAGTGGAATACTGCCACCCCATGGACTGATTCTTGGTCTCTGGGTCATGTAGGTATGCCCAGGTCTCATCACCAGTGCAAACATTCCTGAAAAAGGTGCTCTCATGGACTTCAAATGCTGCCAACAGTTCCGAACACAAGTGCAGTTTCTTCTTTTTCAAATCTGTTGTTAATTGATGAGAAACCTATTTGGCAGACACTTTCCTGTATCCCAGGTTGTGGGAAATCTGCTTGACAGCACTGTGACCACAGCCAAGTTCCTTGGCTATCTCTTGGAACATCATACGCCAATCTGCATAAATCACATTGCCCACACTGTTTTGGTTTTCATCGGGTGACTGCTGTCAACGGCCTTCCGTTAGGTAGTTTGTCTTCAACACTGATTTTACCTTCTTTAAACTTTCCCCTGCTTCTTTGTACATTATTCTCACCAATTGTTGCCTCACCATACACATTTCTGAGCCTTCTGTGGATGTCAGATCCATACATCCTTCTCTGGTCAAGAACTTGGTGACTGCTCTATGTTTCTGCTTCATATCCAGGGTTATGCAATACTTAAGCCATTTCAAGGCCTCTCCCTAAACTGCCAACCTCAGGATTCCATAGGAGGTTGAAAGTGAAATAATAGCGCTATAACCATCTAGTGAGGAAATGGCCTTAGAAATGTGGCATAATAGCATCACATTAAGTTTCAGAGAAAATGGCACAAAGGCATTACTTTCAATATGACCCTCTATTTGATACATTAGCTTCTTTGCTGTTTTCCAGATATGTGATTAAATTCTTGCAGGGATCAGGGAAGGGCAGCACATTCCACAGGTCTAATGTGGACTGCAGTGGATCACCTCTTTCTTTCCAAAGCCTCAACTATTCCTGGACAAGATGTGGAGCTTTCCTATCTGTGATTACTGGCTGGAGATAACAGCAGGAATTCTCCTGTGTGCCCAAGGAATCTACCCCTGCCTCATTTTAGTTCCCCATTCCTGTCAATGTATGGACTTATGGGAACACCATGAATTCCGTAGGGTTTTCTTAGAGTAGGAATACTCAGACGTGGTTTTACCAGTTCCTTCTCTGAAATATAGCCTACAGCACTTGGTATTCCTTGGTAGCCGCCTATCGGAGTACTAACTAGACCTGACCATGCTTGACATGCAGACACACACACGCACACACACACACCTTTATATTGTTGAAGAGGATGACAATTTCACTATTTCGCAGTTTAAACAGATCTTGCTATGCAGAAACGTGAACGTATTACAAAAAATTAGGCAATTTTCCATTGTTCCAGCATTTTTCATCCTAGTGCTTCATAGCATTGCACACTTTTCAAGAGTATGGAGTTTCTTGCTGGGTCATCACATCGGTTGGATAAGCAACAAGAAATAGTCACAATGGCACCATCTTTTCAAAAAAAAATCTGCCTCAACAGTGCTTATCAGCCTTTTCAGCATGTACTATGATCAGGGGATTATCATTTTCTCTGATGGAAAATAAATAACAATCTGTTCAGCCATAAATAGATTTTTTTTAAAAAAACCTGGGTGACTAGCACAGAGGTAACTGGGTGCGGTAACAAATGTGTGCCAACCTTTGCTCGCAGATGAAGTGTTTGTTTGCAGTTGTCAGGGACCAGGCCTGCTTTGTAAAAACCAGGTCCTGACACTGCATGGGGGCCACAAGCAAATGGGCACACAGTTTGTTTATGAAAAAGCAACAGTCACCTGATGATAAATCAGCTTTTATTGACCGGGTATTTTGAGGCCACAGCTTGTTGATGTTGGCTGATGCTGTAAATCTTACACATGCTTACTTAGAAGTGAATCTCATTTAAATGAATGAGACTGACATTCTGTGAAAAATGCAATAAGCATCAGCTTGTACATTCTTTTCTTAAAAGAACCAGTGATGCATTATTAAAGAAAATAATGCCCAGGCTAACCTTTATGATTCAGGTTTACACAGAACTAAAGTTACACACAGAGAGACATACACACTGCATACCTGGAAAACACCTTAAATTTTAAAACATTTCACTTCCTTACATCAGCTTTGTAAGTTTGAATATCTCATCTACATAAATGCCACATTCTTTGATTTTATGTAACATCCATTTTTTAGGCCTTTCCAAAATGTCAACCTGTATTATTTGTCTGCTAAGGTAATTTGGTCACTGGAACATCCTCAAAATGGGAATTAGTTTAATCTTGACAATATAAGGATAATGGTTAGCTCTATGTTTAGAGAAGTTAGTGGTCATATTTTCATTCCTCTTATAAACATCTACTGTAGGGGTAAGTTCATTCATGAGACAGTGAAACATGAAACACTGTAGAACTAGAGAATTAGCTCACATTAATCAAGGCTAACACTACACAACAGTCCCATTGTTGTTGTTATTTTCAGGAAGATATTTACATAGCCTGTATTGAATTACACCATTTACTGTATGTAAGAACAGTGGGAAAGAAGACCAAAAAATGAGCTGGCTCTAAATCAAAGGTTATGAGATGAAGGTCATTACATTTAGTGAAAAGATCTTGGAGAGCAGGAGGTTAGTTTTTCTTTCTCTACCAGGATTTCTATAACTGGGATAACTAATACTTTGGAGGCGGCTGTTTTTCGTGAGAGGGGTGGTGGTACAAGGTATGCAAAGAAACATGAGTACAGCTGGGAGAAATTTGCAGCTGTCTGGCCCCATCCCAGTATCGCAAAATTAGCTGTACATGTAAAAGCTGGATCAGACAGAGAGATGACAAATTAAGGTCTCAAGTGGCCACACTGACTGCGAGTGGGGAATATGGAGAGTTATAGTCTAAAAAAGTAACTTTTTAAAGCTTTGGGTGTGATGTAAACAGGATGCATGGTAAGGTGAGGCAACTGATGTTCATTGCACAAATGAACAAACAATAGGCACACACACATACAAATCTGAACCTCTGTGACAGGTGAGGGCAGGGGAAAGCTTTCATGGCTGTTAACTGCCATGGGCCACACTGGCACGGAAAGCAGCAAAATAGCAACAACAGCAGCTGTCTGTCCTGCAGACCTCTAGAAACAAGAAACCTGATTTTAGCTTCATTTTTGTGTGTCTATGGTTGTAGGTGAGCTGATTGGAGGACCGAGGGGGGTACAGTTTGAAAAAAAAAGGCCTTGGGGGCTATTTGCCTACACCTGCTATATGAGATCTAGTTTCAAAGAGTGTTGATCTTTGTTCTAGGCATAGTACGGTCAGAATTCTGTTGTTGACATATGCTGATTTAACGTCCCATTATAGTCATTTATGTACTTTTTTCAATTACAGGGGTAGGAGGGATCCAATACTGCCTTTCATAACAACCTCCTCCCCATGGAACCACAGCTTGACAGTACTGGGGCATTTCTAATGATGAGAAATGCTCACAGGGAAGAGAGTTTGTGATCAGAGGCATATCTAGAATAAACAGTGACAAGCGCAAGCATGGAAGTTGTCCCGCTACCCCTGGGGCCACCTCCTCCTCCACTAAATCTTCAGCTTTTTTGCTGCCCTCTGGCATTGGTGCCCAGGGCACTTACTCTACTTGCCCTGTCCTAGATACACCTCTGTTTGTGATACATATCTTAGATGTGAGATATTGAAAACACACTTGCAAGCAATTCTTTTGAGGAAGAAAAGTGGGAAGTGCCCAGAGAAACTGGGGCACATGTAGAAAGAACTTTGTGATGAGCTGGGGCTTAAAATAGGCATGTGCAAGAAATAGAAGAATGAAACCACAAAAGAGAAATACAGACCAATAGCCAGTACTTTCTGTGGGCAAGGCAGGAAAGCTAGAGCTCAGAATGAGCTCAGGCTCACATGAGAGGTTAAAAATAATATAAGGAAGGGGGCTGTCTATGTTCAGAGCAAGAGGAAGAACAAGGAACTGGTGTAGCGGGAACACTTCAAAGAGAAAATGGAGAAATGCTAATAGGAAGAGAGAAAGCTGCACTATCTTCTTTGGCTCAGTGCTCTCCCAAAAGGAAAACAGTGCTTTATCTGGCAAAAATTGAATAAATCATGCAGTAAGGGGACTGCAGCCCAGGATAAGGAAAGAGAAGATAGATACCTACCTTCTCTACATGAATTCAGTTCTTCAGGGCCAGGTGAACTGCACTGAGGAGTACTAAAGAAACTTGCAGATGTAATCTCAGCACCACTGTCAATAATCTTAGTGAATTCCAGTCAGCCTCTGCACACTTAGAAAGAAAAGCTGTAATCTTATTTCTGTTTCTCTCTCTCTCTTTTGGATAGAGTTACAAGCTTGGTAGATCAGAAGTATTGTGGATGTAGAGCATTTTGAATTGAGTAAGGTTTTTGGCAAGGACTTCCATGGTATTCTTGCAACCAAGCTTCTGCACTGTGGGCTAGACAAGCCTAAATTATTAGGTGGATTTGCAATTGGTTGACAGACCAAACCCGAGAGTGCTCACTAATGGTTGCTCTTCATCCTGGAGAGATGTGACTAGTGGATGCCTTGGGTTCCCCCCTCCCCCGGGCTTAGTGTTATTCAACATCTTTATAAATGATTTAAATGCTGGAATAGAAGGCATGTTTACCAAATCTGCAGATGATACCAAATTGGAAGGGGGTAGCAAATACATCCAGGGACAGGATCAGAATTCAAAATAAACTCAATAGATTGGAGAGCTGGGCCAAAACTGACATAATGCATGTCAAAGAAGATAAATGTAAGATATTACATCTAGGAAGGAAAAATGAACGCACAAATATAGGATAGGTGATCCCTGGCTTGAAAGCAGTACCATGCACTGTTGGTTTCTGCTGGGGCTCAGTTCCAGGATACCTCCCCCATGGATACCAAAATCCATGGATGCTAAAGTCCATTGTATACTAAGGTGTAGTAAAATGATCCCCTTATGCAAAATGGCAAAGAAATCAAATGGATGCCAGAGAGACCCTGAGGATCTCTGAAATGGTGGGAGGCTACAGCAGGGTATGTCTACACATTAGTGTAGTGCCTGGAGTGTGGCAAGATCAAGGTTTGCTTTTGGGAATTTTTAAAAAATATTTTCAAGCCATGGTTGATTGAATCCAGGGAAGCAGAACCCATGGATATAGAAGGCCAACTGTACATATGAAAAGGATCTAGAGGTCTTAGTAGGTACAAGCTAATATGCATTAACAATGTGATGCAGTGGCCAAAAAAAGCAGATATTATTCTAGATGCATCAAGACAAGGACAGCGTCTAGATCAGGGAGTAGCAGTACCATCTATTCTGCTTTGGTCAGAACCCACCCAGATTAATATGTCTAGTTCTGGGCACCACAGTTCAAGAAGTATATTAACAAACTGGAACATGTCCAGAGAAGGGTGAACCAGTTGATCAAATGTCTGAAAACCAAGCTTTATGACAAATGAGCTAAGGAGCTGAGCATGTTATTCATTTATTTTATTTAGCTCCGTCAGTGTGCTTACCTTGGAAAAGAGAATACTGAGAACCAACATGATAGCCATCCTGAAATGTCTGAAAGGAAGTCATGGAGCAAGCCCATTTTCTGCCGCTCCAAAGACTAGAACATGAACCAGTGCATTCATATTGCAAGAAAAAAGATTCCACTAGCACTAGGAAGAAACTCTTAGCTGTAAGAGCCATTTAAAGCGGGGGGGGAAGCTTAGATAAGCATCTTTCAGGAGTGCTTTGGTTGTCTGTTTGTACCTGGCAGGTGGTTGGACTAGAAGGCTGTTGTAGTATCTTTTCACTTATGATTCTAAGGCCAATTCTGCACGGGGCGAGGGAATCGCCCCATGCCAGTACTTAACAGACGTCTTGGCTCCACACTTGGGTCCAGGCTGGTCCGGAGCAGTGCGTGGCTGCCGCTCTGCACTGCTTCGGGGATGAAAATGGCAGCTTCCGGTTGGTCGAGGCTCTCCACCAACTGCTGAAGCTCGCCAGCCTAAAGCCTGCCCCTGGCAGATCGCAGGCTCGCATTGGTGCAAGCCTGCAAATCTGCACCGAAGCATGGGCGCGGAGTGGCACGCTCCATGCTTTTGAAAGACCTGTTTCAAGCGGTCTTTCAAAAGCACGCTGGACGACCACTTCGGGTCATTCTGAAGCAAGCTGAGGTGCGGAACTGCACTAAGTAGGTCCGACCCAGTCCGCTCCCAGTGACGCTCTGCACCGTTTCTTTAAGCCTGTGCAGAAATGGCCTAAGATTAAATTGATACTGGATAGGGATTAACCTTTGTTAAGTTAAAATTACAATGTAATGTTGTTATACGTCCATTGTCAAGGAAAAGAATCAATTACAACTAACTAGTTCCTTACAAGCACTTGTCTTCAGGTACAATAGAATCACATTCTTTAGGCTGTAGTCTAAGCCCCATGAAATAATAGGTTGGATTCAGATTTAGCTTTGTGTAACTGGTGCAGTTAAAATAGGTTTGTCACTCTCTCTTCCATACAGCAGCTTCTTTACTTCCCTAGCACTGCACTGTGAGTCATTGAACTGATGAATATTTATTGAACAAAACCCTTTTGATCAACTGAAAAGGGCAAATCCAATCAGTCAACTTTTTTCATATGTAAAATGTTAATGTAAAATGCAGATAATGTTTTCACTCTCACTTGGGAGATCTTGTGAAAGATCTAAAAATAAAATACACATGTTTGCTCAGAGTTACCACCCTGTTTAGTGGTGCTTACTGAACATTTATCTCTATATTGGGTTGAACTCTCAAGGCTACAGAGTGCTAATGGGAAAGCTGAAAATATTTTATGTCTCTTTTTATCCCAATTAATGGCCCTCATAGGATAATCTCATGTGTGCCTTCTCAGAAGCAATTTTCAACTGGATTGACTCCCATGTAAGTATGTATAGAAGTCTATATAAAGGCAACTGAACCATAAGATAATTCAATCTAGACCCAACAGCGGCCAGATCTGTTCCATTCTTACAATACAATGACACATGATCAACACAAGAGTCGTATGTTCCGTTCATGTCCTCTGCCACCAGCAGTTTTAACAACTTCAATATTTGGTATGAAAACACTGGGTCTGTTGGATCTATACCAGAAGACTCCCTGAAATCTATAGGACTGACACTAGTCATTACTAATTTAAATTCCTTTGATTTCAACAAATCTTCTCCAAGTAAAACTGTTGGATCCAACCCAGTATCACTTCTCTCTCTGCCCAGGATTCTTATCCCACAAAGTGATTAAGTAAGACAGATGAATATATGGCCCTTTTTAATCTAGCACTGTTCCTACACTGTTCGGCTAAATTTGTCCTGTGATTGGGACAACAGCTGTTGGTTAGACAGGAGGTACAGTTATTGGAAGGATCCATAACATAATATTTGTATTCAGATATGGTGGTACTTGAAGCCAGGATGGATGTGACCAGTGTTCAAATCCCTGCTGGGCCTTGGCAACCCACTGGCTGACCTTGGGCAAATCACACTCTTTTAGCCTCACAGGCAAGAGCAAACCTGCTGTACCAGAATCTTGCAAGAAAATCCTATGACAGCAGGGCCATCTAAGGGTCACCATGTCAAAAATGACTTGAAGGCACGCAACTCAGTGGAAGAGATCAAACAATAAATTGACAAAATAGAAAGATTTGTGCTTTTGATCATTGGCAGTTTGATATAATCATTCAAAAACCAAATAAAGCGTTTCACCACATTACCCTTATTTTCAAAACATCTCTCTCCTGGAGAAAAGTTACCAGGCTTGGGTTCTAGTTCTTATTTATTGTACAGGATGGTCAGGATGTGAATTGTTTTAATCTCGAGTGCCATCTAGAGGCAACTGCACTGCTTTTGATGCTAAGGGTTTTTTGTTTGTTCTTTCTGCTTTTGAAACAAAAGATTCTAACATAGAAGGATGCTGGTGTAAATTTCTAGTATCTTTGGATGGTATCATTGATTCTTATTGGGTTGACTAACTGAATAAACAGGCTGCTTTTAAATGTCCATTATGGTTAAGAGGCTTATTAAACCCAATAAGGCCACACTCAGTGTTGGATTGTGTTTATGTGCCTTGGGTGAGTACCAACTCATGGTCATCCCATGAATTTCATAGGGTTTTCTTGAGAGGAATACTGAGAAGTTTTGCCAGTTACTCCTGTAAATACAGCCTACAGCACTTGACATTCATTGGCAGTCCCGCCCAAGTGCTGACCAGGATTGACTCTGCTTAATTTCCCAGATCAGCCAGATTTGGTATTGTTAAGTTCTTTAGGTCCTAATCTTTCAGCGTACTAACTAGGTCTGAGCCTGCTTAGCTTCCAAGATGAGACAGGATCTGGTGGTTAAGGGTATTTGGGCAATCTAGTGTTGACTAAGATTTACGAGCTCACTGGCTGACCTTGGACCAGTCACCCTCCCCAACCTGACCTATGTCACAAGATTGTCCTAAGGACAAAGTGAGAAGGAGGGAGAGCTGCTGTTCCAATTTGACTTAACAAGCTGATATGTACACTATGAAGCCAGCCTGTGGGTATGTTGTCCTGCCAACAGAGAAGCATTGCCCTTTGCCAGCTGTAATAGCTCATGATGAATAAGTCTTGTTTATTTTTCCCTCCTCCTCCCACCAACCACAGCCATGTAGTGGTCAGTGGAGGGGGCAGGCTGAGTGAGGAGGTCGCCTCTCTGACAGCCAGAGTACAGCATGGAGGCATCCTCTAGAACTTCCTTTGAGTCCTCTAGAAGTCTTGGAAGATGTTGTTTTGGTTGTTGTCACCATTGTTTTACACCTGCTATCAAATCATAGCCAACAGCATAGCCTCCTTGCTCGGCTGCCCCCTGCACTTCTGTTGGCCATTACATGGCAGTCCAGGCCGGAAGAAAATAGACAAGTCTAGGCTGAGTGTGGAAATGGGAGTATAGTCCTTTAAGGCTCTTCAAAGACTTGGGGAAGAAGTAGGAAAAGGGACTTCAGGTTAATTTACTTATTTATTTATTTACCTTTCTAGCCTCTCCTTGCACAGGAGCTAAGGTGGCTTACATCTAATTTACAGCAAAGTACAGGTTAAAAAAAGTATTACTACCAGAAGTTTTCAAATAAAACAAACCACTTATGTTCTAGAATCCCAGATTCCATAATTAAAACATATTTAGTGCATAATTTTTAAAAATATAAAAGTACAGCACCATTATAGCCTCATACTCTTCCAACAGTCCCAACTGGTAGGGGCTGTAAACCTTTAATTCTCTGTCATCCCACTTTTCAGCTGCTTTTAACATGTTCCAGTTTCTCTCACTTCCTGCAGTCTCCCCCTTGTTTCTCAATTTCCTTTAACTGTTGCAAACTGAATTCAAACTACAGAAAATAGTTTAAACTCACTTAACTCAGCAAGAAAAGAGAGAAGCAAGAGATCATGCCTTTTCTGGAAGGCTCAGGCAAAAGCAAACTGCTGCAGCCACTCCTAGCTTTTGTATCTGTCCTCATTAATAACTTTTTTTATTTTTTATTTTTTTCTCCTAAAAATAATTTTATTATCAAATTCACATTTAAAAACATACAAACAATTAATTACATACACTCAAATACAATACAATATTATACAGTAAACACAATAAACACAATTATGCCAATTTTTACACAAACACACATACACACAACAAAACATTTACATACATTCTTCAATTCCATACATACCTTGACTTCTTTCTTTATCGCCATTCAAGCTAAATTAGATTCTTTTTTTTTTTATCCTGCTACTATATATAAGATTCCCTTAATCTTTATAGCAATTTCTATACTCTAACTTCTACGTTTTGTTATACATATCTGTTACTTACATATTCTGTTACCATAAATTTTGATTCTTAATAAATCTTAAATGTCTTTATTCAAATATTCCAAGGAACAATTCTTAAAGTCTTTACCTCTCTTTTTCCTATTTCTCATAGTCTTTTGTCTTATTTCTACCCATCCTATGCCTCATACATCTACCGTACTTCATACATTATACTACTCTGTTATTATCCTATTCAGTACAAACCCAACATTGCTACTTTCCCCAATACTCTTTCCATAAAGAGTCTAATATGTCCCATTCTTCTTTAAATGCATTGTTATTCCTATTTCTAATCTTTTTGTCAGTTTATCCATACTCCGCCAGTTCATATAATTTATTATTCGATACCTCTATTGTTGGTACATTTATATCCTTCCATTTTTAGCAAAACAGTTCTGGCTGCACGTGTCATATAACATGAAAATTTTAAATATCCCCCCTTATCTTTAGTATTTTCTCAAAAATGTTTAACAAAAATATTCCGAGTAGTATTCGAAAACTTGATTTTTAAATGTTTCGTTATCTGTTATATACTTTTTTTCCAAAACCCTCTCGCCTTCTCACATGTCCACCAGCAATGATAAAAGGATCCAATTTTTTGGCATTTCCAGCATTTAGCTATTGACTTTGTTCTCTTAGTACTTAGCAATCTGGATTGGAGTTAAGTACCATCTATAAAAAATTTTAAAAAAATTCTCCTTTAAATTATAACTCTTTGTAAACTCATGATTTAATTTCCATGCACATTCCAAGTCTTGTAATTTTATTGAATACCCTATATCTCGAGCCCATTTATCATATTATTCTTTATAATTTCTTTTTCCAATTCCAAATTTAATAATAACTTATAAATTTTACTCATAGGGCGCTTAACATCCACTCTAGTAAATTTATCTAATTCTGTTTCCTCTAATGATATTCCCATTCTTTCTCTGTTTTTGTTATTTCTCAACCAATTTCCTATGGGGAGGCAATATAATATATGCCTCTTCAATTAATTCTTCTGTACTTTTAGGTCTTATATTACTCCCCTACTTTTTAATTCTATATGTTATCCACTCCCAATTGATTCTTTTCTAACCGATAAAAGGCTTCATAAGAATGCCAGTATGGCATTTTTATATACAATTTATTTTTAACTCTTAACCATATTTTTAAAATTGATTTCCTAGACATAGTAATCCAAAAATTCTATTTATGTTGTGCCACAGGTATGCATGCCATCCAAAGTCTAAGATTAAATCCTTCTAAATTTAACAGTCTTTGATTTTCCAATGTCACCCAATCTTTTATCCAACCTAATGATGAAGCTTCATAATAGAGTTAGAATATTTGGCAATGTTAACCTTCCTCTTTCTTTTATATCTTTAAGATATTTTATTTTAAATCTTGGTTTTCTCCGTTCCAAATAAACTTACACAAATCCTATCCCATTTTTTGAATAGTTTCTGCATTATGTATTATGGGTATACTTTGAAATAAGAATATCATTTTTGGGAGTATATTCATTTGATGCCGAAATTCTACTTAATAAAGAGAGATGTAATTTATTCCATTTTTCATTTCGTTCGTAATCTCACCCAAACCTTTTTATAATTATTATCAAATAAGTCTGAATTATTTTTTGTTAATATTATCCCCAAATATCTTATCTTCTTAGTCTCTAAATCCTGAGATTTCTATCAATTCGTCTTCTTGTTTTGCTGTTATATTTTAGTCATTATAGGAACCATGTCTCCCTTATTAACCCTAAAGCTAACTGTCCCAAATTGTTGTTGGTTTTTCATCCATCAGTTTTCTAATACTATTTTATGGCTCCACCAGAATTATAACTAAATAGTCAGCATAAGCTTGTATTTTTATTTTGAATCCCCTTACTCTAACTCCTCTTATTATCTCTCATTTCTAATGTTATTATTTTAAAGCTTCTAAACAGGTAATAAATAACAAAGGTGAAAGAGGGCATCCTTTGTCTATTGTTCAGCTTCCAAAATGTTTTGTTTCCCATGTATAACTAGAACATGCCTTTTGGTCATTATATATAGCTTTTATCCATTCCATGAACCTATTTCCCACTCCCATTTTTTTCATTCTCGCGAAAATAAAATGGCAATAAACATATTGAAAGCTTTTTCAGCATCCCAAAAAAATTAAAGCCAATTGTTTTCAATTATATTCTGATAATCTTATTGTGTCCATGATTATACTTATATTATTTATTCAGATGTCTTCCTGGTAGGGATCCATTCTGATCCTCGTTGATCCATTTATCTAATATTCCCTTAACCTATCTGCTAATATCTGTGTGTAAATTTTATAATCTATATTCAATAGTGCGATTGGTCTATAATTTCTTTTATATCTTGGATCTTTCTCTTCTTTGGGGATGAACGTTATATTTGATACCTTCCAGTATTTGGAAATGTATTACTTTTAATTGAATTTAGAACTTAATTAACAAAGGTGTGAACTCCTGTATGAAATGTTTTATAGTAAAATAATAAAGTTAACAAGTACGGGGCTTTCTCCACTTCAATTTACTAATTGCCTTCTTAACTTCTAATGATGTTATTGGGTTATCTGAACTTCTCTCTTGATTCTGTTAATTTTTACTATCTTTGTCCACTCTAAGAATGCCGTTATCTTAATTTCTTGTTCCTTTGATTATTTTTATTTTTTTTTTTAAACAATTCCTCAAAATATTTAACAAAAATATTTTTGATCTTATCTTGTTGATAAAAGGTATCTTGGCCCTCCTTTAATCCCTTAATATAACGTTTTTCCTTTCTTTCTTTAATTTAAATGACAACCATCTTCCTCTGTTCTTAGCACGTTCAAACTGTCTTTGTTTTACGTATTTCATTTTATTTTCTATTTAGTCTGTAATTAATGAGTCCACCTGTTTCTTTAATATCTGTAATTCTTTTAATGTTTTGTGATTTTTTGGGTCCTTTTTTAATTCTAATTCTTTATCCTGTAACATATTATATATTCTAGCTTCTTTCTCTTCCCTACACTTTGTAATCCATGCTTGCTGACTTATAAAAAAAACCCTCATTACAACTATTTACTGTTTCCCATACTATTTGTCTGATTGATCCTTGTCTAAATTATTATCCAGGAAATTCTTTAACTCTTCTTTTGCTTTCCCTACCACTAATTCATTTTTCAACAAATTATCATTTAACCTCCAATTATAACTTTTCTGCACCTGATTAATGATTATTAAAACTGGACAGTGATCCGAAATCGTTCTGGATAATACTTCCAATTTCTCTATATTTTTTATCAACTCTGTCGATACAAAAATCATATCTAATATTGGACCACAACTTAAATTATTAAAAATAAGTATATCCTTCTTTCCCGATTTTATCTGTCTCCAAGCCTCTCCTACAACGCTAACTGATCAAGTAAATCAAAAAAGGTTTTTGGGAGCTTCCCTGATTTTTCCTACTAGCATCTTTCTTATTTTTAATACTTGACCTATCCACGAATGGGTTTTAAAACTCCATCCAAACCCCCCAATATAATTATCTTATGATTATCCACCTCTAATTCTAACAGTCTTTCCAATAATTTTTAAATAAAATCTACTTTTATTTTCTAATGGTCCATATACTCCTATTATCATTAACTTACAACCTTTTATTGCTACTTCTACCACTATCCAATGTCCTAAATGATCACTAAATACTTTTTTTGCTAGTATTTGTTCATTATATGGTCTTCCTTTTTCTTTTGTCTATTGATGAAGAAAATGACTGTCCTAATTTAGGGTTCCTAACATATTTTAAATCTTTATTTTTAATGTGAGTTTCTTGTATTGCCACTATATCTCCGTTTAATTTTTCTAGCTGATGAAGTACCCGCTTCCTTTTATATGGAGAATTTATTAGGCGAACGTTCCAAGTCAATATTTTCAATTTCATTCTTACCTGTAATTTCTTGTTCACTCGTCGGTTGCTTCTATTCTATTTCTTCTTCTATTTTGGAGTCAATTAATTTCAATTCTTCTTCTGCAACCTTTCCTTCTTCTTCTATCTCCTCCTCTTGTTCCCTTCTACTTCTTCTTTTTGTCCTTGGTCTATATGTTCCTGTCTCTCTCTTTGTTTTACTACGCCTTTCCATTTCCTGCGATGGATTTAGATTATCATTAATGATTTCTTCTTCTTGTTATTGTTGCTCCTGCTTACTTAATTCATCTTTATGCTTCCTCCAAAACTCCTTTGCTTTTGTGATTGTATTTAATACTATTCTCCTTTGCTTCCAAATAAAGGAAATGCCTTCTATCCTACTCCATGTGTATCAAATTCCTTGAGTCCTTAAAGCTTGTGTCACAAATCCGTATTCTCTTCGTCTTTTTAACAAAGTTGGATGTACATCTTGAAAATCTTAAGTTCACTTCAGTACCACCAATTTCTTCATATAACTTTGCTGTAGGACCAAGTCCTTCACTCTCTCCCGAAGAAGATAGATAACAATATCTCGTGGCATGTTTCTTCTTCTGGCTATCGCCGAGTTCACTGTCAATATCCTATCAATCTCCAGATCAAATTGTTCTGATATTTACAAATGAATATATTGTGCTAATGTTGAATTAAACTCTCATATAAATCCTCTTGTGGCTGTTCCCGTAATCTTCTTATCTTGATTGATTTGTTTTCTGCTCTTAATATCCATTAGTAATTTTTATTTCTCCAAATCTTATCCTTCCTTCCGATTTCACTACTTTCTATCCACTCTCATTGTTTGCTCTCTTTATTATTACTTTAACTTTCTCATTCACACCTTTAATTCTGCAGTAATATTATCCAATTTATTATTAAACATCTCCCAATTCTTTCTTGGCATACTGCTCTTATCTCTGCTCTCATGCTTAATTTCTGTCCTTGTCTCCCTCATTTCACTTTTAAAAGTCGTAGTTAATCTTCTTATTTCTTCCATAATGTCAGTTCCTCCACTCTGAGCCATTCCTTGACTTTCCAACCATATTGTCTCTGTAGGTTAGTATTAATTCTAGAGGGTCTTCTTTCTAACAATGTTTGTATTCTGTCTGAGCATGGCTGCTGCTCTTCTTTTCCTAGCTCCATCATTTTGTCTCCAGTTTATTTAAACTCTCTTAATTAAATTAATTCCCTCCTTTCTTTAATTTAATTTATCCCTCTATCACTCCTCACATTTATATTTTAATTAGTTCAATTAATTTAATTTATTTTACCTATACCTTTCTTCAATGTTATCCCCAAAATGTTAATTCCTACTAATTTTAACCAAATTCCAATTACTAAATCAAATTTCCAATATCACTATAATTTTAAACCACACTTCCCCACACACCCCCAGAAAGAGAGAAAGCAAAACAAAGGGATAAAGAAAAGACTATTATTATTATTTCACTATCTCCTTCTATCCTCTATTAGCAACAATATTTTCTGCACTATTACCAACTTCACACACTTTAAGCTTACAATTCCACTCTATCCCACGACCACTCTCGTCACTTCTCTCTCCGCCTCTTCACTCGTCTCACGGCCTCTCTCGTCACTTCTCTCTCCGCCTTCCTTCACTCGTCTCCCGGTCTCTCTCGTCACCTCTCTCTCCGCCTTCTTTCATTCATCCCCCAGCCACTCTCGTCGCTTCTCTCTCCGCCTTCCTTCACTCGTCCCCCGGCCTCTCTCATCGCCTCTCTCTCCGCTTTCCTTCACTCGTCCCACGGCCTCTCTCATCACCTCTCTCTCCGCCTTCCTTCACTCATCACCCGGCCACTCTCGTTGCTTCTCTCTCCGCCTTCCTTCACTCGTCCCCCGGCCACTCTCTTCGTCTCTCTCTCTGCCTTCCTTCACTCGTCTCTGGCCTCTCTCGTCGCCTCTCTCTCCGCCTTCCTTCATTCGTCCGGCCTCTCTCGTCGCCTCTCTCCGCCTTCCTTCACTCGTCCCCTGGCCACTCTCGTCGTCTCTCTCTCTGCCTTCCTTCACTCGTCCGGCCTCTCTCGTCGCCTCTCTCTCCGTCTTCCTTCACTCATCCCCCGGCCACTCTTGTCGCTTCTCTTTCCACCTTCCTTCACTCGTCCCACGGCCTCTCTCGTCTCCTCTCTCCGCCTTCCTTCACTCGTCCCCCAACCTCTCTCGTCGCCTCTCTCTCCGCTTTCCTTCACTCGTCCAATTCTCTCTGTCTCTCCTTCAGTTTTCAAGCCTCCATTTTAACCCCTGAGCCGGCGTATTTCACTGTTTACTTTGACTCTTAAATTCTTCGCTTTCCTATCTTTTTTTCCCCTTTCTTTCAATTCCAATCTTTTAAGTGTAGATTTTAAACCAATTTTAATAATTTAAGTCACTTTTAAAGTCCCGCAGACATTTAAGTCACTTTCTTGCTCCACGTGTCTGGGAATCACTTCTCCCCAGCCTATGCTTTCTCTAAAGTTAGAGTGCAATTTTCCATGCGATCTCCTCAATAAAGATAACGTCGGATTCACTTACCCCAATGGTGAAATAAATCTGTAATAAATCCAGATGTTCCGATGGACTGCTTATGTTCAATGGTGGTTAGCGGCTTAGCCTAAAAGGCTTCCCGAAGAGGTAATGGCGGCTCTGCGATCCCGTCAGTGCATCCGTGAACAGGTCCCTTCTCTCCTCTCTCCTGCCACTGCTACTGATCTTGGGTCCCCCTCGAGTCGCTCCCAAGATCCCCTTACCAGGGGTTCTCTTTCTCCCTCAAAAATGTTTACAGTCGGAGATTCCGACCTCTCCGGGACTTCAGAAACTCTGCAGCTCCGCAGGTTCCCAACCAAACGCCGCGTCTCCTCCACCGGAAGTCCCTCATTAATAACTTTTGCCATCTTGACCACACTCTGATGCTACTTGGCCAAAAGTGTCCCAATTTTGAAATGTTGAAGAGCATGAGACCTCTTCTGCCAAAGGCCTGCCTGAATAAAATGGTCTTTGCCTGCCAATGGAAAGAGAACAGTGAGGTCCGATTCCCATGCAGAGTCCAGTAAAAGTCCCAAGATTAAAGCTCTGCAAAAATTCAAGGAAATTAGGTTTGAGGTTTTAAAAATCAATCAGAGTAATATGCTGTTTGTTGGCTCTTTAACACTGCAGCTCATTTAAGTATTTAATAACTTAAGTACAATAAAAACTAAAGTTTGGAGAAATGTTAATGCTAACATTCCAAATTGAGTTGATCGCTTTTGTTAAAAACATAAATTTAACTAAACTGCCTCTTTGGGGAACTAATTTCCTATTTCATTCATAATGTAATTAATTTTGATTTGCTTGTTCCTGTCATTGTGGAGATGCCACAGGCCATACAACGCAAGAGGAATGAGAGTGCCACTGAGCATCACTAAGCATGTTTGTCCTCATGGGACTAAAGTTTTTCCCTAGTCAGTAACTCTTCTTATTACTTACTATGGCTCTAAATTCACTTATTAATTCTTTCTCTCAGACACACACACACACACATACGCACTGTACCAACAGATTCTCTGTTCTCTGTGTGTTTGTTCCACAACAAATAAATATTCATTTCTACTGAATTCTGGCCTTATAAAAATCCAGAAAATATTTTAAATGCGTAGGAGGCTGCTTTATATTTTCCCCCCTCAAAACTAGCACTCATGTTTAGGCCCAATATTGAAAAAAATCTTGAAAATTGTCCCAAGTGCCTCCATTTCACATTATTTGACTTTTAGTGTATCACCATACCATTTCCTGTATCACAACTGTTATCCCACTTTTTCATCAGGGCTGTCAAACTCAAATTTCACATAAATTCTTTCAAGAAAAGCAAACCCAGAAACTCAAGCTGCTGTGAACCAGCCATGTAGCTTCGTAGCAAGCCACTTAAACAAAGAGAGCTTTCTAACATCTTCATTGACCTGTAACATGCATTACCATAATGCCGTAATGCCCATTTCAGTTCAGTGAAGACAATGTACCTGGATAAGCAGGTTATATTTGGCTACTGATTTCTGCAGTTATGACCACATACATAAAGAGAAAGAGAATTACAAAGATATGCCATGTCTCCCCCTAAAAAAAATTCTAAGATAGGTAGCTCAAACCATTAATAGAATGTGAGACCTTAAATGATCATAAAGCATATACCTTCTCTTGTCTATTGACCTGCGCAGAAGTATGTCAGTAGCTTCCATGATTTCTTCTGTCCCTGAGAAGAATGATGATGTGCCTTGGAGTTTTGTTTCTCTCCCTGAGGTAATTTCAAAGAGGGTAGTCATGAAATAGCTGATTTCATGGGTTAGTGCAAACTTCGTTATTCTACATGGAAAACAAGGAGATGTTTTTGGCAGCTGTTTCTCTTGGATAAGCATCCGTTCACTAAAACTGGATTTAACACATTGTTATAGTAGCTTTTACACTCTGTTTTTTCCTCTTTCTCTCCCTACCCCGGCACCTTTTTTAATTTAGTGCCAGCAGAAATTACATTGGGAGAACACAACTGAGAAGCAGGGCTGGCTAGAGAGCAGAGAAAGATGTCTGGCATCTCCTGATAAAGACCCCTCTAATCATTCAAGGCCAAAATTAGGTTCTCCAGTCCTAATCCTAATCCTTAAATTGATAGCTGCTGCTCCTGCACAGCTCTTGTATTTATTTCAGAACATCTTATGCCCTGTCCTTCCAATTGTTCAGGAAGGTTAACAATTAAAACATTTTTTTAATCCCCTTACAAATAAAAATTAAAAGCTATCAATAACAGGGGCAACCTCCAATAATTTACACCTTTTGGGAAGGCTAACAGTTAAAAATAAAGACAACTCCATTAACAATAAAATAATGTTAGTAGCAGACAGGTTCCAGTGGATTTACACCATTGTGGGTGATTAACAGTTAAAAGCAATGACAATCTAATGAAAAGTCAATCAATCAGTCAAAAGTATCAGTAACAAGTTCATCCAAGAAAAATATTGTCAAATGAAGATTCAATGCGCAAATACGTGCCTGATGGTCATTTGTGTCCCTAACACTTCATCGACACCTCTCTTGTTTCCACTCTTTAGCAGCAGCATCTTCCTCCCACTATTGCTGTCTTGCCAATGCAGCTGGGCTGGCCAAACACATTTTGCTGCTGGAAGTGAAAGATAACATGGATCCCTTCCCTCTCCATATTTGAAGCCAAACCAACAAACTTCCTCAATAGCATCAGAGAAACATCCTTCAATACACCTGAAGGTAGGAAGCTAGCTTTGTGGACATAGGTCAAGCTACATGGCACCAGTAGCCCTGTCCTCCAACAGAGGAGAATAGGTACTGGGTTCAGACAGAATGGCCATCTCTGATGCTTCCTGACCCCAGTGCACACACTCTTCAGCTCTGCTACCTGGGAAAAGATGTCTCTCTCTCTGCCAAATGATCAGGCTGATTCTGAAATATAGCAAAACCATGCCTAACCTAAGATATTTCAAATAAGTACAGAAACCATGGCAGCAGGAGCAGCAGCATGCAGAAATTGCACCATGGCAATGACCACAGAAAAATTTTCTTGTTTTAAACCGGAATTGCCCAGAGACCACATTGGGTGGGAGATTCAGGGAACTGTGGTTTGGAAAAGGAACTTTTTCAAGCTCTGCGGATACTAATAGCATACAGGCCTCAGAAGACAGCTGATGTGGTGTAGTGGTTTGAGCACTGGAGACCCGGGTTAGATTCACGGAAACCCACTGGGTGACCTTGGGTACATCACACACACTCAGCCCCAGGAAACCCCGTGATAGGTGTGCCTTAGGGTAACTCTGTTGGAAACGACATGAAGGTATGCAACAACAAAAGGGTCTCAGATGCATCCAAGAGCAAAATGGGATAGAGCAGTGCTCCATGGGCCATCAACTGAGGTAGAAGTTGGGGATGGCAGTTGGAATTTCTAATGTGCTAGGTACCATATTTGGGCTCACTGGCTACAGCTGTTTCTTTCTTAAAAAACATCCGAGGAATGGAAGTCTGTGGGGGCTTGTAAACTGGCACCAGTCCAGGGACGATCACTTTGAGTAGCACAGAGTAGAGTGTATTCTGAGGGAAGGGAAGGGCAGTAGATATGACTCCTAGATTCCTACACGCCTTGCTGCTAACCACCTCTACCTGAGTAAAAGAATCTGGTCTATTGTGACCTGGTCAGATTTCTTCTTCTAGACCAGTGATTCTTAACCCAGGGGCTGTGGACCCCTGGGGGGTGCTATGATGTTCTCACAGGGGGTCCAGAAAGGCTTGAAGAAATGTTATGAGCTTTTACAATTAAAATAGAATGGCAGGCAGGCAGGAAGGAGTATTTTGCCAGTGACAGACATCATTTGTACAAAATTTCATTACAATATCTCAAACTATTCAAAAGTTATGAAATTGCTAGCAAAAAATAAATAAATATTCAGCACTTGCTGCTTCTGCACGCAGTGAGAACTTGCAAGTGAATAACATTGAGTGGCTGAGAGAAAGCACATGACATTTCTTGCTACCAGCAAGAAACCGCCCTGGTGGTCCACAGTAATAAACGATAAAGGGGGTCTGTGGTAGAGAAAGGATTAAGAACCACTGTTCTAGATATCTGCCGATGCGTTAAAGGACAAGGCGACACATACCCTCCTCCACTTATATTGGAAGAGTGGACTGGCAGTTATTTGCTGGAACACCTGAGACATCAGTTTAAGAAGGCGGGGACAAGTCATGGAGCATATACTGATCTATTGAGATCTATAGAGCATATACATCTATTGAGATGGGAACACCTGGAAAACTCAGGGGGAGTCCTAACGTTGCTTTTCAGCATTTGCTACCTGATGTGGTTGCCTTGTCCTGCCTAATAGTAGGACCAGTTTTGGTAGTTATTCTTCTTGCAAATGTTTACAGCTGGAAAATGGAAAAAGTCTTCTTCCAGTTATCTTAGTGTATGTGCAAACAAATAGGGGAGTGGATGCCACTTTAGAAATGTAGGAATAAATATGCCAGAATTTTGTCATATATGATTTACGCAGCCAGAATAACTTTTGCACAAAGATGGAAGGAGCCTCAAATCCCAAAAGTCGAAGATTGGATATTCAAGTTATATGATTTAGCAGAGATGGACAAACTGACTTTATTGCTGGCCAATAAATCTGTTAAATCCTTTAAAGATGAATGGAAAATCTTAATCTCTCTCTGGGAAGACAGATGGGGGAAACTTTCTGTAGCCGGTTTTGATATTTAACGCTTTTGTGTTGTTTCATTACATATTAATGACCAAAGTTTGGCCAATAATAGTAAAGAACAGATTTAAATTATATATGTTCCAGGACTTTTGTGATTCAGAAATTCACCTTACAAGGGGGCTCAAACTTGGAAGTCGGTTTTACCCATGTTTTAGTCAATTCTTTTTCAGTTAAGGTTTTCAGTTCTCTTAACATATATACATCGATTCTATTCATTTCTTTTCTGTGTTTTTTTTCTTTTCCCTTTTTCTTCTATTTGTTATTATTATTTTGTTATTCTTTTTTGTTATTGTCTAGTGCACTTTCACAAAATCTGTTTTGTTTTTTTATTTTTTCTTTAAGAATGTTTGTTATATGTGTTTTTATATATTTGTTTTTGGTAAATCTTCAATAAAGGTTATTTAAAAAAAAAGAAATGTGGTCCCAGGAAATAAAAGTGTATTAAATTATTTTAAAGCACATCCTGTATTAGTAACACCTTACTTTTTGTTTAATACTTTTTTAAAAGTCACATTTTATTTAATTTATGAATTGTGAACAATATATAGAACGTATTTGCAGGAAGCAAGGGTTTTTTAAACAGATTGGATCAAGGCTTAACCATACTTCAGGGAAAACCTATTGACACAAATGAGACTTAAGTGATGATTAACTTAAGTCCCTGTGTTTCTTGTTGGTTTACTCTAAATATCACTGAGTTTGGATCCAACCCAAGGCAATGTGAAGGTTCTTGGAGAAGATATTTGGAAACTAAATGTAAAATGTATTCTGAAATTTGACTTTAATTAGGACAGCACAGATTAGCATGGGCTATTTAAAGTTATCTCTCCAGATCAAGGCTGTTTCCACAGCAACAGCTAACTCTCAAGGTTTCCTCTGTCGATTTGTCATGAATAGCAGAAGAGGCTGTTGAGAATGCTGAGTTTCTTTGGGTCCTTTATAGTCTTCCAGCATTGTTAGGGGATCCACTTAAAGACCTCTGCAGACATTAACATTTATTTAGAGCTAAACACCTACCTATGACTTTAATCATATCATTTCTCCTCTTGAGTGCAGGGTTGTTGCTGTGCAAACTGTTAACACAGAACAGGGGACTTTTAACATTTCATCCTCTACTACAGTTCCTGTCTAGACTGGGTGCACATTGTGGCAATATGGGAAAACCAATTCTGTACTCAAGAGCATAACTACATGAGTTTGGAACT
The DNA here is from genome assembly GCA_948472985.1 of Iguana delicatissima. Classification (NCBI taxonomy): domain Eukaryota; kingdom Metazoa; phylum Chordata; class Lepidosauria; order Squamata; family Iguanidae; genus Iguana; species Iguana delicatissima. The sequence continues at coordinate 235,492 of CAOKZL010001728.1, read as the reverse complement.
GGAATTCAGAGCACGGACAGGAGATGTGTGGCTCTTAGAACACCATGGGACTCTGATTCCCATCAAACTCAGTCCATTTGGTAATAGTAAAGGGTGATGAGAGTTAGAGTGCAAAAACATAGGTTTTTCAACCTTGCCTTAGAGCAGGGGTACTCAGTCTTTGGACTTTTAGATGTCTGGGATTTTTAACTCCAAGAAGCCCTAGCCAAAAAGTCCAAAGGTCAGGGAATCTAGGTGTTGAAGTCCAAGACCAACATTTGAGAAACATTTCCTTATAGATTGCTTTGTTTTGTTTTTAGTTGTCCAAAAGGACACTAGAACTGAAGGGGCATTCTCACTCTTAGAGCACAGGATGAAAAATCATTTAAAATTGCATTCACTGTGTTCTGTGGAGTGGAATTCTATGGCAGGAAGAAATAGAAAATCCAAACACAAGCCCTCCAGTGTTGCACTGGATGGCAAATGCAGAGAAGTGTTCCAGTGGAGTACTCCTGTGGAGCTCAGATGCAAAGAAACACAGGAGTGTTGCTTGAAGATTTGCAAAAATACCATGCTTGCAAACAGAATCAAGCAGAGATGAAAAGAGCTGCACTTACTGACATGCCCACTTCTACCCTGTTCTTAAAGGCACAGTCCTGTTTTGTATTTTGTGTATTCAGAAATAGATCACCTAAATTTTAACGCTGTGAAACACAAGAGCTAGATTTTGGATCTCAGCAAAACACTGTATACACTGGAAGACGGGCTGCTGTGCCATCCTACTGCTGCCTTGTTAAAGAAAAAGAGACAAGAGATCTTAATCTCTCCATTCTCAACAAATCTACCAGCAACCTTTCTCCAATGTTGTTTAGAGTTACAGTTGCTGGATTAGTAGGGATAGAAGGATCAATATCTTTCTGGTCCAGGGCAGTTTTTCCATGTGTTTTTTCATGAGACTATGCCATCTTGATGTCTGAGTTTATCTGAGTTAATCTGCAAAAACAGAAAAATTAAACCGTGCATGAAAATTCATTTTTCCTTAACAGTTTTGGAACATGTTTTTTCATGATGTTCTAAATACACATATTTTTATGTGTCCATGGGATAAGCGAGTTCTAATTTGTACATCTGTCCAGGGTACGTGCAACAGATTGGTTTGCTTCGAAATGTAGATGAAAAGAAACCCCCCTTGGCTGCCTGATATGTTTTATTATTTGGGACATTCCTTCAGGATAGAAGGGATATGAGATGCATGGCCCTCAAAATATTGGCACTGCAACTCATAACACCCATCACCATTGGCTATGCTGTTTAGTGATGATGAAAGTTGTAGTTCTGTACCATGGGGTATCAATACACTTCCCATCCCTGTTTTATGGAGCTGTCTATTTCATAGCTTCATAGATCTGTATTTTGGGTGACAAAGAGCCACATATATCCTTTTTTTAAAAAGAAGCAATGTGCATATTGTAGTGTATTGCAAGTGCTCCCTCTAGTGGAAATAAAACAGTAAAAACTTGCCAGATCTTAATTCTGTTATGTATCAGCTGCAGAAGAAACAACAGCACTTTGTACAGTCTTGCTACCTCAGAACTCTGATACATAAATCAATATAATGTTCCATGGAGAAAAGCAGGGAATATTCTAAGGTTATTCTAAATTAGTCAGATCAGTCAAGCTGTATAGCCATCCATTATCAAAAACCAGTCTTCCCAATCCTACAGATATTTGAGTGGTGACTCCCATCAGTCACAGTGAGTAAACATCTGAGAGGCACCAGAATGAGGAAGGGTGATCTGAAGCATCACTCACTGTGAGTAACCATAATCAGAATTATAGAATCTTTCTTCTTAAAACAACAAGAAATTTTGCTCAGTTTTCCTATTGCAATATCTGTGTTGTTGTGTGCCTTAAAGTTGTTACCCACTTATGGCTATTGTAAGGTAAACTTATCCAAGGGCTTTCTTAGCAAGATTTCTTTAGAGGTGGTTTGCCTTTGCCTTCCTCTGAGAGACTGTGACTTCCCAAGGTTACCCAGTGAGTTTCCATGGCTGAGCAGAGATTTGAACCCTGTTTTTCCAGAGTTCTAGTCCTACACTCAAACCATCCTACTCTGTTGGCTCTTTTGTAATAACTTCTTCCTTGTTCTACCGTTTGCCATGCTTTTCATTTACTGTAATTCTAAGCCATTGCTGCTTAGACTTGAAAATGTAAACACACCTCCTGGCAGATGGGTAATCTTTAAATATTGGGAACAACTTTCTAACTTTCAAGATCTTCATGAGAAACCCATCTCTTTGTTCCACCACAGGCAAAGGCACATGTAAGGGATGTGGCTTTGAGGTAGTGGCTTACAAATTCTAGTGCACCCTGCCAAAAGAGGCTGTTTTGGCTTTCTCTTTGCTGTCCTTCAATATTTTCATTGAAGAAGACCTTTATCATATGACCTTGGGTGGTATACAAAAAAACTGTTTACCAGATGGGTGGGTGTTTTATTTGTGTGTTTCAACCTGCACTTTTATTCTTTTATTCCTATTTTGTTTTATATCTTCATTATATTTGTTTCATTCCATTTTATAGTAAGCTGCCATCAGTTGACTTGTGGAAGAAAGGCAGTATATAAATCCAAGAAATTTTTAGAAGTACCACTTTTTTAAAAAAAAGTAAAATAAAATATTTGTATTTCTTTTCCTGATCAAACCCAGTAGAATAGGGAGGGGGGGAGTGGTACAGTTAAAGAAGTAAACACTACTCACAAATTTTCTCATCATTGTCAAATGACATTGAGATACTCTATGGTGGAAAAAATTGTCAACTGCAGTGAGATTTTTCACATTCTGGGACTTCCTGTGAATTTTTTTAACTTATTCAAAACAAATAAAAGCCCCCATTTTTTTCTGCACAAAATGTGGCAAAAAACAAATACAAAAAAACGCCAAAATGTACAGAGAACTCAATACTCTCAAGCAGTACAGACAATACTTTTGAAATTCTCTAGTTATACATGCAAAGCTGAAATAAATGGAGACTTGCATCCCTAGTTATAATACAAATTCTCAATCCTGTGAAGTAGGCTAGGCAGGAATTTGCAATCTAAATCTTCCATCCTCAGGTTCTCTCAAGACCCTCCAACTATTGTACCACATCAGATTTCAAAACCTGAAAGCTGCAAAGAACAATCTGAAAATAAAGCATACTACCTACGACATCAGACCATGAAAAAGTCGATGTAGTATGATGACTAAAGAAAGGGTTGATAAGGGTTTCCAATATGATTGGATTATTAATAGTGTGATTGGAGCAGATGCTCCAAGATCCTCAATTATTAGGGCCCTGTGCTGCTGCTGGAGTCACTCATAAACAATCAGCTGGTACTGTGATGCTGTCAAGAAAGATATACTCTTGGGGAGAGCCAGGCTGTGAATGTCTCTCTCTGCTCTCCTCAAATTTTGGTAGCATCTATCATCCAACTCAGTCAAGTTTCCAAGACACAGTGTGAACAAAGAGTATATCAATACAGTTGGCCCTCCACATTCAATGAGTTTAGGGGCATAGAACTCTTGCAGAAGTGGAAAAATCAGAAATATCAAAAGGGATGTGTGTGTGTCTATGGGAAGGGGGCTGAAGCATGGTGGGCCAAACCAAGGCCATTTCCGCACTACACTCTTATAGTACGACTATTCCACTTTCAACATCCTATAGAGACCTGGGTTTGCAGTTTGGGGAGGGGCCAGCTGGCCCCTCCCGAAACTGCAAACCCTAGGATTCCATAGGATGTTGAAAGTGGAATAGTCTTTTTTTTTAAGACTGCTATTAGAAAATTAAAAGTAGGGAAGGTACCAGGCCCTGATGGCTTCACCCCAACTTATTATAAAATGTTTCAAGAAGAGTTAGCCCCTCTCTTAACACAAGTAGTAAATGCAATTAAGCATAGAGAGTTACCAAACTCACGGAAGGAGTCAAATATAACTTTGACCCTAAAGAAGGGAAGGATAAGTTGGATAAGAAAAATTATAGGCCAATTTCCCTATTAAATACAGATTACAAAATTTTTGCATCAATATTAACAGAACGATTAAAAAAGGTATTGGTAAATTGGATAGAAGAGAATCAAAATGGATTTTTAGCAGGAAGACATTTGAAAAATAATATTAGAATAATTTTGGATACAATAGAATACTACCAGAAATCAAATCAGAAAGAATTAGCCCTAATCTTTTTAGATGCGGAAAAAGCGTTCGATAATTTGAGTTGGAATTTTATGTTTGAAGTAATGAATAAGTTAGATTTTGGTGAAAGGTATAAGCAGTGGATTAGGGCGATCTATGAAGATCAAAAAGCTTCATTAATAATAAATGGCCAAAAATCGAATCAATTCAAGATTAGTAAAGGAACAAGGAAGGGTTGCCTGCTGTCCCCACTATTATTTATAATGTGTCTATAGATATTAAATTTTAAAATTAGAAATAATAATCAGAGGAATGAGGGTTAAAGGACACGAATTTAAGATTCAGGCATATGGAGATGATCTGGCTATAATTTTGGAGGACCCATTAAAGGTAATCAAACCTCTGTTGGAAACACTAAGAAATTTTGGAGAAGTAGCAGGTTTAAAAATTAACAAAGAAAAATCAATGATGATTACCAAAAATATGACTCGAACTCCAGAAACAGATTTAATTAAGTGTTCGGGATTCAGAGTAGAGAAAAAAGTTAGATATTTGGGTATAATAATAACTAAAAACGATTCGGCCTTATTTGATAACAATTATAAAAGGATAGGGAAAGAAATATTGGATGACTTAAAAAGATGGAAGAATCTGCAGCTGTCTTTAATGGGAGAATCTCCTCTATAAAAATGAATATTCTTCCGAAGTTAATGTTTATGTTTCAAAATTTACCTATATTATTGAACGATAGAGTGATTAGTAAATGGGAGAGGGAAATAAATAGGTTTATTTGGAATGGAAAAAACCAAGAATTAAAAGTAAATACTTAAAGGATATACAGGAAAATGGAGGTTTAAACATGCCAGATATGAAACATTACTATGAAGCCTCAACGTTAATTTGGTTAAAGGATTGGATTATGTTAAAAGATACAAAATTGTTGAATTTGGAAGGTTTCAATTTAATTATGGGTGGCATGCGTACCTTTGGTACAACAAACATAAGAGTAATAGAGTTTTCCTAGATCATTATATAAGGAAGGCCGTACTAAGAATTTGGTTAAAAGTAAGGAAAAAAATATATTTGAAATTACCTTACTGGACCTCCCCACATGAAGCATTTTATAGATTAGAGAAAGTTCAAATAAGGGAATGGTTAACTTATAAAGACATACTTAAAAAGGAAGGGAACTTGATCAGATTGAAAAATAGAGAAGAATTAATGAGGGAAGGCCATTTATCACATTGGCTGTTGTACTTGCAATTGGCGGGGAAATTTAGGGAAGCTATGAAAAATAATGGGATATCTTTAGATGATACAGAGTTGGATGTTATATTGAAACCAAGGGTGGAGAAACCATTAAGCAAAATATAGAAGTTGCTTTTGAGGTTAGAAATGGAAAAAGAGAGTATTAAAGAAAACGTGATAAAGTGGGCACAGGATGTTGGCCACGTAATAACAATAGAGCAATGGCAACAAGCTTGGAAAATAAATCAAGACTTCACAAGAAGCTATTATTTAAAAGAGAATTTTTTAAAAATGTTTTATAGGTGGTACCTAACTCCGACTCAAATCTCTAAGATGTATAAAAATAAGAAGCTTGGGAAATGCTGGAAGTGTCAGGGGGTGGAACATTCTTCCACATGTGGTGGAGATGTAAGAAGGCAAATATATTTTGGGCGCAAGTACATGAGCTAATTGAAAAAACGTTTAAGATAAGATTTGATATGCTTCCCGAAATATGTTTATTAAATATATTGGAAAGGATTGATTTAAAGATCAGGATTAAATATTCAAGAATTTTATGTTATATTATATATGCAGTGAGGATTGTCTACGAAAGATATTGGAAAGATAAAGAATACACCCCCCCAAGAAGAAATTATTTATAAAGTTTATGAACTGGCTGAGCTGGATAAGCTAACATGGATGTTGCAAGACAAGTCGAAAGAAAGTTTTCAACGTGAATGGGAAATTTTAAATCAGTGGTGGATGGAGAAATGGAGTGAGCATGCCCTGACAGGATTGTGTCATTAATTTCATATGGAAAGAGATTTAAAGAAGATGACAGTAGTAATAAAGAATACAAAGAGAATAATTATTAAAACTTAACTATAATTAAATAATATTAAGATAATCAAGATTAGGAAAAGGAAGGGAAATTTTGAATGAAAAGATAAAGTAATATCATTGGTAAGAATAACAGGAGAATACATTAATTAGTCGGAATAGCAGTTTGATTCCACCTTAATCTTCTTTAAAATAAGTATAATAATAATAATAATAATAATAATAATAATAATAATTAATAAATAAATATAAATATAAAAATAGATATAGAAGGTAGAAATTAAGGAACATTGGTTTAGTGATGGAAGGATGTTATTTAAAAATATTGCTAACATAAAGACAAGGATAAGGATGAAAATAAAGAAATTCTGAATAATAAGTAAAGGATAAGGTAAGTAGACAGGTAAGTACTTTGTGGTGAAGAAACAGATGACTAGAATGAAGTTTGTTTAATAAGTTAAAAATATGAGTAAGCTATAATAGTATCATAAGTTATAACGGGTCCAAGTGGAGTGGATAATTCAGTTAGAGTAGACCCTAGATTCACTTAGGATGTTTTTTGAGATAAAGAAGCAAGTATGAGGTTAATATTATGAAAAGATGAATTTTCATTGGTGGCCGGATAGAGCTTATTTTGTTTCTGCGAAATTTAGATGAAAGTATAAGTGAGCAGGATAGTTCAGGAAGAATAAAGACAATGTAGTGCCCCACGGCGATATTAAATGAAGTCAAAGGATGAAAGTAGAGAGAATGTGAAATTGGTAGGTATGAATGTGATTATTACTATAAAAGGTGGTGTTAAATGTATTGTTTGTAAGTTTTTTGTTTTTGTTATTGATATTTGATTTTGTTAGAAGGATGTAATTTGTAGTATGTGGTCATGGACGTTTGTATTTTTTATGTTTCTTTTTTGTTTCATGTTTCTCTTTTTTTTTCCTTCTCCTTTATGTAATTGACAATAAAATTTATATTTTTAATAAAAAAAATTAAAAAATGAAAGTGGAATAGTCGCGCTATCAGAGTGTAGTGCGGAAATGGCCCAGGTCAGGAAAATGAGAGGGAAAAGGAGGTGATTGGCCCTATACTTCCTCTCTCTCCTTTCAGTGTGTGTGTGGGGAGGGAGCATCAGGAGAGGGGTTGTGGTGCCGACATCAGGCGGCATGCAGTCATTGGCTGGCCAGGTAGCAGCTGGTGAAGGAGGAGGAGGACCACAGGTGGGCAGGGCAAAAGTTAAAGAAACTCACATATAATCAAATCTATGAAAGTCAAACCTGCAAATGTGGGGGGCTATTGTTCATTCTCATACCCTCCAACTGTCCCAGTTTAGCAGAGAGAGTCCAATCAATCCCCTGTTGTTCCACTTTTTCAACAGCTTTTAAAAAGTCTTAGTTTCTCACTCCTCCTCCCACTTTCCCACTTTCTCCTGTGCTTCCTTATATCCGTGCAAACTGAGTTCAAAGTGCAAAAAAGCAGCTTTGCACTCCACTAACTCAGCAGAGGGAGAAGACAGGAGAGAGTGAAATTGTACCCTTCCCAGTAGACTCCAGCAAAAGAAAATTGTTGCAATTCCTCCAGCCTGTCTGTTCTTCCTCATTAATAACTTTTGACATCTTGACCACACTCTGATGTTGCTTGACCACCCTGTCCCAGTTTTCATCTGTGAAATGTTGGAGGGTATGTACCCTGAGATTCAGGCCTCAGTCGGCTGAGCCATGGGGCTCGTTTAAAAGCGGCTGGCTCTAGCAATTCTTGTGTCAGCAACACCATCGAGTTGCAGTGCAAAGACAGCATTTCAACAGAGAACTCACACACATGAAGAAAGAAGAGCCCCAGTCATCTGAAACTAGCTGTGTTTTTCAGCCTGGTGGCCAATTTGTATTTAGGAAGAGTCTCAGGGACCACATTCCAGCAGTGTATAGGGCTAAAGACCTGGGAAAGAACCAACACAAAGTGGACAGGTTCAGATGTAATTCTTATCACTTAGGATACCTTTCCCCCAAGCAAATCTGAATTCTAGACATATCTTTGCAGGAGAAAATCTAAGGGAAGAGCTTGCTGGGCCACAAAGCAGAGCTCAGTTCCATGAAGAAATTTCCTGGGCATTAAGAGTCTTTCTTCATTCTAATCACTGAGTGTTAAAAACAACAGAAAAAGCTTCTGACCACACAAAGAACCTCTCCTGTATTAGTATCCAGTCTCCCCTCCCTCCATTTCCCAATCCGCTGTGCCTAGAACTGGTTTAATGTCCTTCTTCAACAATTGTGAAGCTCACTGGGGGACTTAGTGATTCTCTGAGCTGTACTCACCTTACAAGGTTGCTCTAAATATGAAACAAGGATGGGAGAAAGAACTGTACACCCTGCTTTTAGTTCCTAGGAACAAAGGCATTATATAAATTAAATAATAATGAATATAATAAATTCAGTAATAATTTAAATAGTATTATTTTAACTTTTTAATTTTTTTAATACATGCTTTAAATAATTTTAATATGGTTAATAGTTTAATTCTCTTTTAGTGTTGACTTTTTCAGTCATACTGTATTGTAATCCTTTTAATTTGTAAGCTTCCTTGAGTCCCAATCTTGGGGAAAATGCAGGAATTATAGATGATGATGGCAATGACATCTCATCCAGGATTTAGGCAGAGGTTGTTCCTAGCCCTGGCTGCTAGCAGAGAGCTCCTTCTAATTCACAGAAAGGAAACCTGCAGATCTTCCAAAGATAGCTCTCACCACCCCAAGCCATTGGCAAAAATGGCAGAAGCTGACTGGAATCAGAGTGAACAACAAAATCTGTAGGGTCGTAGTGCTTGTACCCTGCTCTGACCAAGGGTGAGAAGATAGGACTTTCTACATGCAAAGCATTATGTTTTTGAACACTCTACTCTGTCCTCTACCCAGCTAATGCACAGAACTCCCATTTAAAAAACTGAACCTTCTCAGTGTTCTCAATGTATCATGCAGGGTCCAAAAAGGCTCTCACTTAGCTAGGGACTACGATGCTACAACCCCCATTCTGAACACAATTACCACATTGAGCCCAGAAACTCCTGTGCTGATTCTCCAGTATTCCACTGCTTTCATCATAAAGTATTTCTTGGGCAGGACCAGCAGTTCTTAGCACAGATAGTGTAATCATCTTGACTGTTGCTGTCAAGCACATCCCGAAGAAAGGCAGAGTTTTTTCTTTTCTTTTTTTAAAGGAGGGAGAGAAATACAAGGAAGACTCTTCCATCCACAGGCCTGCATAAATTCTGATATCTTTGCCTGTCATTCTCCACGGAATTTTGCACAGCCCCATATAACTGGGTTTTTCCTGAGCTGTCCTATCCTTGCTTTTCAAAATCAAATGCGTCAGAGTAATTGCTAATGCAAACTTATTTGGAAACATGCCCACAACTTGGTAAATATATTTAGGATAAGGACAACAAGCTGTCATAGGGAATTAAAAAGAAGGCTGATGAATAGCGTAACTGTTTATCACTGCATTCCTCGCAACCAAAGAGTATTTGTGACCTACAAAGCATCTGCAATAAAGAGTACTTGCATAAATATACTCTCGTGCATTGTTGAAGAACTGCATATCTTAGAATGCAAAGATGGTATTTATGCCTGCCAGTAAATAATATGATGAGGGCACATGGTATTTCCATCCTGTGTGAGGCGTGGCAGTGTAGTTACAATTATAGCTGCATTGGTGGTAATTGCCAGCCTATGAAAGGGACTGAGGGGGAGAGAGAGAGAAAATACCTCTACTACATTGTGGCAAGAGTCTTGAAAAGGCTATTGTAACTTTTCTTTACAGGGTATTTAGGTTACAGCATACACTAGTCATAAGCTGGCTAAGAGCTGCAAATTATAGTAGGAGAGAAAAGAGTGCCATTTGCATGTAGGTTCCTAATAATGGAAAATTGGGGAAGGGTCTTGTGATTTTGCTCTTAATTAAAGAGCCACCAACACTTTGTACAAGAGAGTCAACAGTCACGTGTGCATGCATATGAAAGCATATCTTTGTTGTTACCGTCTGCCTCCAACTCAACTCTGAGTTATGATGCCCTAACTATAGAGTTCTCTTGGCAAGATTTATTCAGGGGAGGTTTGACATTGCTTTTTTCTTGGGCTGATGGAGTATGACTTGTTCAAGGTTACCCAGTGGATTCCCATGATGAAATGGGGATTCAGACTCTTATCTCTTAGAGTTGTAATCTGACACTCAAACCACTGTATCACCTTGGTCCTCAGAAACTATAGTCACATTCTGTAAAATACATTAGCATTATTTGCTGCCTTTCACCTGGTGTTGGCACTCTAGTGTTACTGCTGTTCGAAATGTAAAACAGTGCAGTGATCCAAGACAACAACAGCTAAAAAGCATTTTTTAAATTTTTTGGCCAATCATTCCGAGTAACAAGTACAACTCTATTATTACTGGAGAAAATGAGAACAAGAAAGAAAGAAAAGTGCTCACCTAATGTAAAAATAATCTATTTCCAGAGCAGCTAAAGAAGGAAGCTTTAGGATTAGATGGAAAAGATGCTGTTCTGTCCTCACTGTAATTGTAATATTTTTCAGTCAACAAAATGGATGTGTCCTTGAGCATTTTCCTCTTTCACAGAAAGAATGGGTATCAGAGGGAAAAAGAACAGAACACAAAAAGAAGAGGGGTTCAACTTCTCTCCGGAAACTTTTTATTCAAAATTAACAATATATGTGTGAGAAATGAGCCTTACATAAGCCTTACATAAATAAAGAAAAATATTTCGAAGCTGTTAAGCTTTTTCCAAAAATATCTCCAGGGATAACTTCTTTTTTCACAAGCCCCCGCTTATGTTATTATTTCTATTTCGTTGGCCAAACTTATAGATTTATGCTTTTTATCAAGCTGGGGGAGGCGGCTGCTCTCCCGTTTACTTCTTTGTTTTGTTGTTTACGCACGTTCAGTAAGGGATTTTAGAGGCAGCTGATGTTTACCTTCAGGCTGCAGGCAGGCCCACATAGCTACAACAGGATTGGCTAGAACAGAAATCCATTTCTCCCCAGCTCAAAATTTATTGCATTATTTATTAGAGACATCCTGCCGCAACCTGACACCAGAAGTCTGTGCTTCTCCAGGTCCTCTTCACCATTCTCCTTGATGCTGATGCGGCTAAAAAAAACCATCTAGAAAGAGGACAAGGAGTGAAGGGGGAGCTAGGTAGGCAAAAAAGAAGCCTTTGTAAAAACGAACTTCACTGTTAGACGGCTTTGTTGACAGAAGTATGCTTACATACTGAAATGCTGCAGAATTCACAAAACAGTCTAGAACAACCTTCCGCAATTGGGCACCCTCTGAGTGTGTTTGGGAGTATATCCCCTACAATTCCCAGCCATCAGCCATGCTTGATACCCATGGCCAATGACGATGGGAAATGGAACCAAGCATCATTTAGAAAGCCATAGGTCCCGTAACGATGCTATAGAACAGCCTTTCTCAAACATATGCCCTCCAAATTATGCTGCATGGGGATGCTGGGAATTGAATAAAAAACATTGAGACAGTGGAGAAATCCTGCCAATTGTAGAAGACAATAGTAAACCAGGTGGAGTACAAAGGTGTTCCATAGATGATACAGCAAAAGCTCAATTAATATTAACAAAAGGTCTGCAGGAAGACCTACCCTTGTTTACCTTGCCTGTTGTTGTTACCTTGACTTATGCTTACAGTAAACACTGCACTTGTCTTTAATTAATGCACAAAAATTGTGTGATAGAGCCACTCCTTCAAATCAAATTCTGACTATTTACAAAACTTTAATTGGAAGAAATCCCCATATAAACAAACTTTTTTGAGGAAAAAAAGGCAAGAGATTTAGATGACAATCCAGTGTTCACCTACTCCATTGCTATCGATTGTACATTTTGCATTTTCAGTGCCACTACTGAAATACTGTGTATTATTTACCTGTAGTTGATTCCAACAAATTCAGACCATTTCCACACTACTCTCTTACTGCGCAACTATTCTACTTTCAACATACTATGGAATCTTGGGGTTTGCAGTTTAGGGAGGGGCCAGCTGGAAAGTGGAATAATTGTGCTATAAGAGTGTAGTGCGGAAATGGCCTCAGATGCTAATCTTCCTGTTCAAATTCTGTGGAAAATCTCTTTAAACTTGGGTTAAAGGACAGTTCTCTTTTAGTGACTGTACATTTTAGTGCTGGAGTTGCCAGAGTAAAAACTGGAGAGGGCTCCTGTGCCTTTAATAGTTGTGCAGAAGAGGGAATTTCATCAGGTGCTGCTTGTTTCCTCATTTCATGACAAGCAACACATGCTGAAATTCCCTTTTCTTTTCAACTATAAAAGGTACAGAAGCCCTTTCCAATTCTAACAAGTTTTGTTTAGGAAAAACTGAATATATTGTAGGAAAAGGAGAAGAGAGAGGTGTAGAAAAATGAGGACTCTGGTTCCATAAAAAAGCAAGAATCTATATAATTTATGCAGGGCTACAGGGCTGGATTTGGAAAAGCAAATCTGATCCTTTCAAAGCTTTCATTAAATGATATTTCCTTTACTTGCATATAGCTCAAATCAGTTTATTCTGTAGCTGACAAGAATTTGATTCAAGGCATCATCTGAGCTGGATTTCCTGAGAGATTTTCTTGGTATAAACACACACAAATCCAACCCGTGCAGAGATTCTCAAAGCTTCTGCAGGGGAGTAGGGCAATTATAGGGCACTATCCACAGTGCAAGGGTGGATAATTTGTGGCACTCCACGCATTATCAGTCCCCAATTCCTATTTTCCTTAGTGATGGACTACGCTAATCGGGAACGATCGGAGCCAGTGCCTAATAATATGTGGAGTGCCACAGATCCATCACCCCATCACAGTCCTCCAATCTAAGGACCACTAGCTCCAGGGAATGAATGTCTGTACTGAAGCACTGCCATGGTCAGGAGGCTCTCCTTTGCTTACAGAAGGTAAGGCACCTCCTGTGGCCCAATCCAGCCTCCCAGTCATACCCTGTTCCCATGACATCATTGTTTAGGAGGAGGGATTCCCAGCATTAGTCCTGGTTTTCTCTCACCCTAAAGAGTGGAACTCTCTCTCCTAAGGCTTTGAGGGCCCTCCCTAAACTGCAACCCCCAGGATTCTATCGGATATTGAAAGTGGAATAATAGCGCTATAACAGTCCAGCGCAGAAACGGCCGCCGAGATCAGTCCGATCTCTCCAGAGAGCGGAGCCTCCACGGGCCCCTTTTCACCCGGGGGCGCTCTGGACCGCCGACCCGGAACGCCCGAGGCTGAGCTGGAGGACCCGTGGGGCGGGGCTTCCTCGAGGCCCCGCCCCCTGCCCACGCTGCCGCCGGAGGCGGGGGGCCTCGCCCGGGTGCTCTGTGGCTGCGATCTCCGCCGATACCAACCAACCTCGGGAAGGCGGCAGAGGCGTCTTTGGCAGGTGAGTCGGGAGCGGGGACGGCGGGGACGGCGCCACGATCGCCCGCTTCCTGTCCTGGTTTCGGGCGCGGGAGGAAGCAACCTGGGAAGGCGCTGGCGGCGTTTGCCTCCTCCCGATCCAGGTGGGCACTTCAGGGCTGGGCATTTCTCTCTTCTATTTCTTTCCCCCAGTCCGATCTTCTTGCTGTCGTGTGCTCCCCGAGTCGTTTCCGACTTACTGCGACCCTAAGGCGGGATTTTCTTGCAAGATTTTGTTCAGGAGGGGCTTTGCCTTTGCCTTCCTCTGAGGCTGAGAGAGTGTGGCTTGCCCAAGGTCACCCACGGGCTCCCTGGCTGAGCGAGGAAGGAAAGGAGGCTTTTTGCTGTCACTATTATGAAACCGCTAGAGGTTTAGTGTATTGCAAATCGGCCAGACCTACCAGTTGTTGCTGTGGGGCGCCTTCAGGTCGTTTCTGACTCTCGGCGACCCTCAGGCACTGGGGTCATGGGGATTTCTTGGCAAGACTCGTTCGGTGCCCTTGCCTTCCTCTGAGGCTGAGAGAGTGTGGTTTGCCCAAGGCCACCCCCGGGGTTTCCACGGCTGAGCGAGGATTCCAGCCGTATCTCTAGAGTCTTATCGTCCAACGTTCCAACCCTTACGCTGCTCCGGCTCCGATCTGGATTAAAGCCGCCTCGCCTTGCCCGGGATCGCTCTCCCTCGCGTAGGATCTGGCCCCGACCCTCAGGCGGCGTTTTCAGAGGAGTCCTCTCCTTCTACTGGGACGGAAATCCTTCGGCCTCTAGAGGACCCTAAGCGGGGGTTCGCAGCAAAAAGCACTTGTTGGGAGTCGGGGCCATTCAGCTTAAGTCCCCTACGAGCAAAACGAGGGTTGATTCCCAGGAAGAACGGCTAGCCTTGCATCCGATGGCGGACTTTCAGAGACCGAAGAGTTTCCGATGCTCCTCCGGTTTGTTAGAGCGCCCAGTTTTGAAAACCGGTTGGATTCCTGAAGGAAATTCGGCTCGTGTTACCAAGACCATTTCCGCACTAGCCTGAGACAGCGCTATTATTCCACTTTCAACGTCCTATGGAATCCTTCGAGGCCCTTCCCTAAACCGCAAACCCCAGCATTCCATAGGATGTTGAAAGTGGAATAATACCGCTATAACAGGCTCGTGCGGAAACGGTCCGAGTCAGTGGCTTTGAACATGCCGGTTGGTCTGCGAGAGATAGGGAAGGAGTCTTAAAGGCCCGGCGGGTCAAGTAGGTGCTTGATGCGTTATCAAAATGGGCTACCTTACAAGGGCTGGAAATAAGAGCCTGGAACTGTATAACTCATGACAGACGGTGCCTGAGGAAAGCGGCCTTTCTTTTGCTTTACGAGATCCTTGCAGAGGAAGCTGGGGGAGGTGGGGGGGTTGATAAATAAATAAATAAATAAATAAATAAATAAATAAATAAATAATTAATTAATTAATACCGCACAAGTTCGCCCTTGGTGGTTTTCCTTGCTGATTGAGGAATTCTGCTGCTTCTGAAAGGTGGCCTGTTCTTTCTCTAAAGATATTTGCGGCATGCTTACTTTGCCGGCAAGTTTAATTATTACCTGCTTGTGGGAGCTATAATTATGTAACCCATTTTCTCAGTTGCCCTCCCTTCAGCATAACTTCCCTGGGAATCAGTTGGAGCAGATTTTAAGAAAAGAGGTTTAGAAATGTAGCTTTCTCCACAAAGATAGGACTAAAAAGAGCACATCCGGCATGGGAGGAATGCCAAGTTTTTAGAGCTGAAATGTGGGTGGAAGACAGGTGGAATGTAAATCCAGCCTTCTAAGAAGAGAAAGGCCATTTCCGCACTACGCTGTTATAGTGCTATTATTCCACTTTCAACATCCTGTGGAGTCCTGGGGTTTGCAGTTTAGGGAGGGGCCTTTAGAATCTCAGCCAGAGAGGCTGTTTGGCCTCAGTAAACTATAAACCCCAGAATTCCACAGGATGTTGAAAGTGGAATAATAGCACTATGACAGCATTGGGAAGAAATGACCAAAGTGTGTTGGCCTAGGTCAGGTTGCTTCTAGCCGCCTCTAATGTCTTAGGTCAGGGTGTGCTGTATGCCGGTAACATCTGGAAGCCCACATCATTCGTACCTCTGTCTTAGACTGTGATGAAGTAGAAGGTATATTGGGATCTGCTGGTGATTTGCAGTACCTTGGCCAAGTATTTCCAGCTCCTGTGGGTTCAGTTATAACCTGTAAAAGCTAAAAAGAATTCCCCAGAGGCAACCCTTGTGTGAGTCACTTCTCTGCCAACCTCAGTGTTCTTTGCCTGTGGCATTAAGTTGTCTTTAACCACTTTTCATGCTGTTTGGTTAGCTGGTGTTCCAGTTGCTGATCCAAGTGCCCTTTCTGGCTGCACGGTTATAATACTAAGATGCTATTTTAACTGCCATGGCTGCACTCTCTAGGATCCTGGGATTTGCAGTTTGGTGAGGCACTAGAGTTCTCTGGTAGAGAATTCTAAGTACCCCTCTTTAAACTGCACATCCTGGGATTCCATAGGATGAATGAAACAATGGCAGTAGATTTGTATGTGCATGTTATCTTATATTTGTGACTTACTAGGTTATAAAGCAGTTCCATTTTCATTAAGCAACATTTTAAAAATCTGCCTCATTTTTCCCCAGACACTTCTTTGCACATGGCTGTGGTTGGCAGTCCTTGAGGCTCTAAAAACAAGCAGATCCCACAAGCTTATAGAGATACCAGCTTTGTTTAGGTAGTGAACAAAATTCCTTAGAGTGTATTGGTGCGGATTGTAGGCAGTGTTTGTATGGATGTGGGTGACCCGGTTTTGCTCAGAGACAGGACAGAAACTGATCTAGTAAGCAAAACTACCGGGGATGGGGGAATCCTTTGAAGGCAGTCTTAGTCTTCAGAATGGCCTGGATGAGCAAGGAGAGAAGAAGTTGTCCAAAATGTTGAGCAGATTCAAGATTTCCCTGAACAGAAGAACTGCTAACATTTTCCATAGCAATAGACACTGGTGTGTTCTGTGTGAAATACATACGTGTAAAAAAAACATATAGTGAGATACATGTTTCTAATAACGTGGGGATGTGTAGTAATAGGTATGCTATGAAGGGCACCTCACCCCAGTTTTTCCAATATAGGCTGCCTTGCTCTTTGCATTCTTAGTGGGGGCTCTACTCTGTTGTGGCTTTCAACATGTGGAATGTTTTCCCCATTGGAAATCAAGTGGTTTTCAAGTGCAGGGTGCCTCTGTTGCCAACTAGAAGCCATCAGTTTACCCAAATATCTTCCTGATCATTTTCTTAGGTGTTATCTCTATAAGTTACCCTGGTTTTTAATGAATGGATTTTGATGTATTTATTTTTTATTCTTTTCTCTCTTGTTATAATGCATCTATCTTTGTTGTCAACCACTTTCATTTTTTTAAAAAAATGAAAAATGATTTAAAAATATTCTTTAGTAAATAAAATAGAGGAGTTAAGACACTTCCTCCTTCTCAGCCTCCAAGCTGGCTTGTGTTGGGAAGCCATTATGACTTTGGCTGTCTCTGGAGCGGTGGAGCTCTCTTTTGCTCTTCTTTGATTCCAAGCATCATATTCTGGTATAACTATAATGTGAAGCTGGTGTTGTAATGGCATCAAATGCAGTTCTTCCTATCTCAAAGTGACTTCAGATATTCAAGATGCTGAGAAATATGGAGACAATTGTTATTTTTTTAAAAAATGCAATGAGTGTTCACACGTGCCGAGCTTTTTAAAACAGAAAGGTAGATAAACTTGAATGAAATAACACAGATGGGTGTTAGGACCAATCAAATTATGAAGCCTGAAGAAGACTATGGCCATTTCCTCACTGGACTGTTACAGTGCTATTATTCCACTTTCAAGATCCTATGGAATCCTGGGGTTTGCAGTTTAGGGAGGGGCCGGCCAGCAAACCTGCAAACCCCAGGATTCCATAGGATCTTGAAAGTGGAATAGTAGCACTATAACAGTCCGGTGCAGAAATGGCATATGTTTCCACTGGTGTTGAAGGTTCTTCTTGTGTGTTGCCTGTCTCTTCATATGATGACATCTGCCTTCGCTCTGCGTCTGTGTAGATTGCAGGAGCTTGTAATTTTCCAGCTGCATTAAAAGTCCTCAAATGTCTGAAGGATAGGAAAATCTGGCTGGTGCCAGTGAATTTTGGGATTTGTTCTGTATCCAGGTACCTTGCTTACAGCTAAAGACTGAATCACTACATATATTAAGATTTGCGCCATTCTCTCTCTCTCTCCCTCTCTCTCTGTATCAAAGAAGGGTTATATCAATTCAGATAATGTATTTTTACTAGCTGTTATTGGTATAGTGGAGTGCAAAAGCTATAGATTCTATTCAGAAGCCCCACTGGATTCAGTAGACTTTTTTCCCAAGTAAGTGAGTTCAGGGCTGCACTTAACTAGTAGTAAGGACCATTTAACTCAGTGGGGATTACTTCTGAACTTACACTGTTATTGTGTCCACTGCTTTGAGCCATTATATTGGGAAAGCAGCCTGTACAATTATACTGTGCTATGCATTAAGTTTTATCTGCATTTATGAGTCAGACCCTGAACTTGCATTACTGAGCCATTTATACATCTTCTTCTAAGAGGGTTCATAGTCTTTTTGTCATTTAAATTAAAAAAAATAATAAAGCAGTTCTAACTCTGCCATGTTAGGTTTCAGTTCAGTTTACCTTTGAGATACTTGGAAGGTCACAGTGTTTGGCTACATATTTCTTCTTATCCTGGGTAATTCAGTTGCTGCAATTGCAGATACATCTTTTATTAAATTTTATATCTGCCCTTTATTGGGAATAGTAATTTCATTACTTAAATGTCCTACCAGTTAAATACATCTTAGCCAGTTAGTCAGGTAGTGTTAATTCATTAAAATCTCCATAAACTTGTAGTGATCAAAACAGTAATTTCTGGAGGAAAACACTTCATGGCATGCAGCATTATTGATGGATTTTCTTTGATGTAAAAGCAGGCAGTGCCTCTTTCAAAATAGTGCTGGCCATCTGAACTACAGTACTGGACACAGTAAAATGTGTACAAATAAATACATACGTACCGCATTGTGTACAGAGGTGCAATGCTAAATTTTGAAGCACAAGCGCTCATTGTGACAGCCAGTGCCCCAGTGTTGAAAAGAACTTTGCTCACAAAATGAGAATTTCCATTCTTGGGAGCCTCCACAAGTGACAGATCTATTTTAAGACAAGTTCTGGGACTGGAGCTGGATTCTTTTTGAAAACAAGGTGTTGCCCTGGAGGCTGAGGTGAGTTACAAAAGTAGAAATGGAATTCAGCTCACTTTGATTTTGATTTTTGCCCATCTGAATTTAAAACAAGCCAAGCCAATGATTTGTGAATTACCTGTTGCAAACACCATTCTACAAAAGTCTGGCACATGACTAAAACTGCGTTGGTTTATAACATCCACTGCTGTGGAGAAATAGGCACATGATGAGTAGACGTAAATTGGCATTTTAAAAAAGTAACTATTTAACAGCTGTGTAGATTACACTATCAACAACCTGATGAGCCAGCCTTTCCCAATCCTGGCAGCCCCCGGCTGTATTGGACTACAAATTCCATCATCCACAAGGCAGCATGCCCAATTAAAAGTGTAGCCTTTGCATGATGGGTGTTGTAGTGGTCATGTTAGGAGGGTGGCATGCTGGCTGGTGGTTGATGAAAGTTGTAGTCAAGTGTATTGGGAGAGTGCTAGGTGTAGCAATTGTATGGAGCTGTCCATAGATTATGTGGAGGTATACATAGAAGGAAAAAGGAGCTTTGAATTTTTGTTCCTGCATGCAGAGTGTGACTTACGCATGGATATGTTCTTAAGTGAATTCTGGCCAATCACTGATTTCTGGCTGAGATGCTGCTCTGTTTTGTTTTTTCTTGCTTGGTTATTTGTTGATTTTAAAAATGAAGATAATATAAAAATAGATTAAAAATCTGTTGCAAGGAGGATCTATTTGTGTGTCTATGGCTGACATAATGTTGGTAGATCAGTGCTGTGTATGGCCCCACTGTAAGGAGTGAGGGGGACGGCTTCATATCTAGTTGTATTAATCTTATTATTTGAGGTTCTTCTGCAAACCAGAAAAAAGAAAAGAATTAGATTTGGTCTTGAACTTGTTTCAAGAAGAAAATGGTTTCAAAGGGGGAGTGCTTCCCCAGTAGGCTTATTGCAAAAACTGTGCATGGCCAGATGGATTTTAAGATAGTATTCTTTCTCTTGAAATTAAAGTAGTAATAATAAATTTATTTTTCTTTCTGGCAACTACAATCAACATTGTTCTGGCAAAGCTGTTAAAGGAGAATGCTGTGGCCAAGGATTTCAGCATATGCATGTACTTCTCTAACTATATTAACTCAAAATGTCATCATGATGGCATTTAATTTTTTAAAAAAAAGCAATTTAAGAAGCCAAAGAACATTGTCACCAGCCTGAGTGTTGGTTCTATGGAGGCAAGACGTGAAGCGGTGTACATTTTTTTTATTTTACATTTCTATATTTTTTTTTACTTGATTTTATTTTACCTCCAGTAGCCAAAGCGCCCATTAATACTGCCTTAGCTCAGTGTACAGAAAGATATATGCAGATACCACTTCTTTTAATGTTTCTTTTTTTGGTGGAATAACCATTCTACGTTACAGCCAAGGTTAGATTAAGACAGACTGAGGTCCTAAACCAGAGGCTGGCAAAGTGTAGCCCTGAGACCTCATGTGCCCCCTAAAGCTAAGGCCTTTCACAGTACACAGTTATAGTGCTATGATTCCACTTAATTGCCATGGCTATACCCTATTGTAGTTTAGTGACACACCAGACCTCTCTGATGTTCAGTTTAATGCTGGCCATGCGAAGCGGTTAGTATTGGGAATAGTTGAACATGCAGAACTGTTTAAACCCAGGAATGAAACCATTGGCGTGTTTTTTAATGTTCTTCATAAATGTTCAGCTGAATATTTGGAAGTAGCCCGTGAAATATTAGTGCCTACATTGAGAAATAATAATAATAATAATAATAATAATAATAATAGACTAACATATAACAATTAAAAGCAGAACATCAGTTAAAACAGTAGTTAAAATGCATGCTATCTTAAAAGAAAAAAAGTTACAAGTATCTAAAAGCTGACAACACATATTTAAAATTCATTGTTAAAGTTCACAATTTAAAATCATCAGGACAGCTGTCCCCCCAGTTTTCACTGACAGAATGCTTTTCTTTACTGTCCAGGAGCTGTGTGGGCACTTCTGTTCCCTTACAGCTCATGTTGGTTGTAATAAGAAGCTTTGCCCAGAATGACTTTGGTTTTGCCCCACAGTTCGAATATCCTTTCTGTGTGTAGCCCTGAGTGTCAGCCCATGCCCTGGCTGCCTTAAAAGTTCTCCACTTGATCTGGCAGTGCATACAGTGAGTGACCTGCTATTCAAAAGCAGAAGAATGCCAGATTCATTCCTAACACAATTCCTGCATTCTCCAAGGAAGTTCACTTGGTAACTAATGGACCAGGTTGTATTTTGAACCACCTGATATCTCTATGCTGTTTTTTCTAAAAGAAACCCATGGGAACCCATATAGGTATCAGGTGGTTTGTACAATCTTGATTAGCTGTTTATCAGATGACTTTCCCCAGAGAATGAAGAAGTGGTATTTGAGATGCATTTGACACAAACTTCTAGCCTTCAAGAGACATAAAGTAATAAAATCTTGTCCCTCAGTACAAACTTACAACTGTATCTACAAGGAATTCTTTAATTCTTAGATTTAAATGAATCTTGCTTTTTGCCAAAGTCAAGTGTGAGTTATACATAAAGTCATCTTTGTTTTGGTTTTTGCTTTTAAACAATAAAAATAAATTAGAGATGAACTGCCTGTTATGTCCCCCCATACCATTAGGGGGTATATTCCATCACCACTTCCCTACCCTGAATGGAACTTGAAAAAATTCCTTATTTTGACTACAACTTCCAGAATCCTCCAGGCACTGGCCCTAGAGAACAGAGGAAATTATTTTCAGGGCCTAGATCCAGTCTCGTTTCCCAGTAGCCCCATCTACCAAGTGTTAAGGTAGGGGCAAGTGGCCCTTCAGGTATTATTGGACTACCCTTGCCATCAGCTGTCTCTACCATAAGCCTGCTACAGTCCAGAAACAATTCTGAATTCTGTGTGTTCTCTTTAGAACCGTGTGGTTGTAAAGACAACGTGTGGTTGTAAAGAGGTGAAAGGAAGCAATTTTAAAGTGCCGTTCAAGACTAGACTCTTCTCTAGGCATCTTATAATAGAGAAGACACAATTCTATATCATATATATAATTAGTTCATAAAATAATGTTATGCCCATTTAAGAATAAGCAGTACATACAATAAAATGATTCCAGTTAAAAGCCAAAACTTTTAAAGTTGTAAAAACTCTCTTAAAAGCCCCCTATATATCTCTTGGGAGAGACAGCAGGAACTATCACTGAGAAGATCCAACCTGTTGTGCTCACCAACCTTACAACATTTTATTGGTGGGCTGTTGAATAAGAAACCTACATGTGTTACATATGAATGGTATGGCATTTCTAACTCATGTGTTTTCTTTCTGTTTGTTATTTTTAGGGCCAGCTTTTGAAAATGTATATTTGTTTATCTGCATATACCTCCAATGGATGATTTCTGGCCATCCAGAGGCAGATGTTCCATACCTGAAGCCATTACTTTTGGACAATTCTATCATAGACCTTAACAATCTGGAAAACTGGATTCTTCCTTTGGAAATACAAAAGCAACTGATAGGGCAGCTGGTCCTAACCACAAGCCAGAGCTAGCCCAGAGCTAGAACTGGGAGGCCACTATAGGCAGCAGAATTTGAGAGTTATGAAAGGGCAGCAGATGATAAGTTATCTACTGTATTTTTACTGCCAGGGTGAGGGAAGTGTTCCTCAGATGTTCTGCTTGAGACACCTATCAAAATAACTTGGCTGGCTTTGGGTTCTCTTGCAATCCTGGGTTGCCCTAGTTGTTCTGACTCAGGCTGCAAAATGTCTAGGGCCCTTCCATTAGCCCAACATGAACAGCTTTGTTCATAACATGGTACGCTAGAGCTTTTGGGAAAGCAGTGTCAGAATGATGACCTACAGTTGCCACATTGCAGTGCAAAGAGCACAAACCTAGAGTGATTATATGTGGATTTTGACCCCCATTTCCTATTTTAATCTCCTTTATACTGTCTTTTAAAAATAACTCTGTATTGTCTTGTTTGAGTTGCTCCGATGAGTTTTATGTTAAAAAAAATAGCACTGGCTCCTCATAACTATTGTTAATTCAGTATTGCTCAGAAAGACAGTCACAGTTGCACAGCAGCCTCCAACTTGCTTCCAGTTTTCTGTCTTCATGACTGCCTTCTGTTTATTGGACTTACTCACTTGGAAGGTCAGGATCTGTGAGATCAAACAAGTATGAAAAAATGTTTGATGTGCCTATCTGCTTTACAGTATGACCTTCCATGATGCTTTGCCACTAGGACTGAGTTGCAACGATGATAGTTACAGTCCAATGTATCTGGAAGACACTAGGGTAGGAAGGCTTGTCTGGTACAACGCCAAGCTGCAGGAGAATCTGACTAACAGATTTTACCAGGAACTTGCTGAGTCAGTACCATCCAGTACTGTAGGGATTTCCAAAATGGATTTAAAGTGCTTAGCCAAGGACAGAAGCTATAGTAATGAAAGCCTTCTGTCCAGATCTGGAACTCATACTTGTTGAGTCCATACAGATGATCGAACTGGTCCAGAATGGATTGAGCTGTCTCATTCTAGGGTACCTTGGCATTCTGTATCCTCTTTGCCAAGTGCTAAAGAGATCTTTTCTATAATATACCTACTATACATATGTGGTCAGGAGACAGCCCATTGTGACTCTAATTGGTCAGTGACCCTATGGAACTAGGAAGTGACCATACTCAGTGATATACCACATGCTGAGTGCAGAAAAGGTCTCTGGTCCCATGACTGGTGTATGGAAAAGATTAAGTAACAAATGATGTTCCTGAAACTTTAGAGAACAATTTCAGCCAACATATTTTAAGTGCTGAGTAGATGGCAAATAGGTTTGGTTCTAGATTTACTCACTCTTAGAAAAACTGTAATAAAATTAGTAGGACTTAACA
Source organism: Iguana delicatissima (assembly GCA_948472985.1). NCBI lineage: Eukaryota > Metazoa > Chordata > Lepidosauria > Squamata > Iguanidae > Iguana > Iguana delicatissima. The sequence continues at coordinate 211,633 of CAOKZL010001728.1, read as the reverse complement.
GTAAAATGTTGAATTCAAATCCCGTTGAATTCAGTGGGTATAGCCTAAGGCCATTTCCACACTAGACTGTTATAGTGCTATTATTGCACTTTCAACATCCTATGGAATCCTGGTGTTTACAGTTTACGGAGGGGCCTCAAAGGTGGAATAATAGCACTCTAACAGTCTAGTGGGGAAATGGTCTAAATTTGAAACAAGCCCGTAGCTTCAGAAAGTAAATTTCATGTACTGAACTGGGTTTGGGCTGCTTGTCATTGTTTTTTAGGGTATAGCTTATCTCAAAAATAGATATGATTGCTGCTGGATTTACACACAAGCTAAGCAAGTGACAATTTAGGGCCTCAGATTATGACAGGCTTCTGAATGCATAAATGAAAGATCAGTAAACTTCAAGGTTTTACATAAGTGTGTGTGCTGTATGTGAGTGTATGGCTCTGGTGCTTCTCAAACTTGAGACAGCATTGGGGCTCAGCATCTTAATAGTACATTGGATATAGTGTACCCATTTGGGTATGTCACGCTGGCAATATGGTACAAGGAGAAACCACATGGAGCGGAAAAACATTTTTAGTAAGGTTTTAAGGGTGTGCATAATGAGATCAAATTGTACAGTACTGGATATCAAGCAAACCTACAGCTGCTACTGCCTTTTTTCTGTGACTCACGGAGACAGGATAGAAGGTGAACATGTGCTCAATATGTACTGAGGAGGATTACAAGCTATGGGTGAAATTACTTGCATGATATTTTCATGCATGATAGGGAAGGAGTTGGGAGGGAGGAGGTGACAGAGAAGCTGGCAATATTGGTATTATAAGCACTCAGATAACATTATTCAGACAAAAATGGAGATTGAACCATGACAATTCTGTATCGCTGATAATGTTTGGGCCAGCAAGCAGAAGTGGAGATTTGGATTTCCTTCTGCATTCCAGGGTATCCTGGAATTCTTCAAGAAGATTAGCAGACAGGAGTCGAACTACCTATGTTTAGGAACTGTGTCTGTTTTCTTCTACCACAGCAACAGCAACAATGGAACCTTAATAGCATATGGCTTTCGCAGGAAGTGTAAGGGGAGATTTTTCTTCCCTTGGGGCTAGTAGGAAGTAGATGGGAGGGAGGTGATTGAACAGAAAGTATTCTATCTCTCCTTCAGCCATCCTGCATTCCCAATAAATATTAGTCCCTCTTGGGCTTGCTGTTGATAGTTTTTAAAATGCAACAAGCTTCTGACATTTAATGTCATTAGCAGCTTAGATTGTTTGGTATCACGAGGGCAAGCTTATCAATTAGTGCAATGACCCAGTACTAACAGAAAAAAAAATACCTCCTTTCTTCAGTCACTTTTTGAATCTCCAATCTGTTTTTTTCTGTGCTGATACTTCTAGAAGTTGTGAACAAAGGTGACTCTGTTTTGGAACTGTTCCAGGGGCCTCAACCACCCTTATCTGGCCTTGGTTATCACTACCAATGTTTCCCTGCTATATGGCCACAGTGGGTTCCTGACTGAATTCTAGGGGTAGAGAGCTTGGTTCTTGTGGACCCCAGGGCCAGTTTAATATATGCTAAGGCTTTAGCTGTGTCAAACTGAAGAGACCCCATGACATGATCAAAAATGCACCTATTTCTAAGAATTGTGTGCAGTTTAATAATTTAGAAGCTCCTTATAATCTGAGTCCCTAAAGTGTAGTTTCCTCAGCTTGTATGTGAATCCAGTATGTGTATAATGATATCTGGGTTCAGCAGACCTAACATGTACCTCATGTGAACAGAGCATGTGTACATTAGTGTTTGTATATGCCTTCAGGTCACCTGTCAATTTATGGTGACTCCATGAATTTCATAGAGTTTTCTTAGGCAAGGAATACTCAGAGGTGGTTTTGCCAGTTTCTTCCTGAAATATAGCCTACAGCACCTGGTATTTATTGATAGTCTCTCGTCCAAGTACCAACTGGGGCTGACCCTGCTTAGCCTCCATTAGTATCTGCCCAGAATTATACACCTTGTGTTACTGTTCTGTGATAGGATCCTTCTTCTGCCAGATCACTGTGAGATGAGCTAAACACAGAAAGCTTGAAAGCTGCAGAGGTAGAGAACTAGGAATTTAGACCAGCATTAGAGAATTTCCTGTATCACCATGGCACCAGTTTTCAGCAGAAGTGTTTGTTTCTCACTATAAAAAATGATGTTTGTGCCTGAACTTCTAAATTATTCAGTTGAATGTAATAATTATAATCGGTACTGTAAGAGAACATAGGAAGCCTGCAGCAGGGGCCGAAATAATGACTAGAGAGAACACATGACGTACTTATTCACGTTGTGTCTTGAGCGTCTCTTTAGTATCACACCATTAGGAGTGTTATTATTTCTAGCATTATCCTGGATGCCAGATGAAAGGAGCCTGGATGATGGTGTTGTGTCTTGACTCTAGGTGGTGTCCACTTTTTCTTTGAGTTGACATTTGGGGTGACAGACCCTTGAATTTAAGGAGGCATGGGGGATATGTGGTCATCTAAATAAAATCAGAGATGAGGAAGATGATGTTGGACTGTGGCTCCAAAAATTTGTTGACCACATAGCCAGTGGTGAGGGCTGATATCGTCTAAAAACATGCAAAGGGTGTTATGTTCTTCATGAGAAACAACATGGTGTAGTGATCTGAGCATTGGAGATCAGGGTTCGAATGCTCTTAAGCCATAGAAACCCACTGGGATAAGTCTCCTGGGATAAGTCACACTCTCTCAGCCTCAGATGAAGGCAAAGGAAAACACTCTGAACAAATCCAGATGTTGGTTTCCAGGGTCATAGTCCAATGTTCAAACCACTGCACTATGTTGGTTCTCTAGACCTACCAATAGATTATTCTGCAGCAGTGATAAAGAGAAGTGAAAGGAAGGAGGCTTCTTAACCTGATACAGTCAATGAAAGGTCCATACTTGTCCAATTTTAGGAGCTGGATTTAGGTGCAGAAGTGGGGGAAGTAATGTGTAATGCTCAGAATGCTGGTAAAAGCTGTGTCTGGGCTGTACTGTGTCATATATTGGAGTTCAGACTACTGGATTTATTTCCATTTTTAATAAAGGAAATAAATGTGCACTTGGAAAATTGCACGGTAGAAAAAAATGGTTCTACTCACTCTTGTCTGTTATATTCATTTTTCCTTTGTTCATGCTGTGGAGAGAGGCCAGTGGACACTGAAACATTTCTGCACACCCAGTGAGCCAGATACTAGACAGGGTGACAGTACTTATACTTAACTCATACATGCTGTTTTTCTATTTCCACTTTAAAAAGTTTTAAAGTTTAAAAATTTTCCATCTTAGTTTGTCAGTGGTAACAGAACTGCATACATGTTTTTCAAAATGTAGACAACTGTTATGAATACATGTGTGTGTGCTATAGAGGGGTAGAAGTAGAAAAACGATTGCCTATAGAACCCTGTCAGATCATTGTTTTATGAAAAGACTTCAGCTTTGCACGGCATCACATTAGAAGCCACTTTTCATTTTACATATTCAATGTAAATTGGATTTTGTTTTTCCTCCCACAGCATCCTGTCTGTAAACTTTGAAAACAAACTGAAAATAGAAACTTAAGAGATGCCTGTGCCTCCTCCACCACCACCTCCTCCCCTTCCACCATCTCTTTCTGGAGGCCCACCCCCTCCCGCTCCTCTTCCACCACCACTTTCTGGAGGTCCACCTCCTCCTCCTCCTCCTCCACCACCACCACCTCTTCCACCATCTTCTGGAGGACTACCACCACCTCCTCCTCCTCTTCCATCACCTTCTTCTGGAGGACCACCACCACCACCACCTTCTCTTCCATCAACACCTTCTGGAGGTCCATCACCACCACCTCTGCCATCTTCCAGTCCTCTGGTAAGTCTTTTCTTTCAATTTGGATATATTATGAAAACTAACAGACACAATTTCTTTATTTTATATTCCATCTGTCTCCTAAGATGAAACCCAGGGTGATTTACAACAAGGTTAAATAGGATAGAGCTGAAAAAGTGATGATAAAAGTTAAACCACAACTAAGCAAGTTGGTGTTTGAAAATACTGCTAATTTTAAAAGAATAAAATCGTTTAAAAATGTAACAATGAAGCAAAAAATACAGAACCCTCCTAAAAAGACTATTCTGCACAATCAAGTAATAATCTGATGGCTGTTTAGATTAAAAAATATGTATTTACCTGACAGTGAAAAGAGAGTAGAGGAGAAATCAGCCTAGTCTCTCAGGAAGAGAATTCTACAGCTTGGGAGCAGCAATTAAGAAGGCCCTCTCCTGTGTCCTCAACAAATGGCCCTATGACTGTGGTGGAACCAAGAAAAAGCGTTCCTCTGAGGATCTTTAGACTTAAGCAATCTCATATAGAGAGATGCGATCTTTCAAGCAGTCTGAGGCCCTTTCCGCACCGGAGTATTAAAACGGTGCAGAGCAACCTCCGACGGAGGTCTTCTGCACCGTGGAGTGGATTGGGGCGGACTATTTTTTGTAGTTCTGCACCTCAGTCCTCTCCGAAGCGACCGGAACTGGTGGCGTCGTGTGTTTTTTAAAAACTTCTTTTCAGAGGTTTTTAAAAAGCACGGAGCGCGCAGCCCCGTGCAGCTCCGTCGCCGTGCTGCGGTGGAGATTTGCAGGCGCGCACTGGTGCGCCGGGGGCGGGCTTTAGGCTGGCGAGCTTCGGTTGGTGGAGAGCCTCCGCCAGCCGGAAGCCGCCATTTTGGACCTTGAGGCCACCATTTTGGACGCCGGAGGACTGCGGAACAGCAAGATTGCGCTGCTCCACATGGTGACGGACTTACCCGGCTGCCGGTAAGCTCCGTTTTAGAGCATTTTCCCCCGTTTCCCCCTCCACGTGCGGAAAGGGCCTTTATCTGAAGTATATAAGGTTCAATAGATCATATTCAGGACTTTGAATTGTGCCCAGAAATAGCCCAGCAGCCAGTGAAGCAGTTTGAACAAAGGAGTTACATGCTCCCTGTAAATATACTCTAACAACAGTATTTTAGACCTACTGAAGTTTCAGAACAGTTTCCAAAGGCAGCTCAATGTACAGTGTATTACAGTAGTCCAAACAGGATGCAATCAAGGCATGTATTACTGTAGCCAATTCAGATATCTCCAGGAACAGATGCAGGTGGTCAAATTTTTTTAACTGCAAATGCAGTCCTGGCTATTGCTGAAACCTGGGCATCCAGTTTCAGGGGAGAGTCTAAGGGCCTATCTGCACTATACTGTTATACTGCTATTATCCCACTTTCAACATCCTATGGAATCTTGGGGTTTACAATTTAGGGAGGGGCTTTTAGAATTCTCAGCCAGAGAGTCTTTGGCCTCAGTAAACTACAAACCCCAGAACTCCACAGGATGTTGAAAGTGGAATAATAGCATTATAACAGCGTAGTGTGGAAAGGCCTAAGTGTACACCCAAGCTATAAGCCTGACATTTCAGGAGGAGTTTAAGGCCATTTCCACACTACAATGTTAAGAGTGCTTTATTCCACTTTCAACATCTGTGGAATTCTGGGGTTTGTAGTTTACTGACACCAAAGAACTCTCTGGCTGAGAATTCTACATGTCCCTCGCTAAACTACAAACCCCAAGATTCCATAGGATGCTGAAAGTGGACTAAAGCACTCTTAACATTGTAGTGTGGAAATGGCCGAACTGCATCCAACACAGACTTTTCCTCCCCTGCTCTGCCTTGAGATTAACCAGTAGCAACTTGTTTTGTCTGAATTAAGCTTCTATTTGTTCATCTGAATCTAGTCCACTATTGATAACAACTATTGGTTTAGCACTAAAGCAGTATTTTCAGAAGTAGAGAAAAAGGAAAATGACACCATATTGGTAACACTGAACTCACAAACTCCAGATGAATCCTCCCAACAGTTTCATGTATATTTTGAATAGCATGGGAAACAGAAGCAAGTCCTGAAGGATTCCACAAGATAATGACTATGGGGTTGAGCAAAAAATTCCCAGCACCACTTTTTGAATTATCCCTCCAAGAAGGACCAGAACCACAATAAGATAGTGCCCCAAGTCCCAATCTAGAGAGGCATCCCAGAAGACACATTAGTGAATGGAATAAAAGACCATTGAGAGATGCAGCAGAACCAGCAGGGACACAGTCATTTACCATGCCAACTAAAGCTGTCTCAGTCCATTAGCCAGGCCTGAAGCTGCACTGAAATGGATCTATATAACTGAAGATTGCAAGACGATGTTGTTTAAGGCCATTTGCAATTTAGGGAGGGGCCTTTGGGGAATAATAGCACTATAACAGTCCAGTGCGGAAATGACCTAAGACTGTTTGGAGCTTATGTGAGGAACAACACCCTAGGTTTAAAATTTTTGAACAACTTCCTACAGAATGCAGTCTTTTGAAGAGCAAATTTTTTACTCTGGAATTTTTATGCATTGTTTAAAACAATTTTTATGTTGTCAAGTTGTTTTTCTCCATCCATTTATAAAGCTTTTTCATATTATTATTTATTTTATTTGGCTTGTGTCATGTTCTCAGCAGTAGCAGCACTGGTGTTACTCTGATTTCTGGGGTCCCTTGGGGAACACCTGAATGTGCTCCATGTGATGGGGAATGGAAACTAGCCAGAGCACGAGCAATAGCAATGCAAGAGGCAGGGTAACCTAGCGGGATCTTTTACCCAGTTTTTACAGGGTCAGGCCAAGCCAAAAACCAAACAAAAATGTCCAATAAATGATTTTATTGAATAAAAGTCTCATGCACCAATGCACTCACACACTCAAGACCGATTAAGAAGTAAAAGAGAGGAAGCTAGATAGGGGGATATTGAAGGGGTTGTAGCTGGGGTAATACCGCACCTATTCCTGAAGTCTTTGGTCCGGGAAAAACAGCAGAGAAGTGGAGCTCAGCACGGAGAGGGCTGAGGGATTACTCAACGGATGGAGCAATGGCCTGCAAGGATGACCGGGAGTGATCCAAAGAACCACTCAAAAACTGGGACTATTTGTAGGGGAAAAGGTACCTGGAGAGCTAATCCTTTCCCGGGGAGAACAATGGGTGTTACCATTGTGAAGCTTCTTTTCTCGTTGTATCTTCCTTTGCGTGATGAGACTACAAGGTGTTGCCAAAGTCTCAGGATCTTCGGCTGCATTTGGTTGTGGTGTGACTTCATGTAAATGGTCCTCACCTGATAGGATATTTGTTCAACTTGGGGCAAACACGCTAATCCCCTCAAGTCGGCTTCTCAGGGGCTGAGGACCCTTTGTTTATTGTGGGTTTGCACAGCTTGAGATCTCCTAGGGCTACGTGACTGGGGATTTTACTGGCCTGGCCTGGTCTTCGATTGTTTGACCATTGCTGCCTACGTGCCCATCCAGGTGATCTCTCAGGCACATTGAATTGTATTTTAATATCAAAAATGTAGACCCTGGGATAGGGTTGTTCCATTGGAGTAACACTGGATTTGATTTGCTGTTCACGGAAGTATTCATGCTGTGATTTATGTGTTTCTTCTGAAAGTAGGTTGCATATTCAGCTGTTTTATGTTACTGGCAAGGAGTGGACAAATACAGCCTAGGGACTTTATGTGGCCCCAAGGCTGTTTTTGTGGCTCTTAACTTCTCTAATGCTGAACTGCCTTTTTTTGAGGGGGGGCAAATATAAAGAGGTAGAATTAACTCTCCTATAAGCTTCCACAAGGGGCAATTCACCTTCTAAACTAGCTGCAGGGCCCCTTTTTAATGTCTAACAATGCACATTTTTCAAGGCCAGAAGCAGTGGCGGAGCTTGGAATGTGTGGAGGGTGGGTGGGAGTGAGGCGTGGCCAGGATGCGCGGGGGCATGGCTATGGGCCGGGATGCTCCAAAAACATTGCTGCCTGGGGCGAATACCCTCCTGCCCCCCCCACACGACTGGCCAGAAGTGAACTTCAGACCACTCCCAATTTGTTCGCAGTCTAGAAGGGTTCCAGATACGAAAAAAGATGGCCTCTGGACCTGTTGCAGTTGGGAGCTGCAGTCTAAAACGTCTGGAAAGGCAGCAGGACAGGAAAGGCTGCTGTAGATATTCAACTTTGTAAAAGATGGTGTGTTTGCATTCCAAAGATTGTGGCTTTAGTACAGCATATGCCTGGTAGCTTGCACTCGAACATCAGAAGCACACGTTGCAAAGAAGATACTATTTCCTTACCACTGCTGGTGTAGAGCATCATCTAGTGCCTTACAATAACGGTAACTGACCTAATAACTGCTATTACGTGAGGTTATCTGTGATTTTTTTTCAGGAGAGCAACGGACTGCACGTTTATACCATATATTTTCCTCAAAGCATGGTTGTGATCACAAGGAAGCCACCTTATACTGAATCAGTCCATTGATCTGGATAAGTCAGTGTTGTCAGAACTTGAAGAAACTATTTAATTGGAGTAGAATCCCCAGAATCCCCAGTTGTAGTCTCAAAAAGTACTTCTTCTAAGCTGAATATCCCCAGGTGTTGGGGAGAGAATCATCTGGCCCTCCAAATTTTGTTGGATTATACATCCCAGCAGCCTAAGCCACGAGAGCCAATGGTGAAGAATGTTGGCTGTTACAATTCAGCAATGTCTGGATTTTTACATGATTCCCAATCCTGTTCTCTATTGACTTGCAGTGGATTTCCAGGTTTCTAGGCACAAACCTTTCCCAGTATACCCAACTTGAATCGGGATTGGTTCTGAGGGCTTTTCATGCAGTGCACATGTGCTACCACTGAGCTTCCTTCTAGTATAATGTTGTATAATAGATTTGTTTCGGTCAGTAGAGAATTTCTAGGCCTTGGTGTCTGTATCTTGCACCTGCTGAAATGACCCAGCTGTTGCTGCAGCTGCTACATATTCTGTGAAGCCAAGTTCAAAACTATAAACAGAGTTAATCTTCACATAGTTTGCATTTTCTTTCCCACAATGGTAGTTAATACTCATAGTCCACAACGTTTGCACTTTTTGTTCTTTCTGCTTTTTCTAGAAAAAGTCTGTCATCAAAACCATCTTCTGTTACTGATGAATACACCACAATATTGGGTCTGTTTAGGGAACATAAGGTCAGATCTGGGTTCTGCCTCTCTGTGGGTTCCATTCATAAAAAACTACCTGACTTTTAGAGACTCCCAATTTTTACCATTTCACCAGAGTTCCCTAAAGATGCTCTTCCAGCTATCTAAATACAGTATACAGAGAGTTGGGGGACTTTGGTGAATTAGGTTACCAGTGATGTAGATTCCACCAAAATCAAGCAAAAGCATTCTACCTGTAGCAAAGTGATCCTAGCATGACTCCAGTACATGTTTCTCTTCTTCTTTGGAGCTATTATATTATGAATTTTAATTATATTCAGCTTTTCTGCCTAAGTATGAGGCTTTCATTGTGGCTTATAATGAGAAAATCCATTGAGTCTGGAACTCTCCTCCCAGGGAGAGGATGGATCCTGCCCTTGCTGCCCTTCTGCCCCCAAGTGAATCCTTTCATATTCTGTCAGGTTTTTAAGAACGGACTGTGATGAGCTTTTAATGGTGTACTGTTTTGTTGATTTTTAAAATACTTAGTCTATTAATATATTTTAAATAGTTTTAATGCTGTAGATTGTTTAATTTGTTTTACATATCTATGCACATACTCTTGTTTTTGTAAGGTTTTAACTTGTACTAGTTTTAATAATTTGTAAGCTGCTTTAAATGTCAGTGAAAGAAAGGATATACATGATAATAACAATAACAACAACAATAATAGAATCAATAAAACCATTGTAGGAAAAGATCAAAGAGACGGGATGTACACATGTAAAAAAAAAAAAAGATCGCAGGAGACCAGATGATAAAGTCAGAAATTTGCCAGGGTCACAAGAGCAATCAGCAGGCAGAGTAATCAAATGCTAGGAAACCAAAAGCCTGCCAGAACAGAAGAGACTCTTTCGTTTTGAACAGAATGTTGTTGAGAGGGGAAACAAATTAATCTCTCAGGACAATACATCAAAATCCAAAATCCGCAGAAAAACAATATCTTTCAAGTTACTCTGAATATGTTTCTTTGCTTCAGGACAACATATTCCACAGTGTAGGAGTCATAACAGAGGAGGACCTGTGGATGTTATTGCCAAAAGATGTCAATGAGATATGCAACAGGGCCTTAAGTCTCATTTTCCAGGGCTGATTTTTGAACTGCTGTCTGTTAATCTACCAAAGTGAAGTTGATAGGACTCTTATTGAATGACTTCTGTCAGTTTCAAATAATAGCACCTTCCTGCATTTAAAGGAAAGTCTGGCATCTCTGGTGTAGGTGTGAAAAATAAGGAGAGAAGCATTATTAGCCTTTTTAACATTTTTGGAACATCATAGAGAAAATTACATAAAATGCTTTTCGTGGGCTGTGTTAGGTTTTTTTTTTTAATCTTTTAACTTTTATTTTTCGCTTGGTTATGAATTGTATATTCTAATCCCACAGAAACTTGTCTGGAAAATTACTGTGAGTTCCTGTATTTTTAGAGTGGGTGTTCTATTATTCTGTCTGATCAGCGCTGTAATGTGAGATGATCTTCTTGAAGACATCCTGCAGGCAGATGGTGGTAACAACTCAAATAATTGGAGAGATATTTATGATCATCCTCAAGTCTACTCTTTCAAACAGGGGAGAATGCTGCCTTGCTTTGACAAGATGAAAATAATTAATGCTTTGCTAGAACAGCACCAGCTCGCATTGCAATAGCATTGAACAGCACCTTCCTTTTAAGAAGAACAATGTAAACAGGGACAGGATACTGAGTGGCAAAGGCAAACAAGCGTGGGAGGAAGCTAAATTTATTTTATCTGCAGACATAGACAAAGTCAGAAAATGTCTAAATGTCAAGAACTGGCAAGAGTTGGATTCTAGGCAGTTGGTTTTGAGACCCTAGAGACAGAGCTTGGAAAATTTACTTTTCTGGTCTGTCTAAGTTTCAGAAGCCCCCACCCAGTTTGGATACTCCATGCCATGGGATTCTGAAAGCTGTAGATCAAAATATTTTTCTCCTTCCACCACCCCACAAGTATAGCACGTGGTGGAAGTAAGATGCAGGCAGAGAGCCTGTGGCCAAGGTGGGAGTTATAACCCCCCACTAAAAAAAAGACTTTTCCAGCTGTGCCTGGAAGGGAAAGGGAAGATGTGGTGGCATGCATTGGCTCTCTATTTAAATTATAAAAATTATGGGCAGATTTACATATATATAAAATCATATGCAAATCTATGTCTTCTTTTGTCCTCTTTCCTGCTTTGTTTGACAGCTGTTGCTGTGGATGATGATGGTCATGATCACTATGATTTTATTTATTTATATCTTACCTGTTTCTGAACTCTGAGATTCAAGATGGTGTATAGAAACTAAAACAGATACAGACTCAAATTCACATCACTGAAAACAAACAAGTATCAAATACAGTTCAACTATCAATATAACAAAAAGCAATTTAAAAGCATAACCTTTTCTTCTGATTGTTGTTGTGTGCCTTCAAGTTGTTTCTGACTTATGGCAACCCAAAGGTGAAACTATCATGGAGTTTTCTAGAAACCAAGAGTATGTGAGGTGCCCCAGGTCACCCAGTGAGTTTCCATGGCTGAGCAGGGAATCAAACCCTGATCTCCTGGGTTGTAGTCCAATACTCATGCTTGCCTTTGTTTAAGTGATGTACAAATGGGTCCTGTTAGACAGCAGATGTGGATAGGGAAATGGAGTTGTGGCAGAGTCTTCATTCAGTAAATGAGCTGTCAAAACTGAGAGTCAATCTCTGGGGCTTGTTGGATGGGTCCTTTGAGATGTGTAACTGAGTGCTCAGAGGGCCTGGTAGTGCCACCTACCTGACGCCTTGAAAGACAGAGCTGAGTCTCTTGGGCTTAAAGGAGAATACTGGTAGTCAAGGCTTGGAAAAGTTATTTTTTGGATTATTACTCCCAGTGTCCACCATTCAGCATGGCCATTCCATGCTAGCTAGGAGATTCTGAGAGCTGTGTTTCAGAAAAGTAATATTTCCAGGATGTGCAAGTAGTGGAGGTAAGGTACAGAGAGCGCAGACCCGAGGAGATGCCTGGGTTCTTTGCAGCAGTGTTACTCACAGCACTGATCTGTTGACCAGTGCAGGTCCACAAGCTGTTGACTAGTTGGCCCTGGTGAAGTTACACAAAAGAAAGAAAAAGTAATTATAGCCAGTAATGGCACAAATATAGTGCTGGTCCCTGGGACGCTGGAGAAAGAAATTGTCAGTCTCCCATATCAGATAGCTTGAGATACACTGGGCTGAAAGCTTTAGTTAATTAAATGAGCAGATTGATCAATTAAATGTTTTCGGATCTCTGTCAGTACTTCATCTGTGACAATGAAGGATGTACTGATGTCTGTTACACATATGTCTCTTGCTCACATGTATAACCTGTTCCCACATGGAAATTCAAAGGTGCCTTTTCTTCTTTTTCTACTTCCTGCTGAGCAGTGTAGCTCTCTTCTTTTACAAGGAAGAGAGAGGAAAAGACCCATGATGATGATTTTAAGGAGAACACTGAACAAGTTCAGAATAATATTGGTTCTTGTGGGTTTTTCAGGCTTTGAGACCGTGTCTGGTTGTATTCTCTCCTGATGTTTTGCCTGCATCTGTGGCCAACTATCGATTGGGCCACACGGTGTACAGAAAACCTACACACACGGACAGATATCTACACAAAGACGCCAACCACCACCCAGGACAAAAAAGGAGCACAATAAAAACTCTGGTAGACCGTGCAAAAAGAATTTGTGAACCTCACCTCTTGAATGAAGAACTGAATCATTTAAACTGGCCTCTACAGGCTAATGGGTACTCCAGCTCAGATATCCGAAGGGCCTCAAGACCCCGAAAAAACCACAGGAGTAAGGATAAACAGCCACCTGAAGGGAATGTGTTTTTACCATATATCAAAGGAGTCACTGACCAAATAGGGAAATTCATGAAGAAACATAACCTCCAAACAATTTACAGACCAACCAGGAAAATTCAGCAAATGCTTCACTCAGCAAAGGACAAGAGGGATCCCCTAACTTATTTTTTTTTTACTTTAATTTTTATAAAATTAATTACAAATAAAAAAGAACCAGTAGGATATAAAACAATAAAAATATAAATCAATGACAAAGAATTCAGCAAAACCTTTAACTACTATCCCAGTAAAGTAAAGCCTATAAATAACTTCTCTATTAATATATATCCCACTGTATCAATTTTTATCACTTCCCACTTATCCCTTTCTGGTTTATTTCGTAAATTTATACTTGTCCCTCTGTTTTACAATTACAAATTATAATATTTTAAATTAAACATAAAACATAAATCGTAAGTATTTCCTTAACATAACCAGACGACCCAAATACTACATCTCCTATCACTGATACCCCAATTCAATTCCATTAGGGTAAGTAACTTTCCATTAATCCACTGTCCCATTAGGGATCCCCTAACTTCTGCAGGAGTTTACCACATACCGTGCAGCTGTGGTCAGGTCTACGTAGGGACCACAAAACGCAGCATCCAAACACGAATCAAAGAACACAAAAGATACTGCAGGCTGATCCAGCCAGAAAAGTCAGCAGTAGCAGAACACACTATAAACCAACCCGGACACAGAATGTTATTTGAAAGCACAGAAATTTTGGACCATTCTAACAACTACCAGGTGAGACTACACAGAAAGACCATTGAAATCCACAAACACTTGGATAATTTTAACAGGAAAGAGGAGACTCAGACGGTCAACAAAATTTGGCTGCCAGTATTGAAAAACACCAAAATCAAAACACAAAACATACTAACGAGCCCTAACAAACCCCACCTGGGCTCAGGAAGTCTCCCTCCAGGAACAAGTATTCAATACACACAATAGGATTATTATGCTAATTGCTCCCTCCTCTCTGGAGGAGGAGACTGGCATATATATTCTCCACTCCACTTCCAATTCACCATTCCTCTAAAGATGCCAGCCACAGATGCAGGCGACACGTCAGGAGAAAATACAACCAGAACACAGTCTCAAAGCCCGAAAAACCCACAAGAACCAATGGATTCTGGCCGTGAAAGCCTTCGACTCTACTTCAGAATAATAGTATGGCTATCCAGTGTTAGAAGGGAACTGGAGCGGTTTGCAAAGCAAAGGGTTCTGTGCTTCATCTCCTATGTTTCCTTATGGAACCTACCTTTCCTTGATACACTACTTATCCAAAACAAGCACACAGGGATCCTTGAAATGAGGTTTGGGCAGGTCTCCACATCTGCCCCAGGCCCATGATACAGCTTTGGGGTGGCCTGCATAGGGGTGGAAAGATGTCTTCCTTCACTGTGGATCATGCAGCATTGATTTTATATGGTTTGCTGTTATATATAGCTCTGTGGTTTGCAATGTGGGTCACAGGTGTCTAAAATTAGCACTAGTAATTATATTTTGTCATGTTAGACAAGACAGGAGTATAAAGAGCCTGGGTGGCAAACAGAGGAAGATTCAACTGTTGACTTGCTTGGTCTGCCTACACCCGACAGTGTATGACCTTTAAAAATTAATGTAGAATTTGACTTCATGGTTACATTTACTCAGACTGTATTGTCATTTCTAAGTAAAATAATGGCAAATAATGAAACTGCTTCCTTGTCATTCATAAAAAATGGATTAAGTAGTTCTGTTCTATTGCAAACAAATTCTGTAGTATGTGCTATTTTGTCACAGGTTTGTGCATGTTTGTGAGAATCCCTTGTGCCCCTTTTTAGCAAGTTGTCTGCATAAAATACCCTGTTAATTGCTTGATGATTATGTATAATGCTATTCCCTTTTAAAATTCCCTGCAGTGCATGTCCCTTGCTGTGAGGAGAAAAGTCAAAAGACATTTTTCAACCTGAGGCAAACTCACCAAAGTAAAGGTGAATAAAAATACACAAGGCCAGTCTAGTTATTTTAGCGCCTGAGGCAGAGAAAGGCACAGATTCGTTTCTGCTTCTTCCTGACAGTAAAAGTGCCATTATAATAAATAATTTGCCATTTCCTGAAACCTCAACTTCACTCTGCTGTCTCACTCTGCCTAATGATAGGGCTGGCCCTGTTGGGCAGTTGCTGTGTGTTGACGTTGCAATGAGGTGAACATTGCTATGCAGCTATTCTGTGTAGAGATGAGCTGGGAGTCAACAGAGTGAATCTGAGGAAGGATGATGTACATCACAACTTTCCTGCTTCCTGCTTCCCAAAAGATACCTTGATTTTGCAAGGCAACAGAAGATAGCAGGTTCTTCATAGGACTTCTTCTCCATTACAGGAAGTTAAGGGAGCATCAGCCGGTTGCCAAAGCAAATGGTTTACAGCAACAGCTCCCCTGATCCCACACCATGGGCAATGCTGAGTGGGTCTGATGGGTGTTATTGGCCAAATCATCTAGAAAGCTACAGTTGCCCAGCCCTGTACTATTGCAACATGGAGCTGGTGGTTCAGCTTATCCCTAATTTATAAGTAACCTAGGCATTCAGTGGGCAAACTTTTTATTTTTAAACAGCTTTGTTAAAAAGGAAAAGAGGAAGAAATTGACAGATGCTGTTTGTAAATAGGACTAATCAATGATGATGTAGATGGAAAAGTGATGCTTAATCAAGAAATCATATACTGCAGCTGATGGCTATCTAATCTAGTGCTTTGGCCTAACTGGAGGCAGGACATTCTTCTGTGTATGTCTTTTTATGTCTTTGTTAAAATTATGGAATGGAGGACTGTACTATGGGGACCAGCCAAGAAGCAGAACCTAGGAGGGTAGATGAACTCTGTCCATGATCACTGAACTAAAATGACCTGCTACCCAGGCAAACTAACCTTATGAAGGGGCTTGACCAATCAGAAAGTGGGGTAAGAGAGGTAGGCGAGTAAGGTTCAGATACAACGTGGGATGAAGGGTGTGATGAATCGGGGGGGGCATAGCCAGCAGAACCACCCTAGCAACAGAGGGGATTTAATTTGATTGGTTCTTTCAATAAAGAACCCAGGTGAGCCAGAGGGAGAGGCTAGGTGAGTGTGAGTGAGCAGAACAGAAAAATAACAGAAACAGGGTCTGGGGAAGGATTCCTTCAGAGAGAGAGAGAGAGAAGTAAAATGCTTGTTAACATAGGAAAGTGTTTGCCTGTGAATGCCTGGACAGTCCTTTCTGTTTGACATATTGAGTTACCCAATACTTTGCCCTTGTTAATTCTTTTAATAATGATTTTATTCTATTTTTTTAAAGCAGCATCCATATGGTGTCTCTTTAATGTTAACTCAGGTATACACGCCTCCACAAGTGACACATTCATTTAGGATAAACCTGAAAATGCTTTGCCCTGTATCCACAAAGGTTATGGGCTTAGGGAAAGTAGAAGGGTGATTAAGTGTAGAGAAGGAGCCAGAGGGTGGTAATCATATGAAAGGGTGCAGCTTCTCCCAGGTGGGAGAATAAAAGCAGATCCAGATCTCCATGTGACAGATGGCATCCCAAGTAACATTTATTGGTGCCCCTTATCTTGGTAGCACTACGGAGACAGTGCTTGGAAAAACGAGATTTTTAACTGGTATCTTCCAGAATGTACCTTTAAGTATGGCTACCAAACAGCCAGAAGCAGTTCTGCACCTGAACTTTCATTTAAGAGAGAGAGGTGGGCTCCAGGGTCTGATAATGTTTGTCAAGTGCAGTCAGAAGAGAGAGTATGGCAGGCACATCCACCCTTGAAAAATCTCCTCAGTGAACCAATTGGTCTGGAGCCCTTAGTCTCCACAATATACATTTGTACGAGAATGTATAGCTTTGTGGTTACAGCATGTATTTCAAATAACGTGTGGAGATCCATGCAGATGAACTTCCCTATGGAACTTTTAGCCTACAAAGTGCGTTATTCATTCTATCTCTTTTAAAGGGAAAATTTAAAAAAAAATACACTCATTACCTAACCTGACATACCTTATGTAAAAAATAATAGAAAATCCCCTAATGGCTGCCAAGGAAATTGGAACCAACTGTTCACATACTGATTTCAGAAGCTAAGGTCATGGGATTTAATTTTATTCTCATCTACCAGAGGCATTGGTGGAATTCAATAAAATGAATAATCTTCCCACATTTGGACTCTTGGCAAATGGCCAAGATGAGTTTATTTTAAAAAAGAGAAAATCAAAAAGTATATTTATTCATGAAAAACATATATTCTACCTGTTTCCTAGTCTCCTAAAGGAGTGACTGAAGATTATGAACAAGTACATGCAGCAGTATTTAAAAATGTTAGCTTCCAGCAGCCTCATTCTTCAAAAATCCAAATTAATAAACAGCAATAGTAACAATTTGTAAGAGCAAGCAGCAAAGGCCCCTCCCTAAACTGCAAACCTGAGGATTCCATAGGATGTTGAAAGTGGAATAATAGCACTATAACAGTCTAGTGTGGAAATGGCCTGAGTGTTGAACTGGGACTCCCAAGAGACCAGAACATGGCCACGGAAGCCCACTAGGTGATCTTGGACAACTCATACCCTCTCTTGCCCTCAGAGTAAGGCAGTGTCAAATCTCTGTGAACATATCTGAAAGCCTGTATTTATCAAGCTTTCCTGAGTCTTTGGGGGAGGACTTTCTCCATTCCACAACCCTCCCAGGCTCAGCTGGTGAAGACATGAGGGAGAGCCTTCTTGGTGGCTGCTCCTAAGCTTAAGAACTCCCTCCTGAGTTAGGTTTGATCAGCCCTCTCTCTGCTGTAATTTTTCTGGCAGGCAAAGACCTTTTTGTTTAAACAAGTCTTCAGCCTTGGCTGATCAGGGTGGAATGATGTGCACTTGAGTATGCTGTTTTTAGTATGTGATGTATATTTTAAGTTTTTAAGACTGTTTTAATTGAGTGTCTAATTTAATGCCTTAAAAGTTTTGGTACTTCATATTGCTTCAGATGTTCTGTTTTAATTTATATTGTAAGCTTCTTTGAGTTTCATTTGGGAGAAAGCGGGATATAAAATAAATATATAAAAAACAATAAAATGTTGCCAAGAAAACTCCATAGTAGAGTCACCATAAATTGAAATGTCCTGAAGTCACACAACAACGATAAGAACAGCTGTTAACAACAACAAAAACAACAGGTTGAAGGATTATTAAATCTGCTGTTTCCTCACTACTGTTAGTGGCAAGGAAAATGTAGTTCTCATAGCTATTGTTGGTGAAGATGGGTCACACTTTCGTACTTTGGTTTGTTTACTTTCTTTGTTTCCTTCCAATATTACCCTTGGCTGTGCATTTCATATTTGCCTCACTTTTGGGGGGGGGTGCCCCCAGCCTACGAACTCTCCATATGTTCAAAGATAGGGATTTGACTTGATTGCCAGATGAGGGATAGGTCTGGATAGAATTTGTTTGGAGCCCAATTTTACCATTGGCTGTGAGAGGATGCTGGACTGTCAGTGAAAGGGCTAAAATGCTTCTCTGCTGCATATCATCTGCTGCATCTTACCATAAATAAAGCTTATACTATAGCAGTAATGTGTGTCAGTGTTCAGCACTGAAAGAACCCTTGGAGAGACCTGGAACTATACTCAGTTCCAGAATTAGGCACCATGCTAGTGCTGCACTGAAGACCCAGAGAAGCGCAACTGGTTGAAGCTAACTCTTCTACTGATGGACTGGTAATAAGTACTAGCTCAGACCTCTCATCTATAATTCAGTAATGAGATTTGATTTGAGATCTGTCCTACAACATCAGTAACATCTGGCAGAGTAGGAGGGCAACCAGAAACTGTCTTTTCAGGGACAGAACCAGAAGAGGGAGCAAGGGTAAACAAAAATGTTTTGAAAGGTTAGCCCTTTTCATCTCAGCATCTCTAGGCATTCCTAGCCACTGTCAGAACTTAGACTTCATGGAATCCAGAAGGAATCTGAATGCCAACTGTTACAGGCTTGACCCCCATCTCTTACTCTTGAGTTGGAGAGCACTAAATTGGGTCAGCTGCCACTGTCCAATGATATACTGCACCCCAAGTTTCTGTGACTTAGTCTCTGAGGGATTAAACTTGCCCTTTGACTCTGCAAACACCTTGCAACCCACTCCTGTGGGAGATGAGAATCCTGAATGCACACACACACTGAATTAGGTCTTGTGGAGAGAGATTAAAAAGAAGAGATTTTTAAGGAGAGGTTTTATTCTAAGCAGCACATTAGCAAAAGAGTATTTTGTTCATGAAGTAAGCTTCCTTTGGGCATTACTTAGTAGTAGTTACAAGAACAGTTTTAGTCATATTCAGCTGAGTTTAAAAAGAAAACATAAACTCTAAGGTGGTTAGCTAAACATTCTCGTTCTACTCATAGTATTGTTAATATTCTGTGTCTTTGGATGTTCATGGGAAGCTGGGAGTCTAGACCCCTTATCCAGGCTACATTGAGCTTCCTTGGGGACAGTGAAGCAGGCAGCACCTTCACTTACATCTCCATTGGTCCCAAAGTCTCTCCAAGTCTCAAAGGTTTCTCTTGTGCCTTATGGCAATGTGTTTTATAACCTCTTGTCTTAAAAGCATCTCCATGTTTTCACACTTCTCACAACTTGGGCAGTTGTCTCTCATGAACTCGATTATTCTTCCATGATGCTGATCCCAGTTAATGTAACCTAACCCATCATGTCATTAACTTTAGCTTTGTTTAGCTAGAGGAGAGCCCGCATGCCTTAGGCCATTTCCGCACTAGCCTGTTATAGTGCTATGATTCCACTTTCAACATCCTGTGGAATCCTGGGGTTTGCAGTTTCGGGAGGGGCAGGATGGCCCCTCCCTAAACTGCAAACCCCGGGATTCCATAGGATGTTGAAAGTGAAATCATAGCGCTATAACAGGCTAGTGCAGAAATGGCCTTAGTTTTGTTACTTTGATGATAGGTAAGTCTGTTATCACACCAGCAAACAAACCTTGTTCTCCTGATCAGATGAAGGAGAAAATACACTACCAGAATCCTGCACCTGTGTTTTTTGCAATGATTTCTCCAGAATCATTAAATTATCATCCAGAGTTCCCTGCTTTGTCTGTTCTGCCTATTCTCTACCTATTAACAAAAATTTAGCCACTGTGTGGCATGTACAAATGACACAACCTGTAGTCATATGAACCCAGAAACAAAACCACAGCTGCTGATTCTAAATTTAAACCAAAGTGCCTGCTCCGGTCCTCTTCTAACTCCACAGCAAAGCTGCAGAAAAACCTTCTGTGGCAGTTGCTGAGAAAAAATAATTTGAGGACAGTGTTGAAAAACAAAACCAAGAAATACTTTGTTCCAGCTATGTTTCTTCAGTTTTTCACAGTAAGTATTGTTTTTTTCTTTCTCAGAGGAGAGAACTAATTGGATGTAAAGTCCACTGTAGCGTGGGCTGTAGCTTTGCTCTGATATGTGCACCATTCTAAGTTCAAAAGCTAGTGGTAAATTAGTGTGTCTGTGTGTGAAATTTCCCAAAGGCATTCAAAGGTTCAATTATGTAGGTTAATTTATGAGATAGTATGTTCCTCAAAGCCTCTCTCTTTTTGCAATAAATGTAGTCATAAGAATACAAGCTATTAATGAGATTTTACATCATCCCTCAGGAACGTTTCAGATGCCACTGACACCCAAATGCACCATCTAGAGGAGCTAACAGAGCAGAAAAGGAAAAATTATTAGCTGGTGGTTTAAAAAGCTGACTCATGTTTTAGAGAATCTCTTGACAATTGCTACTCAAAGTTAGTGCCATACCCTGAACCACTGGCTGCCAGTTCCTGGAAAATTAAGCAATGGGCACAAGTATGGTTCTGGTCCCTGGCACACTGGGGGGAAAAACTGCTGGTCCCATAGCTCATCAAGGGACTGTAGGTTGTGGTTATTGTTTTCATGCTGATGGTAGTGGTGGTGGTGTCATGTGTTTCAGATTTTTAGCAAATGGTTTTAAATATATTCTAAAGTGGGAGAAATTGTTTTGGCACTATCATTATTGTGTATCCTTTATGTAATTCTTTATATATTGAACATTTTTTACTGTGTCTGTTTGCCTTCACATGTACACGAAGCTCCAAAACTGAAGACTATTACTTTTGTGAGCTGAGGTTGAGCATGTCTTTTCCAAGCCTACTGTGGGAGTCAAGGTTGAGGTGACATTTAGACCCACACGCCTGGGCCTCAATCCACCTTACTCCTCAGACTGTCCCAGGTGCTGCCTCAATGCATGAGCATGTTTTGGCTAGGTGAAAGAGAAGTGTCCGGTCTGCTTTCACACAGAGACACAGAATAGTGTCCAGGAAAGAGAATCCAATGGCATTTAAAGTGCGTCTGCTTTTGAGACATTCAGTGAGGTGCATGTTTTGTACCTTCAAGTTGATTCCAACTTATGGCAACCCAAAGATCTGGGTCATTCAGTGAGGACTGTATGTGAAACAAAGATCTCGAGAACCTGAAGAAAAGGGTGAGTAAAGCAGATATAGCCCTTCAGATGCTGGACTGCAACTATCCCCATCTTTGGCTGTGCTGACAGTATCTGCTTAGTTGCACAACACCGGGAGAGCCACAGATTATCCACTGCTGCTATAGAGCCAGCATGGTGCATGGTGCTTTGAGCATTGGACTATGATTCTGGGGAGTGGGGTTCAAATCCCCGTTTGGCCATGGAAACCCACTAAGTGACCTTGGACAAGTCACACTCTCTCAGCCCCAGAGGAAGGCAATGGAAAAACCTGCTCTGAACTAATCTTGCCAAGAAAATCCTGTAATGGTGTCACCATAAACTGGAAATGGCTTGAAGGCACACAACAACAACAAGCTGAGGATCTTAACAAAAGCTGGATGACATACCTTGTGGGTGCTTACCTTTGAATGTATCATAATGAAGAACGTTTATTAAGTCCTAACAAGCTTTAAGGGCAAATGAGATACGCAGCCATTCAGAAAAATCAAGTATATGAAGGTTATTGCAGAATATCTGGAGGAACTATAGAGGTCTGCGTTCACCAGTCATTGCACAGAGGAAGGAAAGCTCCCATACTTTTTTCCCTTTGCTAATCCAAATTCTACTACCCAATGTCAGTGCTTAATTTTTAAAAGACATGTGGGCATGGACTGGTGCAATCCTGTTAAGATTAAATTATGTGGCATGCCACACCTTTTGAGGAGGATACTCCATCCCAGATTTGTTCATGCTGCTTGTGGGATAGAATGGGTCAGTTAAAGAACATGATTTGCTTGTTTCACAACACTTTGTACATACTGAGACTGAAGGAGTTCCCTACCACCACCACTGGGAATGAATTCTGGGGCAAAGCCCTTGAATGAAGACTGATTTAAGGTTTGGGTGTTGTGCTGTGTGCTTGTGTGTGGTGTTCACCTGTTTTTTTAAAAAAAGCATAATGATGAGACCAATGCAAAGCATGCAATGTATAAACATTTCAGTTTCTAGTTCTAAGATAAAGAGATACTAATCTATTTATTTCCATCATGATTATGCTGCCAGTAGGCGACAGTGTCAGGAAGGATATGATATAGATGATGGCAAGGAGAGAGAGAAAGGTACCTTTAAATCTGTGGTGGAACAGATCATTTGGGGTTATTTAGGTGGAACCACAGACTTCTGCATTATGAAATCATCTAGGAAGGCTCTGGATAGAAGCAAGTTCCCAGTCAGATGATGATGAGCCCAACCAATATTGCATCTTATGCTGGCTCACTTCCTTGGTAAGGACCTGTCTTTCTAACTTCTAACTATAGGTTCATGATCAAATTAATACAGCATAGCAAAGTCTTGTGTCTACCTTCCCTTTCAAAAAAGATATTATTTCTGATCAAAACACATTCTTAATACTCACCTGTAATATTCACAATCATATTTATTCTCCTCTTTTATGTTTTCCTTTGCCCTTTCCTGTGTTCTTCTTCCTATTGGACAAATTGGGTCTCACCTTTAAAGAAAAAGTGTCAAAATTCAAATTCATAGTGAACACACCTATGCAATTACAGTGCTATGATTCTACTTTAGCTGTTGTGGTTCTGTCCTATAGAATCCTGGCGTTTGCACTGTTGGGAGGGAAATTGAGAATTCTCAGCCAGAGACCCCTAGGCCCTCACCAAACTACAAATTTCAGGATTCCATAGGATGCAGCCATGGCAGTTAAAGTGGAATCATAGCATTATAATTATGTAATGTGCCAATAAAGCACAAAGATTTGTTACAGTTGGCCCTATGTGTGTGAGTAGAGCTCTCTGTGTGGATATGAGAGGAACAGAATGTCATGCAAAAGGCAGCCTGGCAGTACCTATAGAATAGACACAGGCTATTTGTCTTGCCCTGATCATTTTGTATGGAAGTATTTCAGTTGCAGTAACTTCTAATTGCTGTGATCTAATGATATTTCAATGGGATAGCTCATTTAGTATTTAAGAACTTTTTTCCCTTCAGTTTTGCAACTGTACTTTGTTTCAATCTGTGCTGAAAACTGCTTTGGATCCCGTCTTAATAGAAAGGTGGCACATGCACTAAATTTAAAAAACAGGTTTCAACAGTCCCTATTTATTACAACAGTGTGCAGACTGCTGACAGGCTCAGTGAGAAACAGAGAGCTATAAATACAGACTTTGGAGATGTGCTCCTACTAATATCACAGCTTGCGGTTGTTGTTGCTGTATGCCTTCAAGTTGTTTCCAACTTATAACAACCTGAAGGCAAACCTATCAAGTGTTTTTCTTGGCAAGGTTTGTTCAGAAGGGTGGTTTCTGTGCCTCTGCCTTCCTCTGAGGCTGAGAGAGTGTGACTTGTCCAAGGCCATCCAGTCAGTTTCTATGGTGGAGTGGAGATCCAGACCCTGTTCTCCAGAGCTATCCAGTGGTCAAAGCCACTATACCACACTGGCCCACTCAAAGTGCTAGTACTTACCATTAAAGCCCAGCATAGCATGAGACCCAAATACCTGAAGAAGGACTTCAGGTGCCACCTTTCTGCTGCTCATATCTTAAGATCTGCTTAAGTCTTACTCAAAGATGCTTCCCTTTTCAGAAGTGTACTCTGTACAGTCTTCCCCATCACATTTGGGGGTTTCACTTTCACTTAAGGCAGTGGTTCTCAACCTGTGGGTCCCCAGATGTTTGTGGACTTCAGCTCCCAGAAGCCCTGAGCATTGACCATAGTGGCTGGGGCTTCTGGGAGCTGAAGTCCACAAACATCTGGGGACCCACAGGTTTAGAACCACTGACTTAAGGCCACTGTCACCACAATTCCTAACCCAAGGTTGGGGCACTAGATATCATTTTGATATCAATAATTCGGCTCTCTTCCACCAGCCCTGTAATATTCCGCTCAATACAGGCTGGCCAGAAATAGCCATCCTGACACTTCAGGAGACCTCAAAGGCAAGTGTGCCATTATGTATGCCCGCAACTCACAAGAGAACTCCCTGCCCTGAGCAGGCAACTTGGCAAGTTGAACTCTCAACTGTCAAGCACCCCGCATTTGCATACTGGCTACCTCTTTGTTAATTCGGACTTAACTCAATCATGCTAAATTCTGATCTTTCAGAGGTTTTGTTTCCAGTCCCAAACTCATTGTTTTCCCCAAGTACGGAATAGCCTGTGGTCACATTTCTCCCTATAAAAACCCCTGATTCCGAGACCTTCTTCGGATCGCTCCCGATTTCCATCCCGCCTTGCCGCTGCCGTGCTTGGTGAACTGTCCCCTCAGTCTCACATACTGAGACTATGCACCTTCAAACTTTCGCAGTGATCTACCCGGGCTTCGGGACAGGTGTAGTATCACCCAAATCAACAATCCCTCTTAAAATTCCCTCTGTCCCACTCAAACCTTTATTTTCTCTAGTTCTCTATGTGATTGTGTTGCATACACTGTTTGTCTGTATTTTACTAAAGATCACAATTATTCTTATAACCTGGGGCGCTTCTTGGCTTGGCCTGACCCCATAGACATTGGGTAAAAGATTCCACTCTGTTGCCCTGCCTCTCGTATTGCTAGCTTGTGCTCTTGGCTAATTTCCCCCAACTTATATAACTGAGAGCTCATTTAGGTGTCCCTCCTGGGACCCCCAGAAAACAGGGTAACACCACTGCCTCCCCCACGCTCCCCCTCCCATTCCTTGGCCTTTTGCCCAGGCGCAGGGAGGGGAAAGATCTTTACTCCTCTGCACTCTCCCACCCATTGCCCATGCCAACAGGAGCCGGCAGGAGGGTGCAGAAAGGGAGATCTTCCCTTCCCCACACTCCTCTGCCTGTCACCCCAGTAGGTGCATTGGCAGCAGCCGGCAGGCAGGTGCAGGGAGGAAGATCTGATTCGCCAGGGGAGTTATTCATGGTTTTTTGACATTTGCGATGGTTCTGTGCCCCTAACCCTCATGAATGTGGAAGTCCTACTGTAATTGCAAAGGAAAGGGTTTTCTCAGAAGGGAAATACAGCTGGATATACCGTCCCTAAATCTTTTTGGCACTAGATTGAGATATTTTGGTTTATTCAGGCATTTTTTCAGTTTGCCTCATGATTTTGATTTGCTGTCTTTTAGGATGGTTGTTTGATATCAGTTTTGTGTTTTGTTGAAGTAAACTTTAAATAATTCTCTTTTTCCTTTGTTGTGAGTCAGCCTGGAATCTGATTTAGTGAAGGTCATATTAGAAATATTTTAAATCCATAGATAAATAGTTACATGGGGCTCATGGGTAATTCAGAAAGCTCTGCTTAATGTCAAAGATTGGATTATTTTGTCTATACTCTTCTTCTCTCTTGTGCATCAAACAGTCACAAACAGCTCTCAATGACTGTGTATGTGGTTTTGCCTGCCTCCTCTTTCTCCCTGTGCATCTTTTGTCTGCATCCTCTTGTTAAACATACGAGTCTCAGCACCTGGCTCTTTTTCACAGGCCAACACAGAGCCACCCAAGGCGAGAAGGGAGGATTCAAAAAGCAGGAGTGCTTTGCTACACGAGATCCAGAGAGGAACTCGGCTGAGAAAAGTCACACAGATCAATGACCGAAGTGCACCACAAATTGAAAGTGAGTCTTCAGTGTCTGAGAATTGCCAAAACAATGGAGACACAGACATTTTTAGGTTGAAACACTTCTGAGTAGAGAACTGATTCTGAAAATTTATTTATTTTTTGCTTGGTTACAAAATTTGAGAAACCACCATGTAAATAAGCCACTCATATTTGTCGTGAAAGCTGCTTATACAGACCTATGCAACTTAACCAGACTAGTTTGACTTTTTTCCCTGAGGATCCATCATACGGCCCCAAACTCATTGACAGTAGGACATAGCCAGATGCTATGCCAGTCCTTCACCATTTTCCCTAGACATGGAATGGCTGTGGGAGGTGGGCTGCAGTGACTCTACAGTATATTCAGGGTGGTTTTGGTTGGTGCAGAGGCAGGAAGAGAATACCTGTGTATGTCAACCAAAAAGAGACGTGTGCAGACATTCCTGCATGTGCCACTAACAGGATGCTAGCCATTATATGCAAAAGAAAATGCAGCATTTTTAAAAATGCCAGAAACTTTGATTGAAGTAACATAGATGTTTTTAAATTGTCTCAGACTGCAGGAGAAGGACAAGCAGAGATGGTGGAAGCTCAGGCACTGGCAGAAATGATGTGCCTCAGGCACTGGGGAACCTTTTTGCTGAGGGATTTCCTGTTCTTAAACCAGTAGGCCAAAGAGACCTGACAGGTAAAAATATTGTAACTGGGGTCTGAATAAACATTTCAGAATGTATGTTCACATATAAGTTGGACAAAATGAACCTGTTCTTTTGCGTATAGATGCATTTGCTCTAAAGAAGAGGAACTTTTTAAAAATAGCCTTTTTTGCTTGATGACAGAAAAGCTAAAACATCGAAATATTTTCTCTCTTGCTGTATTATATCAACAACCTACTTAACTACCCCCCAGGCATGGTTTTCAACTTGTAGATAGAACCATGAAGATGAATGCAGTGAAACAATAAGAAAAAGAAAACACTTCATGATAGGCGCTGTAAAATCTGGCTTTAGAAAAAAAAATAAAACAGCACTAAAAGGCCTGAGAAGGGACAAGGAGGTTGAAAGTGATGTCACAGAGATACTATAGAGGCCTCTCCAAAGATGTGTCACCACAGAAAAGTCCCAGTCTGGTTATTACACATCTTATTTTAGAGGGGCCAAAGCCAATGAGGCTAATGTTAATGCAAAGCAAGTTAATATGGAAGCAGGAGGTCATTCTTGATTCCAGGCCATTTAGAGTTTTATACCGCAAGGGTACCTGTCTGATATTGGAAGCGAAGTAGGGTCAGACCTATTTAGTATTTGGATGGGAGACTGCCAACAAATATCAGATGGTTTAGGTTGTATTTCAAAAGAAAGAACTTGCAAAACTGCCTCAGAGTATTTCTTGCCCAAGAAAACCCTATGAGATTCATGGGGTTGCCATAAGTCAACTGGTGCACCACGCGCGCGCGCACACACACACACACACACTCTCACCAAAAGCAATCTATTGAATTTTGCTTGAAATCAACTGACAGCCAGTGTAGCGGTTCCAAAACTGGCACAGTATGCTTCCTATGTCCAGGCATAGTTAACAAACATACATGCTGTTCTGTGCTAGCTGTGGTTTCTGAACAGTCTTCAAAGATAATCCATTGTATAATGCATTGGAGTAATCAGGGCTGGCTATCACTTAAGAGAGAGAGCTAGTTTCCTGATTCAGGCATTAGAGCAAGAGGAGCAGGGAATCATGTGTCCCCT
Organism: Iguana delicatissima; assembly: GCA_948472985.1. Classification (NCBI taxonomy): domain Eukaryota; kingdom Metazoa; phylum Chordata; class Lepidosauria; order Squamata; family Iguanidae; genus Iguana; species Iguana delicatissima. The sequence goes on along the minus strand of CAOKZL010001728.1, from coordinate 183,869 downwards.
CACTACACAGTAGGGGCCTTGCCATGTAACTAGAGCAGTGGTTCTCAACCTGTGGGTCCCCAGATGTTCATGGACTTCAGCTCCCAGAAGCCCCAGCCACTATGGTCAATGCTCAGGGCTTCTGGAAGCTGAAGTCCACGAACATCTGGGGACCCACAGGTTGAGAACCACTGAACTAGAGCAAGGAGGCACTACAAAAGGTGCTCAGGAAAACCACTGTTGTCTTACGGCAAATACCACAGCAAGAGAGCAGTCAGTGAAGTTCTCTAGAGCAGAATTCCCCCTACCCAAAATATGACAAGGGTCTGGCAAGAGCAGTAGCACTTGAAGGGCACAGTGGCAGTGATGAGGGGCATAGTGGTGGCTGTTGGGCTGGATTGCCTGTACTCAGAGCTTGCACACAACTGCTAGTTTAAAAGAGATGTTACCATTGCATACATAACTGTGTCCAGTTATCTCTGTATAAAAAATGCTCTCTGTCAGACAAGGAAATGAAATTTAAGCTACCGGATGATAGTAAAAAGAAGAATGGGAAATGAGGATGTATGTCAAATATGACTGATTATCCCCTGTAGTGGATAGAGGGAGTAATGGCACCTGAACTGAAGCCTACCCAGACTGTAGCAGCTGTGCTACAGGACTTCCCTCTTATGTTTGTAGAGTATTAATTGAGATGTACATGAATGATTGAGAGGCAGCTGTGGATTTCTATAACAGCAGGTATGTGTCTGAAGGTGGAAGGACAGCTGCTTTGGCCTGGCTTCTTGGGAAATGCTTACATCACTTCTGTTGGCACTGCAGTGTTTTTAAAAGTTAGTCTTTTTTGCATTGGAGTGGCAAGCAGGAAGGCAGATAAGCAATGGAAATGTATGACAGGGAAACAAGATCTCCATTTACAAAGAACACAAAGTTGGGGGGAGACCTCTTCCATCTTCTTTGTTTGCTTTTGATGAATGCGTTCAACCACTGGGTGAATAATCTGTGCTGCTGTTTTTATGAGTAGATGATTCATTTGGTGCTTTACCTCCCAAAGGTTTTGTTTGATTTCCTCAGGTGGTAGGACTGGGAAGTCGTGTGCCATACGAACGTCACTGCCCCCAAAGTCTCCGGAGTCACAGAACAATAATGAGAAAGCCAATGGGAACTCCCACATCTCACCGGAGAGCCCAAAGCCAACAGACCAGTCAGAAGCATCCAAGACTCAGCGGCCTTTGCCTGCTCGTCCCAGCATCCCAGCTCCTCCTCCTCCACCACCGTTGCCCCCACCTTCCTCCAGCAAACCTTCTCTTGTTTTCCCTCCACCTCCACCTCTTCCCCCTCCTCTGGCTGAAAGTCCTGACAAACTCACTTCCCCAACCATAGCTGCCGCTTCTTCACTCCCTCAGAATGAGAAACCTCCTAAATCTCAGCCATCCCCTTTGCATATGCCACCACCGCCTCCACCACCTCCCTTACCACTAGTGCCACCCTGTGGGGTCTCAGGTAGAATGCGTGAGTGCTCTTCCTCCCAACCTGACCTCAGGACCAATCCACCTTTGATGCCACCCCCACCTCCTCCTCTTCCTCCTCCTGCACCCCCTATGTCCACCTTTTCCTCAAATAGAGCATCTTTGTCATCCCCATCTTCACCAACCTCTAACATTGCTTCGAGCGGCAATAGTGACACTGCTCCTCCACTGCCCCCCAAGTCGCTGTTTGTGCAATCCCAGTTGGAGAAGTCTAACATTCAGTCAATGCCTCTTCCTCTTGCCCCTCCAGTCACACAGCAGGGGACAGTAATAGTACAGAGAAGACGGCAGGGAAGAGGTGCAGGTAAGAATTATGCTTTTTAGCTGCCTCTCCCTTGTATGTATCCCACATCTGGGATGTGCAAAGTGTGGCCCTTAACAGTGGCAGAGCTAGGAGTATGTGAAGTGGGGGGTGGGAGGGGGGGTGGCTATGGCACGTGGGACATGACTGCTGTGCGTGGGGGCACAGCCAGGGCACGCGAGGGCATGGCTACAGGCCAGGATGCCCCCCAAAACATTGCCATCTGGGGCAAACCACATCCCTGTCCCTATGTGTCTGGCCCTCAAGAGGTTGCTGAATTGTAACTCTAAGAATCTCTCATCATTGGCTATATAGTGGCTAACACTGCTGGGAATGGTAACATCTGGAGGACCAGACTTTGACCACTGCTGTCCTGCAGAGTTCATAATGCAGTCCGCCCTGCCTAATGCATATTTTTAAGTATGGGAGAAAATGAAAGCAGAACGTGGGAGTCTCAGGCCCTTGGTACCAAATCCAACTTTGTGTGGTTTCCCAGAATCTGGCCCATAATCAATCAAACAAACAATTATGTTAATTATATCCTACTTTTTCCTTCAACAATGGTACTCAGGGTGGCTTGGAGAATAAAAATACATGCAAGTAAACCTTCATTTAGCTAAAAACAATACAAAAAGTTAAGATTAAAATAATACTTAAACTGTCTGCAGAGTTTCAACCATACAAAGTATTAATGCAAAAGCACGGGTTAACAATATAGCACAAAAAGAAGAGCTATAATATAAAGCAATCAGTTCCCAAATGCCTGCAGGAATAGATGAAAAGATAGCAAGGAGGGAGCCTAACTTCTGTAGGAAGGGAACTTCCCACCGCTGGGAGCAGCCATGGAAAAAGCCTTCTCTTGTGTTCCCATGAAACCTGCCTATGAAGTGCCTCCCCTGGAGATCTTAAGAGTTCAGGCGTGCTCATATAGGAAGATTGTAATAACATTATTTGGGGAGTTCCTAGCTTTGGCCCAAGCTTCTAAATGGTTGAAGTGTCTGTCATAAGGTCTTAGTTGTGGACAGTAAGAGCTTTAAGCTAAAATGTGCTAGCATTTTTTATTTCTCTATTTTGCCTTCGGCCATGCCCACTACTAGAACACAGCCTCCCATACCTCTTAAACTGAATTAGTCCCTTGGGTTGAAAGAGGTTCCCTACCATAGTTATAAAAGATCACTCTTACGGTGAGCTAGAAGTGTATTTTAACAAACAAGGATAAATAGATGGGAGACAAAGACTCATTCACTACTTTGGAGCTGTTCAGAATTCCTTGATATTTAACTGTTCTGGGCAGTTAAAAATGAAGGAGGGAGGAGATCTTCTATGTCAAAAAACAAATGCACCAGGGTTTTTTCTCCTTCCTACACTGGGCTAACTTCTACGTGCAGTGTCGGGCTTTTTGTTAACTCAGGCACCATTTAAATGTGCAGTTTCAAATGCTGTAATTCCAGTGGGGCTGAACATGGTAGATCGATTTTTAGAATTGAGCAAAATGCTGTATTTAGATTTTTGAGAGTCTGAAAGTTGTTGGTGTTAGACTGTTGGACTATAGCTGGAGAGACCTGGGTTCAAATCCCTGCTCAACTATGATGGTTAGAAGGAAGTAGGGCACATGTTCCACTTTGAAGTCCTTTGCAGAAGGATGGAAGAGAAGTATAATAAAAATGAAAACATTTCCTTATTCAATGCATTGCTTACCTGTCTTCTGAAATCTTGCCTAATGTTTACTTGTCTTAGCAAAGCTGATGCCACCACCTGTTCCTCCTGCAAGGTCCCCAACAACTGAGCTCTCAAGCAAGTGCCAATATGCTCAAGTATCTCCATGCCTGGTTTCTCATGACCTCTATCCAGCACTCAAGAATGGAACTGCTGTGCACATAATGGGTAATATTGCTAAATTTATACCTCTTTTCAAAGAAAGCAGAAATGACAAGCTAGCAATGCATGGTGACTTCAGCGTTAGTGTGGGCAGTGAATCACCTCCAGATTTTATGTCAAACCCCACAGGAGCTATCCAAGGTGCTGAACTGTACCCCAAAGCAGTTTCAGTACCTCGGATAGATCCTTTAAAATCTAGATAAAGCAGCCATGCTGCTTTGTTTTGTTTTGTTTTTTAAAAAAGAAATGTTCCACTTAGGAATAACAATACAAAGTAAATAATGTTTTACAATTAAAGCAAATGCACAAAGGAAGGTTATTTTTCAGTGTATAATTTGAGGCTTCCTTGATTTAGACTTTGAATATAAATGTAACTTTATATAGTAATTCTGAAGCAGAAAAACAAATGGTTATTGAAATGCAAAATTCCACCTCTAAGTAGGAGTTGTACATGATGAATTATTTCCAATGACTCTTGCTTTGAATATTTTACTGGATTGATTAGTAGTAGGGTTGGATTTAATAGGTGAAGAACCAGGTTGCAGAAGAGAGTACTATGATTCTTTAGTCCTGTTCAGTACCATTTTCATACAGTTTCTCTAATGGAAAGCTGTGGAATATGTGGCCTTTTAGATGTTGTTGCACTCCAGCTCCCATCTCTCCTAGGCAGTGTTCCCAACAGTCTTGGATAATTGATGTTGCAATCCAATGTCATCTGGAGGGCCACACATTCCTTATCTTTGTTACGATGCATTTAGGATAGGTTTTTGATTATTTCTTCACTATAATTTAAAAGTTTTTTTTCTTTTTTCTTGTTTTTAATTCTCTTTAGATGACTTTGAGTCTAAATTTACTTTCCATTCTGTGGAAGAATTCCCTCCACCAGATGAGTTTAAGCCATGTCTGAAAATTTATCCTAGCCAGGAAGCCAGAGGTAAGTTGCAAACCAATACTACCTGTGTTCATTGGCAGAATGCTTAGAACAAGAGTGTATTTGAGCTGGTTACATGGTGATGACTTGCAAATCTTTGTAAAAGAGTAATGAAAGGAGCTAACCCAAAATGGAGCAGATCCTTATCAAACAGAAATTGGATTGGATCAAGTTATGTCTGCAAATGTTTGATCAAGATTAAATGGTTAACATTAAACGCCTCCTGTGCATGTGCTACAAAATAGTTGGCTTTGGTTAGCTGCTCTACTGAATTGGTTGTGCACATGGAGAAAATCTCACTTAACATTCTGAGCTGGAGGGAAACGTCTGTGGGAAAGAACATTCCATCTGTAATGTATCACATTATTTTGATCAGAACAAATTTATATCCTGAATCTGGTAATTAAGAACTTTGCCATCACTGCTTCCAGTACTACTTCTGCATTGGCACCAAAGGCGAGGTAAAACTTCTGGCATAAAGTGGTGTTGCATAAATGCCATAGGAGTGGGATAGCATGCAGAGCTGGATTATTGGAGCAATTGATCCAGGCTTCTCACTGGCTAAGGTCCTGTGCTGAAGGAGAAAGATGTAGCTTGCTTCTCTGTCTCCTCTTTCAGTTTCTGAATCTCCCAAAGTTTCTGAAAATACTGTATGTTGCTTGAGTAACCGACTAATGGGAACTGAGCATGGGATCAGACTGTTAGTCTGACAGAAACTGCAAGTTCACATAAGAGTTTTATGTTGCTCAGGAGAAATATTAACCACCCAGCCTTACTTGGGATAATTATTAATGACCATTAATTAATGTTCAGTTTCAACTGCTCCAAAGGATGAGTGCCTATGCCTTTAAATGCTAAGATATTCCTCACATGAACATCAGTCTCAGTTGCCCCTAAGAGAGCTTGCCTCTCTTGATCAGCTAACAAGCATGCTATTCTGTATGAATGAAAAATTCACTAATTTAGTGCACACCACAGAGCCTGTTTTTGAATTCAGACCATCCTAAACATACTATCTCAATTTGGCAAAAACCCATCCTACTCTTTTGTGCAGTGTGGAGGCAAACAGGCAGAAACATAATTTTATTTAGATAAATGTATCTATATTTTTAAATACTGTCCCATGGTCCCTAGCACAGCATACATATGCACAAAGATGGGCAAATATTTTTGGAGGCATTCTAGATCTTAATCCAATAATGCTGGCATGGATGGCTTTTATCTACCACAGCAACTATTGCCACAGCTGATAACAGAGTTTCACATGCTGTTACTGTAAAGCACAGTATTGGGCAGAGAGTGGGTGTGGCAGAAGTGCTTTGAAGGACTATTTGTTTACCATCTCATTCAGCCCATCCCCTAGACAGAATGAATAGGTAATGGCAAGCTATATAAAGCCATTTTGTAACAGGACAAATCTGTCCTATTTGTTAAACTCCTATGCAAACCACAAAACCACATGTGCATCATTGGTTTCAAAGATATCTGAGGGCTTACCTTCTTCATGCTGCCTTAAGTGAGTGGTGAATTGTGCCGTAGTGCCAAGATGCTATTTGATGCTGATAGAGTGGTTTTTTGCCAGTGTACTTATGCGGGAGGGCCATGACTGCCAACTAGGGCCCTTTCTGCATGTAGGGAAGGAACTGCGCGAAAACGGGACTCACCGGATTTCTTCGGCGTCCGGTTGAGTCCGTTGGGACGAGGAGCAGTGTGAGCTCATCACTCCGCACTGCTCCGGCATCCAAAGTGGCGGCTTCCAGTTGATGGAGGCTCTCCACCAACCTGAGAAACTCGCTAGCCTAAAGCCCGCCCCCGGCAGATCTGCAGGCATGCACTAGTGCGCGCCGCAAATCTCCACCGGAGCGCGGTGATGGAGCAACATGGAGTCGCACGCTCCATGCTTTTTAAAGACCTCTTAAAAGAGGTTTTTAAAAAGCACGCTGTGCGACCAATGCCGGTCACTCTGAACCGGACTGAGGTGTGGAACTACGAAAAGTAGTCCGCCCCAGTCCACTCCACGGTGCAGAAGATCTCCGTCGGAAGTCGCTTTGCACTGTTTTAATAGCCCAGTGCAGAATGGGCCTAGGTTATGGTGCAAGGGAGCTGTCTTGCCACAGACACACAACAAGCCAATCAATGGTCACCCAAGTTGTGGGGACAGAGCTGTGCCTTAGCATCCAGTTAAAAATATTGTGGAAGAAGACTGGATACTTCCTTGCACAATGTCCAAAAAATAGAAATTAGATTAATATACATCTAATTACATTAGTGTATATCACCAAAAAGATTCTGGACTTGGTGTCCTTGCCTAATCTTTTTATTGATTGATTGTTGGGCAATGGTTTGTGAATTTTATAGCTAGTTTTCTCCTTCATTTTTACAGATAGTGCCAACAATCCTCCCTTAAGAGCACAAGTGAGATGAGAAGAACCAGGTAACAGGAGCATTTCTGGGAGGCTCAACAGTAGCATTGTAAAATGTAAAAACTTGTTTCGATAACCAGTTAATACCTGCAGCTAAAACTCATGCTGTACAGAAGACTGTAAAAGGCTGGTAAATGCTGGATGGAACTAGAATGGCAGTGCCTGGACTATTGGGAATTGAAACAGAGCATAATACAATCCTAATTGCTTTCGAATTGTCCTGAGTTTATTTTAAATGCTGTGCAGTACGCAGTATAATTTATATGGTTCAAGTCCACATATATTGGGCATATTTTATTTGCACATAATTGTTCAGTATGCAGTGGTTTGCAAAAGCAGAAAATGCTGAGAGTTCCTGCTTGTTCCACCCACTGTATATTAGTTTAGTTCCACCAACATTGCTTCCAAAATGCTTTGGTGTTTATATGTATTCAGGGTTTATTTCTTTTCCCTCTTAAGAAAACTTCATATTGTAACCTTTTATAAACCCCCTTCTAGTCCCCCATGAATATCCTGTGAAGTCGCTTTCCAGTATTTGCAGTTGTACAGTTTTCCAATGGAACATAACCATGTATGCATAGATGTATATGTGAGTGTGAAAATAGCTAGCAGTATTCTCTCCTACATCAGAGGTGTCTATCATGCTGCATATGTATTTGCGGAAGACTACCGTATCCTAAAAGAGTCCAGCTTGTTATTTTTCGTGCCAGACTCAGATGCATGCACCCTTTGAATTAGGAGGTGGAGTGTGACTTACAAGTTATATCAACCACTGAAATAAAGCAGGGGGTAATAACAGTACATATTGATAAAGGAGCATCTACAATCTGCAAATGGAGGTCCTGACACTACAGAAGAGTACCTATGGATGTCCTGGTATTTAAGATGCTGCAGAAGGCAAAGTTTCACCTTAAACCTCCTTTTCCTCCCCAGCAAATCTTAAGGACCAAACTCTGAATGATACGGCAGATATACCTCTAATAGTTTTTCCACTGTTTTTGCTTTAAATGAAGTAAGGATCAGACATCTTCATCAGAACCAAGGGCCCATTTTCCACCATGGGGGGCACTATGAGTCACAGCACCCCCTTCCAATTTTTAGAAAAAATGCATTTTTGATTGAAACAAGGCATGAGGGGATGTGCCTTGTTCTAAAAGTGAAGGAGGCTTCCAGGGTGTAATTAATCTTATTCTTAAAAAGGTAGTTTCAACTGGGAGACTGTGGGGGGTGCAAAGCAAGCAGGGATCCTGCTGCCCACCTCTGAACTATGGGTACCTGAGGTGAAGTTATTCTGAATGTTAAAATACGGGGTTAATTACCTAGAAAAGAACATTAATATGTGTGCTGCCAGTTTGCTTTTCATTAAAATAAAACCACAGCAGGCAACCTTCACATGTGTCTGCTATGTGATGCCTAGCTTGGCCTTAAGACTGGGGTATCAGCATTTTTTTCAGTATACCACAGTTCTTTGTCCTTTATTTAAGGAACAATGGGAAATATATGTGTCTTGCTGTTCTGCACAAATACCATTTTTACTCTTGTTTCACAGGGGAGGGGGGAATGTACAAAAAAGCAGAACTCATTTTAGCTAGCTTTAAGAGCAAAGTTGCTCCTGCACAGTTAAAATAGCAACAAGGAAAGCAGCATCTGTACGAACAGATGAATGGGCAGAAGTCCTTGGGCACAACTGCTGTTCACTGAAATAAGGGGACAAACGTCTTTAAATTTTGGGCCATGGAATTTCCCTGTTTTGGTTCTGACAGGCAGAAGGAAAGAAAACCAATTTGAGAATCACCTATGGAAATGCCCTGAAAGTTCACTTGTCTGGCCCGCAATTTAAAAGCTGAAAGAAAGATAAAATGACTTTTCCCGCGTACAAAATTATCTGTTGTAATACATTTTCAACTTGCCATGTGGAATTTAACTTCATCCCATTCCTTCTGTATTGAAGCATGCAAATCAGGCAGTTGTTTAAAAGTGCTTTCTTTTAGATTTGTAAATTAAATTATCTTCAAAACATGCTTCTTTGCAAAGTATGCAGTGTTATTGTTTGGTAATTTTAAACGTTGGACTTACTCCTACAAAAGCCTGTAGAAAATGTACTTTGCACATGCTTAGGGGCATTCTCTACTTCACAAATCAATATTAAAGTCACATTCTTCAAACACAAGCTTCCCCCGTCATCCTTTTTAAAAAAATCTATTTTCAACTTTATCTTTTACAAAGTCCTTCCTCTACCCTTACGCATGTAAGCTTATAGAGGTGGTATGAGCTGCACCACAGTGTGTGGACTGGATTTGAGTAATCTTGAATTAAAACACAACAGAAGGCATCTAACTGTACATTAATTTTATCCTTAGATTTGTTTGTGGGGTAGGAGGCAACAGCTGCTTAAATGTTATCAGGAAAAAGATATGAAGTATTTGCCCACTCAGCAGTTTACTCTGTGCAGAAACTGTTTTATTGATTAGTTTCATCAGCATCGCCCTACTAATACATAAATCCTAGATGATTCACACTCTCCATACATACTAGTTTTCACAAGAAATATGTAAACAAAGATTTAAACATTCTGATTCAAGTGGATATTGGGCATTTCAATATTACCAGGGGGAGGAAGTGTGACCAAATTTTGTGACATATCTGAAATATCTCCAGTTTTTACAGAGGAAACTACACAAACGAGTGCATTTTATTTTACAGAAGAAAGCTTCCCAATGCTTATCTCCATACCTTATATTTACAGTTCTCTAAGTTCAAATGCCTTTGGATGCCTCTCCCCTGACAAACCATCTTTCAAAATGAGAACTTAAAATTTACATTTCAGATGATGGTGGTAGAAGAGACATGGGCCTCCAGATGTTCTTGCTTGAAATGTGCACCATTGTTCAGTGGTTAGAGATTGGCTTGGTGTGTATGAAAATGCAGGCCAATTCTACAGACTGTCCATGTGTCAGACATAATGTGTGAACAATGAGGAACTCACATTTGCATTCATATGGACTACATGTTGATATATCAAAACAGCCAAGTAGAAAGGCTGAATCTCTGAACAAGTGGAAACACATGCAGAAGGACCCATCTTCCTTAACTGCCTGGGTCTGTTTCAAAAATTATATTTACTTAGAATATTTATTTGCCATTCAATAATAGAGTACACTATATTTAAAAAACAGCTTAAGAATATTTAAAGCACACTTAATTTAATGATAAAGAATTCTGATGTGTTTGAACTATAGGACTAGCAGCACCATTTCTCAGATCTGATCACATTTACTTGACAGTTTCATATGCATGATTATTTTATCCTATCCACCATCGCATACCCTTTTTTAAAAAAAGAATCCTATTACAGTAGCAATCACGATAGCTGAGCAGGGCTGAGAATTACACTGCCCTCCAGATGTTAGACTGAAACTCCCACCATTGGCTATGCTGCCTTGAGGTGCTAGAAACTGCAACCCCATAGCATCTAGAGGACGTTTTTCTCACCCCAATTTAGAACAAAAGGTCTACATTCCAACTAACAGAGAACTGAAATCTGTATGTAATCTGGATATACTTGACAAAAAGCAAAGCACACAAGGAAAATGACTCAAGATACATTTATCCTCATTCTGTTTAACAGACCAGTTCAAATTTCACAATGCCCAATGGATCAGTCAGTTTGATCATTGAAGAAAAAATATGTGTATACATATTTCACATTTATGCATCAGGATTGTTGTACAACTGTGAAGTCATACAACGATGTAATGAAATCCCAGAAAGAAAGAAAAAAATTGTACTGAAAATTGCTACCTTCCTTATTAGCCCTCATAAGATAACCCAAGACTAGTTGAGTCACACATGTAAATACTATCCTCCATGTCCTTGTTCCCAAAGGACTATAGATCTTCATGTGAAGCTACAGAGAACATAGTCAGAAGTCCTGCACAACCAGAAAGCCTGCATTATCAGGGTCCCAGTTACATAGACTATGTTTAAGCGTCTTCATCTGGATGAACCGTTTCACTCACACAGATAATACACATACATAGGAAATAGTAGGGCCTGGACCTCCTACTCACTTATTAAACAGCCACCCAAAGAAGGCTCCTGATATTCCAAAGCAGTATTATTTAATAAGGGTAGACACAGATGCATGCAGCTGTTGCTAAACTGACCATATAACCATTTGTGGCAGAGCCTGCCAAAAATAATATCTCTGTGCATTCTCCATGCATTCTAATATCAAGTTGACATCAACAGGAAGCTTCACTCCCATAAGATGTTATAGCTTTGGGGGAAGGGACTGTGTGGGACTGCATTTTTAGAGAGAGAGAGAGAGAAGTTTCCTTCTGAAGGAAAAATCAAGAACCATATTTTGATCACAGGAACAGTATTGCCTAGGAAAAACAGAAGTCCTTAGGAATGATCAGCTACATGGCATGAAAAGAATAAGGACTTTGCTCCATAGCAAATACCTGTGTGTCCCCCATCTTCCTACCATCCAGAGTTTATATGGGGGAAGATTCAAGGAGAGAGATGTCATACAGAGATTACTGGTAAATTTAATAGCTCCAGTTGATCATCCTACTTCATATCTGCAGCCTCTGTGATAGATTTGCTACAAAAGCAGGGAAATCCATGTGATTAATTCATGTTTGAAGAATTTCATTACAATTTCAGGCCTATAATGTGACCACAAGTCGTTATTAACTTCTGTGGAAATAGCACGGATACAAATACATTACTTTAATATGTTATGCAATTCCAGCTTTAACACTGATGCACTAGCGTTTTTGATGGTGTAAACAAGCAGCACAGATTCTGACCATTTGTAGTTTGTTGCTTTTCCTAATGATACAGATCTTGCAGTTGAACTCTTGTTCTTGATTTTTCCTTCAGAAGGAAGTCTCTCTTTCTCTCTCCCTCTCAAAGCACTCAAGAAAATTTGCAGTCATTATAGCTACACTCTTCAAAAATACACTTAGGAAAAATGGGTTATGTAAACATAACCTGCACAGCTTGATGTATGGAAAGGAAGGGGTGGGGAAGAAGCAAATTAGACAACCACTAGTTTTTCAAGATGTACAAAATTCAGTAAACCTAAAATTAGAACAAGCAAGGCGCTATTCCATTGCTAAAGTTACACCATAGGCAAGGAACTGTTTCAAAACTCAGTACTTCTTTGTGGAAACGCTCGTTTGGAACGTACATGCATCTGGTACATTTTCTTTTCTTTTCAAATTCAGTTTTTAATAAAAGTTGGAAAGGAAATTCTCCTGGGTAATTGACTAATTCGAAACACAGTATTATGGACTCTGCTTGTTCGTTGCTTTAAGTTGTCTTGAACAAATGAGTCAAAGCATTCTGCATTACATTAGCCAACATGCATACAGTAACTGAACCAGTCAATGAATGCTCTCTTGTGATAACACACACAGGACAACACATGATGAGAAAAGGGAAAGGAATGTGTTAACTGGATACAGCTACTGAGGAACATCTCTCTAGAAAGACGACGATTTCCTCAAAAATTCGGCAATATGGCAAGATTATCTTTCAAGGCCTGAAGAGCTTCATGGTCTTCTATGCAAAGGCTAACAGTGTCTATGATCACTGAAATAAGAAAAAAATAAAGCTTTAGTATTCACAAATTCACAAGTACAAATACAGTTCTCAATGTACAGTGAATATATGTATGTAGAAATATCAAAATCCATCTGGAGACTTAACAAAACATCCACAACTAAAATAAGGTGAGGTTCTCATTCACATTGGTGTCCAAAAGTGTAGCACAGCCCATGAAGTAAGTGCAGATTTAGGAATGAGGTGCAAAGAAGTCAAACAAACCACCTGAGATGATTGATGCTTCTAAAAACAGCAGTTGATATGAGGATGTGAAAATGGAAATATGAAAAACACTCACTTCACTTGAAGAATTTAATTTCTGTGTCAACGCAGTCATAGAAAAGGTCCTCAACTTCAGAAGGATCAAGAACCTCAGAGCTGGTTAGGATGCTCTCCATTGCTTCCAGCCCTTGCCTTTCAAGGTTCAACATGATTGTTCTTAGCTTCTCACCTTTCTCCTGAGGGAAACAATGGCCAATAGGAAACGTTTGTAAAATGACTTACATCATGAATTATGTGAAAACTTGTATGCACATCCAAGGGACATAGCCAAACTGTAGCCTAGCCCTCAGAATCCTGTCCATCTGAAGTCAGAATAAGTAGGTTCATTCCAAGCTTCTTTTCATGGGGTCAGAGAAGTTTGCATTTCACCCATGTATCTTCTAGGATATGATGGTAGCTGGAGAGTAATAACATTGGAAGGGCCACAGGTTCACCACCTCAGCCACATCAACTGTGTCAGATTAGTTAAGTATAGCACAAATGAATGCAATAAAATACAACCAGCCCTCCACATTTGCAGGTTTGACTTTGACAGATTTGATTATTTGCAAGTTTCTTCCACCCCTGTCCTTCCCAACTCAAGTGCCTCTTTTCCAGGGGAACCTTCCTTCTTGGCAGCTTTGATCTGCCCACACAGCCCTTTAAAAATCTTCCTTTGGTCCTCCCTCTCCTCCACCAGCCACTGCCTGGCCAGCTATGGACAACTCACGGCCCAATTTCTCAGCACCACAAACCCTTTCCCAGTGCTGCCCCCCAACAAGGAAGGAGATGGACGAGAGGGGGGAAGTATAGGGCCACCATCTCCTCTTCTTCTCCTTTCCCTGCCCTGGTTTGGCCCCTGGGTGCCCATTGTCTCCACCACACCTTGGCCCCCTTCACACAGGCACACACACATACATTTCACCCTAACCCTAGCTAATGTGGGAAGCCAACTGTATTTACAATTTTCTCCAGATTTTACTGAAGCATTGGAGATATTTTTGCCCATCTTATTGCTAGTAGTTTTATTATTAATGCTTTGGCCCTAGGCCATTTGCATACATAATTACTAAAATCAATAAATACAGTGTCAAGATGCAGCAATATAAAACACAAGATAAAAATGCAAGATAAAATAAACCGGATATAAGTCTTACATATTCTAAGAAAAAGAGGCATCCAATACAATTAAGATACAGTAAATAAGTCTTATTGGATGCTTCTTTTGAGTGACAGAAATACCTAAGGAGAAAATGTTTAATCACTAATTTAAAATCGCCTGATGAATATAAAACACATGACCATTTATTTTGGTTCTCAAGACAAACCAAACACACTTACTATATGGTTGATGAATTAATATTTTAGCAAACATTTCTCTTAACTAGGGCAGCTGTTCTCTTTGATTTTCAGAGGTTATCATTTGAAAAAAAATATAATCTTTCAGACTTGGCCCAACAAAATGAGGAACATAGTAATATTCTCTTCTCAATCACTGCACAAATCAACTAAATACATATAATTCATCGTCAGAACATGGAGCCAAAAGCCAGTAATGTTGAGAAGGGATATGAACCTGGTGAATGATAGTTGACCGGTCTGGTTATGGCAAAGGGTTTTCTGCCCACACATCCTAATATCCTACAGTCTCTCTTGATGCCAGAGGTCAATCAATTGCACCACCAAGTTGCAGCTCCAAAGTGACCTTTGAGAAGCCTTGTGTTGGGCTAAGGGTAATCAAGCAGCAAATGCTCCTGTCAAAGACATCCACTGCAGCTCTAGGGAATGTGTGCCTGTGCCTCTTTCATACTACTATGATTTTAGGAAGGAGCATATAGGAGAGGTTATTTTGCAGTTCACTTTTCTGCAAGGATAGTAGCTCTGCAGTATCTTGCCCACTCTACAGAGGGAAGAATCCTGTTGGTGACATACATGGGAGTAAGTTGGGCTATGTATGTGAGTGACTTTTTAAAGTCAGTGTGGAATGATGTATCCAGCTGCCTCTGTACATTGCACATTATGCAATGAAGTAACAGCTATATGCATTCACAGTTTCTCATACATTATGTGTGGTGGCATTCTGGACAGGGACTGCATAGGGCTAGCACAGGCTAACTTTTCCAGTGGAGATTTATATTATGGTAAGATGATATAGGATCTTGGTCAGACAGATGGAGACACATTGTAGAAGTGGATAGGATACAACTTAGAATGCCAAGGAGGAAGTTACCCTTCAACAGGCCTCAATGAACCCTTCTAGGACCCACCAACAGCCACACCATTGCCAAATTTATGTAGCAGCTGCCAACTGTGATAATGCAGTTGCTGCTGAGAGGTGTAAAAATTTTTGAAGTTCATCTAAAACCCTGAATACTGACTGTCTTCAAGCTCCCATTATTGTCTCTTGTGAATTAAGGACTTTGAGACTGCTCTGACTGTCACAAGGCGTGACTGCCCAAAAAGATCTAGTAGCACCTTTTGAGACTGAGAGAAAGAAGTCGGTAGCATAAGCTTTCCTAAGCTACCAACTTCTTTCTCTCAGTTAGTCTCAAAGATGCTGCAAGATCTGTTTGCAAACCAATTCAGACTAATATAGCTATGTCTTTGAATTCTATCACCATGACTGTCCAAAGTTAGCCAACAAAGATGCAAAGCTGTCAAGAAAAAGTGTAGTGTTCTGTTTGTTTTCTGGGTTAGGTCAATTAACAGGAGCCAAGAATTCCCTCTGGGAGTATTTCTGACTTCTAAAATAAATGGAATTGGAGTTTGTTTTTTGTTTTCAGAGAATAGGGTAGAGCATGCCAGTTTTGTTAAAGTGGCTTAAAGTATTTCACCATTTATTAGTTTTGAGTAGAAATCTCATCTCAGTTCTCTCTCTCATTTATAATTTTCATATTGTTCCTAATTGTTCATAGTAC
Source organism: Iguana delicatissima (assembly GCA_948472985.1). NCBI lineage: Eukaryota > Metazoa > Chordata > Lepidosauria > Squamata > Iguanidae > Iguana > Iguana delicatissima. The sequence continues at coordinate 168,033 of CAOKZL010001728.1, read as the reverse complement.
ATGTTCCAACACTCTGTCAGTTTGACTATTTCTGCTTCAACAAAATTTGTTGAAGAAGAAATTGTCAAACTGGCAGACTTATTGAATAATTTATTGAAGATCTATTTTCCAATTCTTTACAGAATGTCTTTAAGTAAATGGAAGCCTCCATGTAGTACCATATTTGCTGGTGTATAAGACGCATCTTTTTCTCCTAAAAAATACCCTCTGAAAATCAGGTGCATCTTATACACCAGCAAATACAGGTGATGCTAAATGCATAAGGAAGGAAGGGGGAGCAAAAGGAGTTCTCCCTGATGAGGTAAAACAGGAAGGTAAGGGAAGCTTGGTGTAGCACTCCTTCCCTTCCCTTCCTCTCCTGTGCATTTTCACTTTGCTTGGAGTTCTCTCTGCCAAAGCAAAACAGGAAGGGAGGTGGGGGAAGCCTAGTGCAGCGCTCTTTTCATTTCCCTCCTCTCCTTCTCATGTTGACTCTGCTGACAGTTCTCCCTCCTGAAGCAAAACATGAAGGGAGGAAATGGGGAAGCCTGGTGTAGCACTCCTTACCTTTCCCTCTTTTCCTGTACTTTTTGCCTTGTCAGATTTTTTTTTCCTGAAAAATACTCCTTGAAAAATGAGGTGCATCTTATCTGCCGATGCATCTAATAGGCCAGCAAATACATTAATTTGACTACAAAGAACTACAAAGAACTCCTATATATTTCATGTGGAAACTCCTCAAAACTCATGAGGCCTATCAACAAAAACATCAACAACAGATATTGAAGCAGCATCATTTTTATTCCTCCAGGGTATCATTTAGTTTATAAGCTATATCAGTCTAGGAATAGAGAAATCCCAGGTACTTGATGACTAGGGCATCTGGAAATTTAAATGCCGCCACTGAGATACTGAAACAAATGTCAGATGTTAATCTTTTTCTGTATGAACCTGCCCGAATAATGTCACAGATGGAAGGGGGATCTCAAGAACCAAGTGATCCAATGCCATTCGTTCTCAGAAGTCTTTGACCTAAACTCAATTTTTTAGCCAAACTAGAACAGACCCACTGAATCAATGGGATCTACCCAAGTGTTGACTTACCAAGTTCCCACTGATTCATTCAACAGATGTACTCTAGATGGGACTTCCAATTGGCTTTAGGTGCTTTGTATCCACTATCACAGAGGTAGGCTGGGTAATGACCAAGATATAGATATCGGTCATGATGCTATGTTTTTAAAATCTCTCTTTAGAAGGACTTATGTGATACTGCCTCTATCATGAGAAGGGGGAAGGGGAAGGGAGATGAAGATCTTTTTATATGCCCAAGCCTTTTGAATATATAAAATGTATTTTAATATTGGAACTTGCAGTAGCTTTTAATAGTTTTATCATTTATGGTCCTGTACTGAGTTTGTTTTATTACACAATAGTGATGACTTAATCAGTTTATGCAAGGCATTCTGGTAGCTTTGTTAATTGAAGTGTGGGATAGGTGCAATGAATAAATGTATACCTGAAGTGCATTTTTAGAAATATTGCATGCATGGCAGAGCACTTCCTGATTTACACTGCTATAAAATGGAAATGGGCTGCATGTTTGAATGCTCCGCTCACTACCGCCACTCCCATCGTGCACTCAGAATACTAGCACTGAGAGATGCCACAGATATCCCACTCAGGTATCTGCAGAGGTCATACTCTCCTTTGAAAGTCTACTGTGACCCAGAAAAATAATTTGTATAACTTTTGAGAGAGAAAAGAAATGCAGGATGAATTTTTGTTTTCACCAAATCCTCAGTTATGGGATCTATGACTGCTGTATTTTCATAGCACTGATTATACAAATCTTACCTCATCTTTCTCCATGACTGATAGGGCCCATTCGTGGGCCTTGTATAGTTCGTGTCTCCGGTCTGGTTTCTCCTGGAACCGGGGTACTTTCTTTGCGGGATCATTACTACCAAAACTAGGTGACTGAATTTTAGGTACAAGTTTCACATCATCAACAAAGATGAAAGGTTTAAATATGGACCTGAAAAAAAGAAAAGATGCATTGCCAGTTGGTGACAATGACTGTAGTTAGTATTATCATCTAGAAATCTTATGTGCTTGATTAAAACAGAAAAGCACACATTTTTAAAAAGCCCTACAAAAGCCCTGCATGTATAAACTGCATGAAATAACTGGGTCATAAGAAGAAGAGGTATTTAAGGACATTAGGAAGACTTCATTTACTTACAGTGTGCACAACAGCAGCCCCTTCACTTTCGTGAGGGTTCAGGATGCAGAACCCTTGCAGAAGTGGAGGAAAAAACATGAATAGCTCCCCCCTTCACTGCCACAATCCCCCTCCCATCCTCTACCAGGGCTCCCTCCTCCCATTCCTTTGCTTTTTGCCCTGGTCCACAAGGCCTCCCTTTCCACTCTGGCCAGAGGCAAGGGAATGGGAAGGGAGAACTCCAGAAGGAAGAAGGAAATTACACGTGTGCCTCCTTGCCAATTCTCTTGCCTTGCCTGGGCCCTTGGCTTTATTCTCCATGCCCAGCACAATGTAAGGGAATAGAAAGAGGATAAGGCACACACCCATCTCATGAATTATCAAATTTGCAAAGGTTAAATCTGCAAATCTGGAGAGAGAACTGTATTTTAATGCCTTCTAAACATTCACCTTCCAGGACTACTTTTTACTTTGGCTGTTAAGGATCAAAGCTCCTTTCTTTTGTTGTTTTGTTACTCCACTGAATTCCTTAGATAACTGAGTGCTACTTTATAGCATGGAAAATATATCAGCAAATAAACACGATTTTAATCCTGCAATCTTCTGTGCAGAACAGCTCTGCACAACTGGAGCAGATACTGGCTGTGTTTAGCAACACTTACAAGGCAACATGGCTATTTTTAGGGGAAAGTCTACACACATGTTCAGACTGACTAATACTAAGAACTTCCCTGTCCCTTTCTGGATCATCTGCAACACCATCAAAAAGATCTGTAACACATTTTATGCACAAAAAGAACTAGGATTTGGGATTCATAGCAATCTTCCTTCAAAATAACAAAGCTCTTATGGGAAGATTTTGTACATTTGAAATGAATACAGATTTCGTAAGCGTTTTGGATTATTAAATACATATAAACTACAGTGTAACAGGTAGTACAAAATATCTGTCTTTGTTAGCTGTGCTTTGATAATTGTGATAGCAAGAATTATTCAACTGTAACAAAAAACTTTCAGCGAAATGTAAGTTAAATTAATTTTTACTCCTCTCTGCAGATCCATTTTATTTTTCTTCCCTTTTGTTTATGTGGAAGCTATCATGTTAAAGAGTTTGCTCAGTTGCAGCTGGTGTCTTCCAAGTCAATGAGGTCATGATTGTGCTCCAAGCTGTGGCCCAGATTTTATCCAAGACACTAAACCTTATCTCCTTTATATCTGTAACTTGGACAGTTCCTTTAATGTTCAATCTAAAGCATGGAGGGGATTCAGCCAAACCACCAGCTGCTGCAGCTTCTATTACAAATTCCTACATCAGTACTCTGAACATTAACAATCCTACAATGGGAATATTTAAAGGATAACCCCTACTTAAGGAATGCTAATGAAGAACTGTTGATCTTTCTGTGAAGATTTGCAAAATGATTGCTATTTTCCCCCAATACTTTAGTCTACTAGGGCTATTATACAAGTACATTCAGCAGAAGGGATGAAAGCCCTTGCTCTGATAATGATGAGTTGTACTGACAGAAAGATCAGCATTGTGTAGGAAATGCTGAATCAAAGATGACTCAGCTAAAATTAGTGCACTAAAGTCTTTGGAGAAGGAGGGGTGCTATGGAAAAGAAGGAACACAACATGACACCACCATGTTCACATTCCCTGTCTGAGAGAAACTTCCAAACATTTCCAAGGTATGCATCTATTATTAAAAATCTCTTCCCTTCACTCACTCTCATTTGAAGTCTTATCCACAATGAAAGCCCTAACAGCTACATATGAGGAGGACAGACTTTTGATCCTCTAGACCAGTGGTTCTCAACCTGTGGGTCCCCAGATGTTTTTGGACTTCAGCTCCCAGAAGCCCTGAGCATTGACCATACTGGCTGGGGCTTCTGGGAGCTGAAGTCCACAAATATCTGGGGACCCACAGGTTGAGAACCACTGCTCTAGATCAGGGGTAGGCAACCTCACATGGGGTGAGGGCCATTTTTCCTCCCTGTATCCACCTGGAAGGCCACACTAGTGAGTTTTAGCACACCCAAAGTGATGTGAAATCACCTCTGGCCACCACTCTGGCCAATTATCTGTCTATTTTTTCTCTTTTTTGGTGTTTTTTAGAGGGCTGCATGGCTAGGGGAACAAAAACACTGCATTTTTAAAGATGGCTTTGGCACATTTGGAGGAAAAAATTGCACAAAAATCCCCTCCCTCTTTTTTAAAAAGCATTGGTGGGGCTGGGGGCTGGAGAAGTCTTCTGGGGCATCCCAACGGCAGGACTTAGGGGGCCCTGGGTTGCACTTTGCACACACTTTGCACACCCCTATTCTAGATGTCTTTGGATTTCAATTCTCATCAGTCCCATCCACACATGAGCAATGGTTTGGGACAATGCTAGTTCCTCATCATTCCCAGTAGATGTTTTTACTGAGGTGAGATAGAAGAAGGCAGAAAAGAGAGTTTGATTAATTTTTTTGCTTGTATTCTTCAGCACACAGAATAGTTCACTATGAATACATGTGGATGCTTTTAAAGCAAAATGCAACCCTAACCTTGACTCAATATGGAAGTATGATAAACTACCCTGATGCAGGAGAATCCACTGCATGAACACTTGTTGAATCAACCTGGTTTTCAGTCAGGCAAAGGGAAAGCCCCAGAAGCTAATATGGCTGCATTTAACCAAAGCAGGTGCTGTCTGAGGTTAAGCCTCATAGGCCTTCCTTTTAAATCAGTCTCTTCCCATCTAAACTTACGGCAGCACTTGCAGATGTTGACCTTTTATGAGGATTTGCAAAATGAAGTCCTTTAGTGGCTTCTTTGCATTGAATAATTTAGCATCAATTAACAAAAGTTTGCCAGATTAAGAGCCTTATCACATCATGGCATTATACCATCATAGTGATGCTTTTTCCTCAGCCTTATTGCATGATATCATTGCTCTCCAGGAGCTATTGCATTGCAGGGTTGTTGAAAATGTGTTTATCTTTCACAGTGGAAATAATCTATTAACAGCCCCTTTTCCTGCAACAATTCAGTAACCAGTTTAGGTGTGGATGTCTCATAGTGCTTTCTTCCACCACTGATCCATTAGTGGGTATGGTGTGGGTGTGGCCAAGTTATCCTTTCCTCAAGTGTCATAGTGTGGTAACATCGTACCATCATGGCACTATTATAGCTAGAGGAAACAACCATGAAGTGAGGGGCAGGGTACAGGATTCAGTAATGACGCTTTAATGCGGATGAACAAACCATGTAAATGATGCTATTACTGCGCAAATGCAGCAAGGGTACAGCAGACAGTATCAACAATCAGCTCTCAAGGATTTCAAACAGAATAATGTGGTATAAAGGAACAGTGTGATAAGGCTCTACGTTTTCAAGTTGCATAACTAGATGTTCATTCTCGAGACTCCAAGAAACAAGCAGCAGGATGGCCAGAAATTCTTCTAACTTACCTTGATGGGTCTGGGGTGCCTGTGAAATAATGGATGCACGGGGAACTAAGATTCTGAGGTAATACAGATACCATGCTGGCTGTAGTGAGAAAATCTTCTGAATCCACACATATACCTCCAGACTTATCACGCAAGACATCAATCATTGTTTGCACAGTGATGCTGCCTGGGGGAAGATTGGAAATCAAAGCACAAGTAAGAGTATGATCCTTAACTGGATGGTAAATTGGGATTTAGAGTGTAACTGAGGCCATTTCCGCACTAGCCTGTTATAGCGCGATGATTCCACTTTCAACATCCTCTGGAATCCTGGGGTTTGCAGTTTCGGGAGGGGCCACCTGGCCCCTCCCGAAACTGCAAACCCCAGGATTCCAGAGGATGTTGAAAGTGGAATCATCGCGCTATAACAGGCTAGTGCGGAAATGGCCTGAGACAAAATAGAGGAGACCTTTTTGTGCAACAGGTGGTACCTGCCCCAGCCCAAAATTGCCATTCAGAGTTTCCAGAGAAAGATCAGCAACATGAAAGCATTACAGCTCCCACCAAGAAGAATTGCCCCTAAATGAAATTTTCCTTTGGTCATCAGCATTGCAATGAGTGAGACACTGGAAATCAGGCACACCCAGAACTGTTAAATTTTCTGAGATGACATTACCTTGGTAACTGTGCCTGCTTTTTCTTTAGTGCATATTTTTTTACACAGCCTACTTTTTGAAGAAGCTGCAAGTACTTTTAACATAGCAGTTTGCAGTGAGATGTCCAACATGAACCTTCCCCTCCACCTTGTCTTCAAAAAGTTCTTTGATAAAAGAGGACCAGGAAACTGCAACTCTTAGTTAAAGGATAAGGGTTTTTTTTTTTACCCAGTTGAAAGCTGTTTTTTCTGAAAAACTGCATGCAGTATCACCGCTTTCTCATGTGAACAAATACCATTAAAACCGAATACAGCACTTATTATCATCTTAGAAACTTGAAAGCTTTTAAACTGAACTACAGTTTAGTCCAGTAAACACTGATTTCTCATCTGTTTTTTTTTCCTTGTCTTAACTAGGAATTAAGCCTCTGCTTTTCCTGAAAGAGTGAATGGTACTAGGACAGGTCTGGGCAGACTGGAACAGTCCAAAGAACATCCATATCTCATTTTCAAGCCCCTGGGACTCCTGTCGGATGCATCTGCCCATTTTCTCAAAAGTGGAAATAATCCAGCAGGCACTTCCACTTTTGGGAGAAGGTTGTATCAGACCTCCAAAAGGTCTCTTTCTCTGCCCCACAGCCTTAAAATAGAGACTCTTCCGCCTAGAAGTTTGCAAGACATGATTCTCAATATTGGTGGCAGAAAAGAAACCAGTGATGGTGTGTGATTGAGGCAAGTGTCCTAAGAGCCATAGTAAGTCACATATAGCTTAAGTTCCAATCTCTCTTCTAGATAGAAAGAAGTTATTCCACAGGATTATAGGCCAAAGGGATCAACAAGTCTCCAGTCTCACAGTCTCTCTCACACAGATATCCATGTACATCCATCTCTCATAGGTATGACTGTCTAAAATCATTTGAACAATTGTCTCTGCTATCTTTTTCTACCATTTTACCATTTCTACCACTCTTCACACCTTGAGCTATAAACAATGAGCTAAAAAAATGTGGGAAAGAGAATGAGGAGAACAGATCTTCTACTTACCTTCTTGTTTTTCTAGGCTCTCCTTCCCCAAACAACAATCTGAATGATTATCAGACTGAGAAAACACTTGAGCAAAGTTGAATTCTGCATCCGTGGTCCACCATCCTTGACTTTCTGCATAACTCCTAAGCTCAGGGTGCTGTGCATCAATTTTTGTGGTTAAGGAAATCTGGTTGCAAATGCACTTTACTCCCTCTAGGAAAGAAGTTATTCATCAAAATAAGAGTTTTAAAAATGTGATCTCGTGCATGCCATTTATTCCAAGAAATCAATTTCAGTTAAATCCAATTTGCATTCTGTTATGTCAAATCAATTAGATATGCTATAATGCAGCATTCTCCATCTTCGTATCCTCCAGAAGCCCATGCTGGCTGGGATGATGGGATTTGTAGTCCAACACATCTAGAAGATACCAGGATGGAAAAGGCAGACATAGTGGGTCAGGAAATGACTCTCTCCACAGAACAGTACAAAGTACAAATGATAGGGCTATCAGTCTTATTATTTAATATTTAATGAGGGGCTGGCAAACTGTGGGTGTGAGCCACACAAAATTTCTCAGGGCTATACTTGAAACCGTCAACCATGTGGACTTCCTGATTGCACCTTTTTTTCTCCCTGGCCAGAAGAAGGGAGAACTGTCTCTCCTGACATCTTCTGAGGGTGGTAATATGGCTTTCAAATAGGTTGCATCACACACACACATACACTGTTTAACATTTTTTTTAAAAAAATAATGTTTTCAAAACAAGTGGGTGTCTGGACATTTCCGATGTTGTGGTTTTACATGCTTGCTCATTTTTCGAAGTCTCTGCTGCCCTCCCCACAAAACATCCTGGGATAGAAAACTGGACCCCAAATGTGCTGTTGTTGCCCTCCTCTGTTTTAAATATTACGGGCTTTAAATTGATTGCACGAATCCCTTTAAATCCAGAACAGTAACGTTTCCACAGAGCCAGTGTGATATAGAGGTGGTTTGGACACTGGGCTGTGACTCTGGAGATGAGGATTTGAATGCCTGCCCACCCATGGAAACCCAGTGGATGACCTTGGGCAAATAATACTCCCTCAGCCTCAGAGGAAGCAGTGGAAGAAATCTTGCCACAAAACCCAGTGATAAGTTCACCCTGTTGTGGTGGTGGTGGTGGTGGTGTGCCTTCAAGTCATTTCTGGAATATGGTGACCCTAAGAGGAACCTATCACATGGTTTTCTGGGGTAAAGAGTTTGAGATGTGCCCAGGGTCACCCAGTGGGTTTCCACAGCTGAGTGGGGAACTGAAGTCTGGTCTCCAGAGATGTAGTCTGATACTCAAAACACTATACCACACTGGCTCCCAGGTTTGCCTTAGGGTTTCCGTAAGTCAGAAATGACTTGAAGCCACACAACAACAGCAACAACAACATTTGCAAACCCTGATTTCACCTTGTAGTAACAAGGGAAAGTGCTTTATATCCAGTCTCGCTATTTCCCTACCTACCCTAACATTGCCAATTCGAACCAACAGTAGCTTTCTAAGGCCTCAGGCAGGAGTCTCCTCCACTACCTTCTACTTGATCCTTTTAACTGGAGATAAGCCATACCAATGAATTACTGTCCCATATGATGTAAGACCCAGTCCTACATTTAAAGTCTACATTTTAAACAGAGCACCCTTATCTTTCACATGTGTTTTAGCATACAAACCCAGTTCACATACAATCCCTGACTTTTGTTGAAATTAATTGGAACATACACACTATGCATTCATGCACAGTGTGCAACAATCAGGAAACACACGGAACTCTGGTCTGCGTTACAGTGATTTAAAAAATAATGTTTGGGATCCAAATTTAGTCATACTGGAGCAGGCCCATCGAAATGATGTGCTTTCGGTTAGGTAATAATGACATTCCACTGATTTTAGTAGGATGTGCATTTTGTGTGGCCAAATCTGGATCCAACCCAATGGTTACTTTCACAATTTATCTTTAAAAAAACCAAGCACTTACGCGGCAGGAAAAAAATCAGCACATGGGAGAGTGAATTTGATTGTCTGCTATTTTAAGGTTCTGTGAATGTCAGAGACAATGAGAAGCTGTTAGGAAAATGTCAGCAAGGCAAAGACCTTTGTGTTCAGAGAAAGAGCAGCGTGCCCAGTTGGGTGCGTGGATGCAAAAAGGCTTCTAATTGTAGAAGATACTCTCTGTCTATCAGCTGATCATGCTGGCACTTGAAATTCACTTGAAGAAGGAAGGAGGAAAACAGATGCTCCACAGGCAGAAACAGATTTCTGTAAGTGGAAAATGCTTTCGAGGTCCTGACCAAGAATGCAAATAGACAGCATGACAGAAGCTGCCAGATATTTTCTCAAAATTAGAATAATAGAATACCTGCTTTAAATTATACACTCCAGTCTAGAAATAACAAGAAGAAATGGCCATAAAAGTAAAAAATAAAAACAAACAGAAGATTATATATACACCTGCATGTACTTCACACACACACACACACACACACACACCCCTACCTGGATTCTAATATCTGCATATTGCCTCTACTACTGGTTTTTATTTCATGGCTATTTTTATCACAAGTCAGTTTTCTGTCTCATTTTTATGTTATGTGGTTTTGCCATCTAGTTTGTAAACATCATGGAGAACTTCAGTTATAGCAGGCCACAGAAGCATAAGGAAGTAGAAACAATAAATCTTTAAGGCACCACCAAAAGAAATGTACATACATATGTAAATTGCTGCCTCGAATAAAACTTAAAACAGACCTGTAATTTTTTCTGCTGCCCAGTATTTTCCAATAGTCTCCAGTACCCAAGATTCTTTCCTGTCCACGATCAGATAAGCACTCTGGAACACGTGGCATGAAGTCCCATCTTCGTAATAATTTCCACCTTGCCCATGCTCTTCCAAAAGGGAGACAATTACATCCAAGGATTCTTTAGCTGTTGCACCCCTTTCTAGACCAAGCCTGGGAAGCGGATCAAAAAATTAAAAGTACCTTGATTACACTGAAAGGTCCTTTCAAGTTTAAACAATCTGGCAAAAGAGAGGTAGTAATCGTGTTTGCCAACAGATAAAATTAAATCTAGAGCTAACCACTATTTGCTTACTAGTCATTCAACATGCTTCAGTTTGCTTGTTCGATTTATATCTTTCTGCCTTTCTTTCAGCAAGTTCAACATAGTATATTATCTCTCATCCTCATTACTTTATCCTCACAATAGCTCTGTGAGGTGGGTCAGACTGAAAAGGCTTAACTGGCCTAAAATGACTCCCTGAGATTCACAGCTCAGTTGAGGTCAGAATCTTGGTCACCCAAACCCCAGCACAAAACTCTAAGCACAAAGCCATACTAAGTGATCTATTGGTTCAGCCTGTTATAAACTTGGCATTTTTATGATGTATCAGATGATGAGATTACGGAAGGAATTAGCTGTTATGAGGGAAGCATACTGCGGATGCTAGAACACATTGACAATATTGATGGGGGGCAGACGAGTGCTTGATCCTCCTTTTTGACTACCTGTTCTTTCCAGCAGATGTCCCTCTAGTCATTTCTAAGGGACCACAGACATAAAGAGAAAGGAACTAGACAACAAGGAAACAAAGAGCTAACAGAAAGGAGAAGCAAGATATTTTTTTGAAGGAGAGATTTGCACAGGAGTAAGAATACAACACAGAACATACAGCTGTGCTTAATATTTTTTTAAAAGAAGCAGAAATTACCAACCAGAACAATACTGTTTACTGCAATCTCATAGAGAAAAAAATATACACAGAAACACTTTCGTGTAAATATATTTTTATTGGATTTTATTGGATTTTTTATTGGATTTTCACATAAAATAAACCAACGCATATTTTTCCTCCTATACACAAAAAGATACCACAACAATAACATACCACAAATAAGAAGACATATTATACATACTATGCATACCATATAAAAGAGCAGAAAGGAAAAAAAGAAAAGAAACGAGAAAGAAAAAGGAAAGAGAAAGAAAAAAGAAAAAAACTATAAAGTAAAAAACTTCAATAAAGAAGGAAGATTGAAACACAAGGGAAAGAAAAGAGAACAAAGAAGAAAAGACAAACCAGTCCTTAGGACAGACACATACAAACTCTTACATCTACTTACCCTCTAGTAACCCCACCTCCTGACTTCCCACATAATCTGACATCAGTTGATTTAATCCAATCAATACATATCCCTGAAGAAAAGGAATTTCCCTTTTTATATAAATATTTAACTCTATATCTTAAGAGTTCTAAATCTTCCAAATGTCAAAACCTAATTGAAATTTAGCACCCATTCTATTCTTCATGTAAAGTATATATGGTTCCCAAATTTTCCAATGTAATTGCATGGATTTCCTCTTCAACCAACCTAATAATTTATCTATTTTAGCTACTTCCATCACTTTTAATAACCATTCATGGATTAATGGAACAGATATTTGCCGCCAATACTTTGCAAATGTTATTCTTGCTGCTATAATCAAATAATATAACAATATTTTGTTTTCTGTCCTTTCTTCATAATCTATTCAAGAGGTATAATTCCAGTCTAAACTTAATTCTTGATTTTAAAATAATTTGTATTTCCCCATTCACACGCAACCAGTATCTACATGTTGGAAGGCTATCTAAGCGTAGGAAGGCTAGAAGAAACACCTTCAACAGTAGCAGATCAGGACAAAAAACAAAACAAAACAACCCTTGTTTTGCTAACTTGAGAGATCCTCCTCATCTCTCAGCTTCAAGAAGATGGGGATCAAGGTTGAGAGCACCACTGAATGGCAGTTCCTTCTCAAGCCAATTAGCAGCTAGTGGTAGACATTTTAACCAAGATTAAAGCGGAGGAACAAAGCTTTTAAAAAAGAACTCTGTGTAGTCCTAATCCTAATCGATGCTGCAGCCACCTATGCTCACATTTGTGAATATAATAACACTTCATTACATACTTAATGTCATGTAATTTGCTCATATATTACACTCTGAAGGAAAAGCTAAGAGGTAAAATTAAGAAATTAATGAAGAGATGCTGCACTTGTTCGGTCTCCAGGGTTACAGCGGTAAAGAGGTAAATTGGTGCTATTCCTATGTTTCTTTCCTTGAAGTAAGCTCTCTCTCTTCTTCACTCAAAGTTTTTCTTCTTCCCAGTGTTTGAATGGGAAAGTGAAATGTCAAGAAGCATTAAGAGGCAACATTAAATGGTGCAGTATAAGTTGGTACATATCATCCAGCTGGATGAGTCCCTTCTGTCCCTTCCCTTGCATTTTCCTCTCATTTCTCTGCCTTCTGTGGGCTTTTCTGTCCACTATTCTTGCATTCCACAGTCTTCTATAGTTATAAATACATCTCTCACTAACTTTCACATTGTCACAGAATCCAGTTTTCACTTGAGCATCTTCATTCTCTTTTCTTCACTGTCCCTTTAGCACACTCCACACTGTACCTATTATTGGTTCCTTTCCACCTCCCCCTCTGGCTGTCTTTGCCCCTTCAGTCAGGTCAGAGTCCAGCTCCGTCTCAGTCCCTTAACAAAACAAACTCCAAGAGGCTGCTTTCTGAACCAGAATAGCTTCATCTTGTCTGTACCTTCTATTACTAGCCCTAACAAAAGATCTCAGTTTCAGGAATCCATGTAGGCAGTGTATGTTGAATTAAAAAGAATTAAAAGCACAAAATCTGTGTAGAAGCTCACAATGTGATATTTGAATATAAGTGACCATGCATTCTCAGCCCTTCAGCTAAAATCTGAATGTTGATTTATTTACCAGCTGATTTATTTATCAATTATTTATTGATCATTTTTATTTCTATCCCATCTTCTTTTTCCAGAGTCAAGACTTAACACAGTTTACAGCTTAAAAGAAATGCAATATAAATAAAAATATACAACAGATTATAATTATAATGTTATTAAGCTATGAATACAATTAAAAAAACAATTTTAAATATGCATTTTAAAAAGTTTTTAAAAGTAGCTTTAAAAACACCCTATTAAAATTTCCTTCAAAAACAGTTCCCCAAAGCATGCTAGAATAGAAAAGTCTTTGCCTGAAAAGCAAAGGACAACAAGGACAGTGCCAAACTAACCTCCCTGGAAAGAAGTTCTAGAACTTAAGACCAGACACAGAAAAGACCCTCTATTTATGCTGTAACTGATTATCATAAATATTATTTTATATTTAAAATCAGTATATGACCTTCAAAACAGATATGCTGAAGCTTTTACTAAAAGTGACAAAAATATCTGGGTTGCTAAAGCAAGACTGACATGTTTCATTAGTTTATGTGAGCACTAGATTCTGAAGCACAGACCAAAGATTGAGCATTCATCAGTAAACATATCAGAGGCCCTTTCATACTGCACAATTATAGTGTTATATTCCACTATAACTGCTATGGCAACATCCTATGAAATCGTGGGATTTGCAGATGGGGGTGGTATTTAGAATTCTTAGCCAGAGAGCTCTAGTAATTAATCTGTTTGTTGTTACATGTCATCAAGTTGACTCTGATTTATGGTGACCATTCCACAGGGTTTTCTTGGCAAGGTTTATTCCAAGGAGGTTTGCCATTGCCTTCTTTCTTAGGTTAAGAGAGTTTGTGGGATCAGAATCCTGGTCTCCTGGAGTCCTGGTCCAACACTCAAATGACTTGCTGTTGTTATTAACTGCTGTCAAGTTGACTTTGATTTCTAGTGACTCTATGAATGAGACACTTCTGAGTCAACCTGTAATCAACTGCTGAGGTCTTTCAGATTCAGGGACATGTTTTCCTTGACTGGGTCTATCTACCTGCAATATGGTCTACTTCTTTTCCTGCTCCCTCCACCTTATCAAGCATTATGGTCTCTTCTAGTGAGTCATGTCTTCTCATGATATGGCCAAAGTATGACAGCTTCAGTTTAGTCATTTTGGCTTCTAGGGAGAGCTCAGGCTTGATTTGCTCTAGGACTCATTCATTTGTCTTTTTAGCAGTCCATGGTATCTGTAGGACTCTTCTCCAGCACACATTTCAAATGAGCTGATTTTCTTTCTATCAGCTTTCTTCCCTGTCCAGCTTTCACAACCGTATGTAGAAATCAGAAATATGATGGCATGGACAATCCTAATTTTAGTATTCAATTATATATCTTTATCCAGGAGGATCTTGTCTAATTCTTTCATAGCTTCCCTTCCAAGTCCTAGTCTTCTTCTGATTTCTTAACTGCAGTTTCCATTCTGATTAATGACTGTTCAAGGCACAGAAAATCTTGAACTATTTCAGTGTCTTGATCAGACCACTATACCTCACCAAACTGCAAACCCCACGATTCCACAAGATGCAGCCATAGCAGTTAAAGTGCAATCATAGCGTTATAGTGTGAAAGGGCCTCAGAGGTGAAAAGGTAACAGGCACTCCTGAATTTAGTGAAGGCTGTAAATAACAAGGCCTCCAGTATTAGTTGCCATCTTGTATTCCAGAAAAAGTAATCTGTGCTCTACTCGGAGAGCTACTTAACCTGGAGGAATGAAAGATGAATAAATAAAGAATTTCCTGGTGTTGCATATAACCTCCTTTGGTAATCTGTCACATCAGTACCTCAAAATTTGGCTCTTCAAATCTAAACCAATCTCCCCTAACCGCGTTATCTCATGTAATAAAGACCAATGCTAAGCACTATTGGAATTACTATATTCAAACTTTCATTGTTGTGTTTTAATATTGGACTCAGCAATTACTTGCCTCAGCAATTACATTTAGTTAATTTAGTCCACAAACCTAGTTACACTGGGACATTGGGATACAAGTAGATTTTCTCTTGTTTAAGTCATTTTTGCAATTGCAAAGTGCTTTTGGGAATAGTGAAAATGGAAAACACATCATGTTGACCAAAGTTGACAGACAGAAGACAAATCCAGCATAAAAATCTGCATTGACAGGAGAATGGGAAAGAGGCACTTAAGGTACCAATAACTAACATAATTAAACAGACTTTGGATCTCTTGCTTAAGAACTGGCTTTCCAGTTAATCCAAATTAATATCAACAGATCTTCCTATGATAGATCGTAACAGCCAAGAACAGTTATGAGGCCTACACATGCATGATATCCAAGAGCTCTTGGTATACATTTGCAAGGGTTTGGGGCACAGAACCCTTGTGAAAGTGGAAAAAACACTGAATAACTCCTCCCTGTGATTCCCCTCCCATTCCCCTCTGGAGTTTCCCCCTGCCATTCCTTTGCTTCTGGCCCCAGCATGGTGGCGGTGGCGGGGGAGACAACCTAAAAGTCTTATGGGTACTTTCCCTTCGGACACAAAAGAGGGGAGTTCTGGAGTTTTAGCTACTTCTGGCAGCCATCTTGAGAAAGGAGGGGTAGGAACAAAGAGAGCACCTGACCAATCAGCAGCCAATACACAACAAAATGTGCAACTACATGGCAGAGACGACATGCCCCCGGCAGTGGGAGGGGGCTTTGCTCACCCAAGAGGAAAAAATATCCATTTTAAACATAAGCCTCCCAAGCCTGGGGTGAGGGATGGGAGGAGAAAAACAGAGGGGAGGAAGCAAGCTCAAATTCATGAAGGTCAAACCTGTGAATGTGGAGGGAAGACTGTACTTGCAAAGTCTGTCCCAGAGACAAACAAACCAGAGACAATAAAATTGTTTAAGAGTCTTATCTGAAAACTAAAGGGCAAGAGATGTGGGGAAGGACAGCTTTGACAAGCCCAGACTCTGACTATAGTTCCACTTCCTCCTATACTAGAAACTGACTTGGAATCATTTCCTTTCTACCCTTTCTTTTTTAATTCCCCACCTCCACCCCTTGCCATGATAGTTTTCTTGACATTAAGCTAATTTCACTGTGCTATTCAAACAAATTTTTGGCCAGAGCAACTATGCCACTCAGGGTCCTAGAATAAAATGGTTTTCTAGAATTCATTTGCCTACATTCTGTTATTTGGCAAATGGTTTCCACTGGAATGCAAGAGCCGGGGTAGGCCAACAACGCTTTAATTATTCCAGAGTTCCCTGTCCAACCCCCAGGAATTATAATGCACAGTAGGATGTTTTCAAAATAAAGAATAAAAAAAGAAATCCACAGGCTAGCTAGAGTTACAAAGTAGCTGCTCTTTTTTTAAAAAGGATACTAGACTGTATTCTCACATTCTGCATTCTAGCAGTTCAGTGAACCAAAGCTTAACAAGGTGCCTGTTTACTACTTTAATTAAAGACGACCACTAAGAATTTGATAGCACTGAGAGAAATTACTGTAAAATAAATATTATCAAATGGCACACTGACAATTTTTAAGACAATCTTATATTTGAAAGTCTTGACATGATGTGTGCCATGGGACACCCTTATAACACGTGTACCTACTGCTAGAAGAAACGAGAGAGTAAGGTGAAGAAGGCAGAAGGCATGGAATATTTATACTGCAACTGCTAAAAGGACAGGCATTAGCCTTAACATTAAAGCAACTGAAAGAAGAACTTAATTGCTTCTATAGGTCTTCCACAGGATGCACAAAAATGGCCTTCACTTTCTATGACCTGATGAAGATGCAGCTTGGGACAGGCAAAGTGAAGACTGCAAAACCACATGTGGACCCATCCTGCTTTTTGTGTGCAAAAAGCACATGTGGTTTTGTGTGCAAAAACCACAATCACTCCAAGAGAAAAAAATAAATCTCTCTCTTGCACACAAAAATCAGCAGTGTGGCTTACCACCAAAATTTAGTGGCAAAGCACTAAATGTACTAAGAGTGCAATTGTAACATGGTAAATTCCCTTACTTTGTATAGGAAACATTGGTTTCGCAATACAGCGCAACTGGCTAATACAAGAAGCCTCTGCCTTTTAACACCCTGTTATCTGATGACTCGTTCTTTCAGCTTCAAATTAAGGACGAGTTCATCAGTTCTTCTTGCCTACAAAGGCTTGCTTGGGACCGCTTGTGCAAACATATTGCTTGCAAAGTGAGTTGAGAGGCAGAAAAAATGCATCAAGTCTGCTGAGAGACTTTACAAGCAGTACATCCACATGGTCAGTCCCAAGTGACCCTCCATAAGTCCTTCATGTTCCCTAGAGTAGATGGGTTCCACTTTTCAACCATTTCCACTTTCTGACAGTGCTTTGGTCCCTAACCTGTCAGGTAAGTAGGGGAAGCCTATATAGACAATCACCTTAATTCAAACAGGACACTCTTTATTTATAGCAAGAAGTTTGGTTTTTCAAGCATTTCAAAGGCTAGCTGTTGCTGAACATTAAACTGAAGTTCATGATTTCCACAAGCTAAAATTGAAAATTACTCTATAATGAATGAAAATCATTCTAAAATACATTGCATTCATTCTATAATCATAGAACTACATATGCTCTAATATTTCAAGGATGAAAACTGGGCTATGTATGGACTGAGCAACATTAGAGTGTGGTCACAATGGCAGACATTATTAATGAGGAAGAGTACACAAACTAGAAAAGGCTGCAGCAGTTTCCTTTTGCCTAAGCCCACTGGGAAGGAGAAGATTTCACCCCCTTCTTTCTCCCCTGCTGAGTAAATTGAGCGCAAACTATTTTTTCATTTTGAATTCAGTTTACTTCAATGGAAGTAAAGGGAGGAAAGTGGAAAGAGAAGAAAGAAACTGGCACAATGTAAAAGCAGTTGAAAATTTGGGATGACAGAAGATTAATTGGGACTCTCCTTGCCAAACTGGGACAGATGGAGGGCATGGAATTAAAGTTGCAAAAAGAGCAACTTCTAAGCACTTGACAAACTTGAAAGTGGCCCTGCTGCAGTTGCCCACCCCGATACAGAATTCTTCAAAACCCCAGTGCTTGTGAGGAAGATGGAAATAGGCAGAACCACTTCTCCAGTTCATGTCAAAGTAAACACCTGATGCAAAGAAGAAAGCTGTATGTCTTTGTGCCCCAGGGAACCCAAGACCAGAGTTCAGACTAGTATTCAGTTTGCCAGTTTGCCTGACTAAACTGCAAAATATGGCTTTCACTACTACAACATTGAGGGATTGGCCCAGCATAATGAAGCAAACTCATGCCCATTCAGAGCTGCAAAGCAGTAAAAAATGCTCGTCATTCCCCAAGACTTTCTCAAAGACTAGCAAAGGCATAACATGGAAGAGGTCATGAAAGTGTAAGAGAAATATAGCAAAAGGATCCAGTCACATGAGGACTCAATTGCTATTTCTTCCCACAAATTAGCAAAAATATAATAACAAATGAGCCTACAGTCTGAAATCAAAAGAATACTTTCCTTATCATGAAATTAATATGGGAAGCAGTTTGACTGCCCATGCATTTCTGGTAAAAGAAATGCTTACACTGCACCATGTCCAGAATGTTTTACATATGCAAGACCCAAAGCAAAACTATTACCATTGTGCTAAAATGTCTTGCATAGCCTAAAAGAACTACATCAAACAGTGGAATAAACCATTCCTAAAGTGGTACTGTGTACCATCACTACTGATTTATTATCCATAACATTAATGACTGATCCATAGCTTGGTCATTCATCACCTACCTAACAAGATCCATTCCTACGAGGGCTTCTGTTTCTGAGCCTGGCTCTTTGGTGACTATGGCTTCGTTGGCAATGAAGACTCCATGTTCATTGGCTCCCATTTCTGCCCCCCACAGCCAGGGAGGTCTGCTCAACACAACGGCATTTGTTCTGGTCACTTGATCAATCTCAATGTACGTGCACTAGAAGGGGAAGGAGGAAACACCACATTAAATAAGATGATCCTTATTCATAAAACACATGATATGATCATGTTTATGTGTCAGACTTAGAAAGGTTTTGGAAAAGTTCATAGTTGGGAGGTTTATTAACAGTACTAAATACGGACACTCACTATTGAGAGGATTAGCCCTACCTAGAATTGCATTATGATGCACTTCAATTGGTTCAATTAGAGAAATTTGTAAAAGATGAGAATTCTGATTCTTGGATACAAATAGAGAGAAGCACATTACTTAATTATTCTGTGGAAATTTGTTTTTCAGATAAAGCTAAGCCATGAGAAAAAAATGAGTAACACATTCATAGGAAGGATGTTTAGTATACAAAACATTGGCCCTTTCTGCACCTTACCTTCTTCCGGCGCTGGGGTGCGGGGATCATGCAAGCAGCCTCTGGCGAGAGGCTCTCACATCCGGGGTCCTTCGGCTCCGCACAAACTGCCTGCTCACGCGAGAGCCCCACCTCTTCCTTCCGCAGTGCAGCCTGGGAGTTTCCCAGGCTGCGCTGGGGCAGGAAGTGCAACCAGTGTGGCTCCGGAGGCTCCACACGCGAGGTAAGTGTGCATGGGGCACAGATGCAATGCATGATTACGCACCATTTTTGGCTTCTAGCCAAAAATGAAAAGGTGCGCGATTGGTGCCTGCCGGTCCCTGGAGCATTGCACAATTGTGAGTGCATCGTGTAGATCGCTCGACGCTCCAGACCCTCTTTTGCATGGAAAATGCTGTGCGAAAAGGGCCATTGTTAGCACCAGCCCCATCACTTCTTTGTCCATTCCTAAAATATTCCCTCTTTAAACAGGAAGATAAACATAATCAATTTAAGGGATGGATGGATGGATGGAAAGAAGAGTATATAGAATAATTGATTTATTTCCAGTGGGTAAACCTATAAAACCTAACCAACCAAAAATCAAATTGGAACCAATAAAACAATCATGGCTGCAATTAATGCAATGAATTAACAATAAATTAACAAATAAATGCCTTTCAGGCTAAATTAAGTAAAATGGAGGGTTCATGAAAAGGTTTAATTATACTTAAAATATATGCAACAATAGTCTAAACAATACAAAAGGACAAGTTTCAAAATTATATTGACTAATACAAGAAGCTAAATTTGGCAAATCTACGGGAGTAATACTTGCTTGGAAATCAGACTTGGGGATAAAAATAGTTGAAGATAAATGGAATTCAATTTCAGGAAACCCTACCTTATAAATCACTATCAGCTCAAATTACAGAGAACACGTTGAAAATTATCCATAAATGGTCTTACTATCCACTTGACTTTCACGGGATTAATAGTGGAGTGTCAAAATTATGCCAGGGAATGTAGAGCATTAGGAGATTGGAACTATATATGGCTATTATGTCCAAAGATAGGTCTTAATTTGGATAAGCTAAGTAACAGGAGAAAAAGTCCATTTCAGAGGGGGATTACTTCTTATCTCTTATCTCTTATCTTATCTTATCTCTTATCTCTTTATTTCAAAACAAGAATGAGTATTTGCTGAATAAAGTCCTTATATTGTTTCTAGTCTGTGCTGCAAGGATGGAGATAGTTAAAAGTATGGAAAAATTAAAGAATCTTTTAATACAGAATTGGTTAAATAGGATATGGATCATAGCTTTATCTGAAAAATTAACATAAAAAGTAAGGTTAGAGAGCGGAAAATAAAAGAGAACTTATTTGAGGCCATATGAAAACCATTTATCAGTTATATGTGTCAAAAGCAATAGCAGTTTTAAACCACCATTGGATCAAGTGAGAAGATATGACTATTATTAATAAAACAGACAATCCAATAGAGGAAAATGTATAAGTAAGGGGACTGACAAGAAAGTGTTTTGTACATCTGTACGATTGAGAGAGGGCAGGGAGTCTGGATAAGATAAAAGGAAGACTTTAGATTATGACATTGTTTTTCTGTTATATTGTACATATTGTACTCAAAAAATAATAAAATCAATTTTAAAAATTGAAAAAAAAAACCCTTAGAAAAGATTTTAATCATACAAGGCTAAGTATCCAAGTAATAATTTGCCAGCTTGTTTTGGGCCAGGTACAAAGAACATGTGTCCCTCTAAATACTCTTCAACTGCAGTTCCCACCAGCTTAAAGCTGCACTGTCGGTGGTAAGGTCTGATGTGAGCTTCAGTCGAACATCACTTGGAGGGTCAACTATGTCTCCACCCTGTTATAATTATAGTCAGTACTTAGCACAATGTTTAGAAGAAGTCAGTGGAACCCACAATGACCTTTGGACTTGTGTACTTCCCACCCCAGAGGCAGGAGGTTGACCTCAGAAAGCTTTTAATTGTGCGGTTTGGTTATTAATAAAAGCAAGCTGCTATGGTGGGTAGGACTTTGTATATAGCCATTTTTTAAAATGTAATTTACATCATCTGTAACTACATGATTGTAAAATTGCTGGAGATCCTACAAATAAATCCTTTAGGTAGTATACACCAAATGAAAATGAAATGACAAAATACTCCATAGGGCTGCCTGAGGTTTTTGTTTGGCTTGATAATTTTTCATATGGGGCACTGGAACTATATAGACTATAGAAGCTGTGTAGTCCATCAAGGCCCCCCATATGGCACCAATCAAGAGGCAAAAAACACCCTAAAATGGATTATTGCACCTCAGAAGCCTCTAAGGCAGTGGTTCTCAACCTGTGGGTCCCCAGATGTTCGTGGACTTCAGCTCCCAGAAGCCCCAGCCACTATGGTCAATGCTCAGGGCTTCTGGGAGTTGAAGTCCACGAACATCTGGGGACCCACAGGTTGAGAACCACTGCTCTAAGGGGATATGCAAGTACTATATGTGCCTTCAAGCCACCTGTTGACTTATAGCAACTCCATGAACTTCACAGGGCTTTTAAAGGCAAGGAATATTCAGAGGTGGCTTGCCAGTGCTTTTCTCTAAATATAGCCAACAGCACCTGGTATTCCTTGGCAGTGCCCCTTCCAAGTACTAACATGGCCTGACGCTGTTTAGCTTCCAAGATCAGAAGGGATCTGGTACCTTGAGGGTATTAGAAAGCCAGATGGGATAGTGGGTTGAATGATGGACTAGGACACCAGAAGACCAGGGTTTGAATCTCTGCTCCACCATGGAAGCCCATTGCGTGACCGTGGGCAAACCCACGCTCTCAGCCTCTGAGAAAGGCAAAGGCAAATCCCCTCTGAACAAATCTTGCCGAGAAAACACTGTGATGAGTTTGTCTTAGGAACACCATTGAGTCAGAAATGATCTGAAGATAAACAATAACAAGGGACACAGTTGATAATTTTAATGCTCCCCCACATCTTTCACACCTCTAGGTATCTCCAAAATAAGCTTTTTGCCTAAAAATGAAACGACCTGGTCATTCTCCAATTTCAAAAAAGAGATAGATGTGGCCAATAGAGGGTCAATGTGGTGCAAAAATAGTGAGAGCACAGCCCCAAATCCTCTACAGTGTCCAGCTCCTGCATTCATCAGGACTTATTTGTGTTAACCCGAATTCTTGGTCCAGACAGTACGGGAGGCAGTGACTAACTAAAAGGAGAAGAAAAGCCAGGTGGAAGAAGAGAAAGGAGGAGATTTTGGGCCCAAGGCCTTCTGCAGATTGTGCACATTATACAGATATAACCACCATATCCAAGACACACATATAACAGCCCTAGAAGTTTATTGGCCCTAGCTGGAAAATAGCCCATGATTAAACATAACTGTATTTTCACAGATGCTGTGAATAAATAAAATATAAGGCAGGTGATCAATCAGTTTCAAACAGATTTAACATGTCCACTTAACACATCAGGCAAATTCAACATAAAGTGCAAAAGGCACTGATGGAATAGCTTCTAATCCTAAAGGAGGGAATTCAATCTGAATTTGTAGCTGGTATTTTTAGAAACATTGGGCTGATTAGGATAGGTATCCTCTCCCCTCTGATAAATGTATTTATGTTTAGAAATATGTCATAACAGATCTGTTAACAGCCAGCCTGACTTTATAAGGGGAACTGCATGCACATCTCATTTCAGTACATCCTTAAATAATTTTTCATCAGAAAAGAGACATGCTGCTTTTCTCACTAATGCCTTTGTTGTACAAATCACAATCTGACTCAATTGGGGTTAGACTGGCAGTGCTAGGATTCAAAGTACAGTACCAAATAGAACAATCAGTCCTCTTCATGATAAAAGCAAAAAAAGGAAATGGGTTGGACTTATGTCTCCTCGGTAACAGAAAGACTCCCAAGATATTTGTGGGCTAAAGCTAGCATTTCTGTATTGACACCATTAAAGAAAGAAAGAAGAAAGAAAGAAAGAAAGAAAGAAAGAAAGAAAGAAAGAACAGTATTTGTTTTGAGATTCCGCAGTGACTGCCAAAATGTAAATTACTATTTGCTCACTACCATTTAAAATTATCTTTAAAATTTTAGATGTTTATTTCATATTCCTCTTTCTGATTGTTTATAATTTTCTTTTTATATACTATGACAATTTCAGGTTTGTGTGGAGTGCATTAACACATCTCTTCAGCGCCCAGTTGCAGTACTTGCTAATGTGCATAGAAAGATGCAGAAGATGCAGTGTCATTTCTCTCAAACACTGTTCTTCTCTCACACATTTAATGATCAATAATGATAAATTAACTGACCTGCCCCATAAGCCTACACTGGATCACACTACATAGACCTGTGTGTTCCTTCAGTCTCTTCTCCCGAACAGATAGCTCTGAGTTGTATGTTTAGAACAACCTGGTTTGCTTTGCTAGAGGTCTCCATGCCTCTTCTAGCTGCTCTCACAAAACCTATACATTTTTCTTGTATTCTGAATGGTGAAATTTCCCTCAGAGGCTACTGTCCTGCTGTTGTCTGCAGAAAATTTCACAGGTCAGATTTCAATGATAAGGCATATGGCATAACGATAAGGCATATGGTGACATTCAGCCACATCCTTTATACCATATTACAAATCAGATGAAATCGAGCACACTTTGTCCAGGACGCTAGGAACAGTACCAAATTTAAGAGGCTTCCTGGCCAAGTCATAACAAATTTGTATTTGGAACAAAGCAGGGAGGTTTTCATTCTAACAGAATAAGGCAGAGGAAAAGCCAGAAATTTTTATTATAAATTTTCAGAAACCAAATGTTAATTTAAAAAAAAATACTGTCCATGAGAGAGAACAAAGAGAGCAGAGGGTGAATGGAAAGGAAAGAGTGACAGTGGGAGAGAAGGAAGCAATGATTAATGGGATTAATGCCTCTTTATAACAAGGCAGAGTCCAAACACACCTGAAGGGAGGCTACTATAAGATCTCTTCTGAAAAAACCTTCCCTGGATTCTACTATACTGGATAACTACTGGCCAGTCTCTAACATCTCATTTTTGGGTATGGTCCTGGTGTGGGATGGCTTTGTAATTCTAAGAGTTTCTGGATGAGAAGGATTATCTAGATCTACTTCAGTCTGCTTTCAGGCCTGGTTGTGGGACAGAGATAGCTTTGATCACCTTGGTGGATGACCTATGCTGGGAACTAGACAGGGAGAGTGCGTCCCTGTTGGTTCTTCTGAATCTCTCAGGAGATACCATTTAATACCATTGATCATGGCTTTTCATATCATTGATCATGGTATCCTTCTAAGGCATCTTGCTGGGATGGGTCTGTTTAGGGGTGCAGCTTTAAACAATGGCTCTGTTCTTTCACACTCTCAGAGAGGGGTGCTAGCAGACTCCTGTTCAACTCTTTGGCCACTGGTCTGTGAAATCCTTCAGAGTTCTGTCTGCCTTGTCTCCTTTGCTATTTAACACTCACATGAAACTGCTGGGAGAGGTTCTCCAGAGAGTTGGTGTCAGATGTCACCAGTATGCTGATGACAGCTGGCTGTACTACTCTTTTCCACCTAATTCCAAGGAAGCTGTTTCTGTGCTAAGCTAGTGCATGGAAGCTGTAATGGACTTGATGGGGGTGAATAAACTGAAGTTTAATCCAGACGAGACAGAAGTGCTCCTGGTCAGTTGAAAGACAGATCAGGGAATAGTGATTCAGCTTGTGTTTGATTGTGTGACACTCCCCTTGAAAACACAGCTTTGCAGTTTGGGAGTACTCCTGGATTCAGCTCTGAATCTAGAGGCCCAGGTTTCAGAAGTGACCAGGAGTGCATTTGCACTGTTAAAGCTAGTGCATCGGTTCCACCTGCTCCTGGAGAAGTTGGACCTGTCCATGGTAACACATATCTTGGTTACACTCCATTTACATTACTATAATGTGCTCTACATGGGACTGCCTTTGAAAAGTACTCAAACTTCACCAGATCCAAAGAGTTGCAGTCAGATTGCTAGCATACAACTCACTTCTTGCTGTCTGCTGGTTCATTTCTGAGCACAATTCAAAGTGCTGGCAATGACTTATAAAGCCCCACATGGTCTTGAGTCCAGGCTTTTTGAAGGACTGTGTCACCCTTTATGAGCCCATTAGAACTCTAAGATCTTCTGGAGAAGCCTTTCTCTCCATCTTGCCCCTTCTCAGCCTCATTGGCAGGAACAAACAAGATTACTTTCCCAATAGCTGCTCCCAGTCTTTGGAAATCCCACCCTAGGGAGACCGAGTTGACTCCCTCCTTGATTTCCTTCTATCAGCAACTGAAAATATTATTTTGCCACTAAGCTTTTAAAAACTAAATGAGAAGGGCTTTTAAACTGTGCTGTGTTATGGACTGTATCATCTTCTAACCAATTTCAAGGTTTTTAATGTTTAATATTTTAATTTTATGAATTGTTTAATTGCTTTTAAAATAATTTTTATATTTATATTTTTATTAAAAAGTTTTTCTACAGTTTTTAATCCTTACTGTTTTTTAAATATTGTCATTGGTTGCCCTAGGTCCCCTTATTGGGAGAAAGGTAGGATACAGATGAATAAAGGAACAACTAAAATAATAATAATCACAGTACCAGCAGGGTGGGAGAGAGAAATGGGGAGTAGAAGGGCCTAAGATTATAAGAGACCCCCACAGGGTAACATGCACAAAGAGGTTGGAAAAGTTATATTTTTAGACTGAACCCACCAGAATCCCCCAGCCAACAAGATGAGTAGTTCAAAAGACTCACTTTTCCTAGCTTTGCCTCTGAATAAATTATGGAAATCATACCAAAGTGGCACTCTCATAGGCTCAAGTCTTTCAATGAAGAAACCACTCTAATTAGCTATATTAAATCACTGCAACCAGTAGGAAGATCATAAAGTACTAAATACCCTAGGTTGTTGTTGTGCACCTTTTTTTTATTATTATTTACAGCAACCCTAAAGCAAACCTCTTATGGAGTTTTTTGGGGGCTGAGATCATGTGAGGCACCCAAGGTCACCCAATGGGTTTCTATGGTCGAGTGGAGAACTGAACCCTGGTCTCCAGGATCATTGTCCAACACTCAAACCACCACACTACGTTGGTTCTCAAAGTACCCTAAGACTATGGCCATTTCCTCACTAGACTGTTATAGTGCTATTATTCCACCTTCAGCATCCTACGGAATCCTGGGGTTTGCAGTTTTGGGAGGCACCTTTATGGCCCTTCTCTAAACTACAAACCCCAGGATTCCATAGGATGTTGAAAGTGGAATAATAGCACTATAACAGTCTAGTGAGGAAATGGCCATAGTCTTTAAGAATACAGTGTCTGAACACTGGACAATGACCCTGTAGACCAGGTTTTGATAAAACCTGTTGAGTGACTTTGGGTACTCTCAACCCCCAGCAAAATCCACAATAGGTTTGCCTTGGGTCCCATAAGTTGGAAATGACCTGAAGGCACACAGCACCACCATACCAATAAAACCTTTTGATATTAAAAAGCATGTAAAAACACACCTTTACTATTAGAGTGAATTTGTATTGCAGAAGACCAATACAGACATTTAAGTGAAAGATTTGACCACGGACAGTGCTATATTGGTTCAGAAAATCAAAGGGTTTTATTGAAGCACTTTTAACAGGTTTAGAGAGGATAGCCTTCTTGTCACTTCCATGCAATGGAGAAAGGAACTCCACCAGTTTTTTCACAGCAGGAATGAGGCCGTTATCTCCAGGAGCTCTATTTACCAACAGTCTGCATGTCAAATAAATAAACTTTATCACCTCAGCAGGCAAGCAGGCGACACAAGGGACAGAGAGAATCCTACCAAATAAGCTGAATGGAAGAAGAAAGAGATACTTAGCAAAAACGGTCTATGCTGGTCCCCATGGAAACACACTGAAAGGGCTAGATAGTCACTCTTTTCTTCTGTAAGATCTCTGGCCTTAGCCAGATATGATGTCCCCAGACAACAAATTCCTGGCACTATAACTCACAGAAATCTAATAGGAAACCCTGATCATCCAAACTTTCTTTTGCTGAGGTAAGGTCTAGAATGATATAGTTTAAAGCAGACAGAAACACCACTTCATGTTGGATTGTTTTATTTTGATTATTGTTTTAAACCATTTACATTACGCAATATGAATTACCAGTATTTTAATCTGTCTTATTGACAGTGTTCTGTCCCTGATAAGAGGAAGGGGCATAGTCATGACATATAATTCATAACATATTAAAATAAAAATAAAACAAGTGAATGCTGGTGAGGATGGAGAGGATGAGGCAGAAAGTTAAAGCACAGTAGTTAGCTACAGTCAGACTCCTGCCTCTAAGGGCTAAACTAAAAGCTATAGTATATATATTGCATGCAGTTGAGCCTCTCTTTCTTTTTTAAAAATAATTTCCACATAGGTCTATGGGACCCCAGTCCATTTTAGCCCTCTTCCCAAATTATTTCCTCCCTGCAAATTCTCACATAAAACACACAATGTGAGGAACTCTCCATTGTCAGCTAAAGAGAGTTTTCTCTTTCCTTTTCAACCCAAAGATAACACCCCAGCTAATCACAGAGTAACCACGCCAGCTAATCAGACTATTCATTTATCTTATTAGAAATATTCCTTGGAAAAAGGTGGCAGAAAGGGTGGCTAACCTGGCAGTTCTAGAACAACTGGATGGTACAGAATTAAGAAAACTTAGTAAGTCAAAACTCTGCCCAAGCAGCGAACCTCAGAGAAAGTGTGAGCAACTAGGATGGACTTCGGAGGCAATTTTCTACCCGTGGGACAAGTTGTGGGATGTACCACATCATCATCTCAAAACTGAAAGGCAATACCTGGTTTCAAAAAGGAAAATAAAAGCTCAAAACATGCTTATCATCAAAATAAGGCAATGTGAATTGCACCCCTCGTTTTTAAAAAGAGTCACATTTTTCAAAAGCTTATAAAGGCATTATCCACCATTTTTGAAGGATTCCATGGTCCCTAGAATGGAAGACGGTATCAATATCCCTCTAAAACTGATCCTTGAAGTGATCTTGCAAAATTCTACCACCACCACGACAACCATGTAGCTGAGCTCCTCAGAAATTATCAATCAAAAGTATACCAAATGATCAAGCACTAAGAAATATTAAGAGAACAATTGCTGTTAGGCTCTCCTGGGAATAATGAAGGCTGCCTGCAACCTATCCTATGTGCACATATTTGGGAATGAGCCACAAGAATGGCACTTTGGAGTACACATTGCACTTATAACTCTTCATATTTAAGGAATGTTCTATGATAACAGATGGGAAAAGTAATTTGCCCTGTCACAGCAAATACCTGCAAGTTGGTAAAATTAGTACAGTAACAACCCTCTAATTCTCCTTCCCATCTGATTCCAAGAAAGTTGTTGCAGTACTAGATGCAGGCAAACAAACTAAAACTTAGTCCAGGCTAGATAAAGGTGTTCCCAAACAAGTCAAAAAGCAGATTGGGGAATAGTGATTCTGCATGTGCTGGACAGGGTTATACTTCCCCTCATAGCTTGAATGTTCTCCTGGACTCAACTCTGAGCCCGGATATCCAGGTTTAAGCAGTGGCCAGGAGTGTATTTACATAGCTAAAACTAGTGTGCCAGCTGTACCCATTCTTTGAGATGTCAGATCTGACTATGGTCAAACATGCCTTGATTACATTCTGTTTGGACTGCTGTAACACTCTGTATGTGGGGTTGCCTTTGGAAACTGTTTGGAAACAGTGGGTCTAAAGCACTGTGGGCAGAACAGTGACCAGGGTCAGTTATAACGAGCATATAAAACAGCTTGTTAAAACAGCTTCACTGGCTACTGGTTCATTTCTGGACACAACTCAAAGTGTTGGTCATGGTGTATGAAGCCCGGTATGACTTAGGTCCAGACTGTCTGAAAGAATCTGCCAGAGTTCTAACCTCAACCAACAGAGGAAGGCTCTCTCTTGGCCCCACCACCATCACAGGCTTGCTTGGTGAGGACACAAGAGAGAACCTTCTTAGCGACTGCTCCTACCCTCTGGAATTCCTTTTCTTGGGAGGCTGGGCTGGCCCTCTCCTCGTTTTCCTTCTGCCTCCAGGCAGATCTTTTTGCTTGTGCAGGCTTTTTAACGTGTAAGCAAGGGAGCTTCTTACTGGGGTGTTTTATTTATCTCTTTAGCTTTTATATGTCCTTTAAACGATTTTATACTGTTTTACATGGTGATTTTAATTATTTTAATATTGTGAAGGTCTTTCAATTGATTCCCTTTGGAAGCTGCCTTGGGTCCTACTCTGGGAGAAAGGTGGCATACAGATGAAATAAATAGGAGTAAAGATAAATCTTAATAACATTGAGCCCCCTTCCCCAAGAGTCCTCAGAGGATTCAACAGTCGGGGAGGGACTCTGGGGGTCATACATCGATATGAGCCATGTAATCACACAGCCCTCACTGATATATTTAACAGAAACAATGTATTTTCCTTTACCATGTATCTCAATACCTTGGACACTGTTAGTTGTGGACTCATGGTTTTACCAATTCATGTTAAGATTTACTGTTCAGCTATTAGCTATTCAACATCTTTTAGGGTCTTTCCTGATGCTGCCTGTACACATGAGATCTTGACTAATGTTATGCAAAGATTTTAACTGTAGTGTTCTGATAATACCTGTGATAGTCATACCTCTCTTTTTCTTTCAACTCTACCCTTGGTTTGCACTGCAACAGCTTGCAGAAGTATAGGCCTGTGTTGTCATTCAACTCCCTGCATATAAAATAAGCTGGACCTCATTTACTGGTTACCAGTTTTATGATGCTTCCACAATAGATTGAAACATGAAATCTCATACATGTCTAGCTCAAGAGTACTGAAATACTGTAAAACTAGCAATTTATGTTTAGTGAATAAATCTTGCAGCCTAAATTCAAAACAACAACTGCTTCTTCAGCAAAAATCAGATAAAAGACCAAAGCTTGGGAAAGTTAGTTTTATAGGCATTATGTCCCTGAATTTATCAGAAGAACAGTGGCCACAATAGCTGGGAAATTCTGGGTGTTAAAGTCCAATACAGTACCTTCTCCAGGGTCTATCAAAGAGATATATTCAACTGAAACGTAAGGAACATGGCCTTAGAATGCGGACACAATCAGATAAATGGAGACAGGTGGGCAGAAGGTAAGGAGAACAGGAAGACATGGGAGTTTAAAATATTGACTACAAAAAAACAGTACGCATCAAGATCTGACAAAAACTCCTTTGTTAAATCACAAATTAAGTAAGAATGAAGCCTTTATCTTTACCTCAACTTTGCATCCTGGATCATGGGTTGCAGCAGCAAAGTAAACTACTTCCTGCACCTCATCCCGGAACCGTGCAGAATTTTTTCCCACTATTACAAGGCCATCTTTTGTACGTGGCGGAAATGCAACAAAACAGTAACTTGGAGGTGCCAGAGCCATCCTAAAGGGAAAAAGAAATGAAAAGAAGAGAAATTAGAAATATTGGAAACTGCCTGATCTCTCATTAGAGCATTTCTACATCAAACACAGTATTGTCTTCTTTGTCTAACTGCAGCTCTCCAGAATTTCAGGTAGAGGTCTTTCTTACCGCCTGATCTTTTTCACAAGAGATGCCAGAAATGGAAGATGGGGCTTTTCGTGTGCAAAGGAAGTGCTCTACCAGTGATCCATATCCCTTTGCTTAATACAATACCAACCACAACATCAAAAGCAAAAAGGAGTCTCATGGCATCTTCAAGACTAACAACTTTAGTATGTATTTTTGCACATTATAATCCACTTCCTCAGCTACTAAACATAACATGTTTAAAATAAAACTAGTTAGATTAACAGAGCAGAATATTTTACAGTCGAAAGGGTTTTTGATTTCACCAGCTAAGTAATGATTTGTAAAAAAAAAGTCAATGAGATCTTATATATCTGCTCACAGTTCAATGGACAAAGTATTTTAAGTGAGAAAGGGGAGGGATAAGAGAACTAAAGGACAGAAGAAAACCTTGGTATCTTCTTGCATAATGAAAACAGTTGGTCTCTTGCAAAGAACTACATCAGTAAAGCCAACTGTTCTCAATGCAAAACACACCTCTTTACTCAGAATACTTCAGCACAGAGACAGCTAGGAATTTTTAAATATTGCAGTCACTACCGTTATGTTACTACCTATTAGGATCCATACACTTGCTTTAGTATTTAGTCAGAAAAATAAGCACCATATATCCATTCCACCAATAAAAATGACAGTGCTTTAATGGCTTCACATCAAATTCTGGTTTGCAATCAGCTGGCAAATCAGAATCATAAGCTATTGTTTAAAGTGGATGCCAGCTACAGTTTGGCATAATATCTGAAATAGTCAAGCTGTTATTTAGACTATTTGTACAATTGCTTTTCAAGCCAAATCCTTTCAGAGCAGTTCACTTCAGTTTAACCAACCAAATCAATACAAATGTAATTTTTGAAAAGCAGAAACCCAAGCAGCATCAGCAACAAAAAACCAGACCAAAGTGATCAATAAATGCTGAATATACTGAAAGACCGGGGGAAATAAAAGATATCTTCACCAGCTGTTGATAAGAAATCAGACTCAATGCCAGACAAGCCATGCTGTGGAAACTACATTGGATGCTTCAACAAAGGAGTTATTTTCTTTCTCAGGCAATCAGCTTGAGGTGAAGCTCAGCTTGAGTCTCAACACCTGGACATGTTAATGTGGGAGAAGGCAGTTTACAAGGGTTTATACCATCATTGAAGACCAAGTCCTCAATGCTGGAATTAAGGAGGCTGGGACACTGGAGGAGTTCCAAACAATAGGCCATTTTCATGCACGTGTGTATGCTTTCCTGTTGGAGGACTGGCTTTGCATCGTGGCAGATCTGGTTTGGATGGTACTGCTGCCCTTTCAGGGATAGGGCCAAAGAAGCAATTAGCTCCAAGCTTCCTCCCTGGCTGTATCCCAGCTGGCATGACAGGGATCACAGTCTGAGAGATAGCAGCACCAATCTGCCACCCACCTTTTCAATCACATTGCACATAGGTAATGCGACCACAGCAGATGATAAAGGCTACCTGCTTGTAGGCAGAGCAGGGGGAGAAGTATTTACAACACTCCTCCTTTTGACAACATCAGTGTACAAGAAGCTTGTTACGTGTGTGCAAACAGTGCCAGAAGGAACATGGGATCCCTTGCCACTGAGAACCCTGAAACATTTGTCCCAACTGCACCAAAGATAATCCACGATTGCAAGTACTAAGCAGAAATTAAAGCAGGCATGGAGTTCTAAAACCTTAGTTGCCCATGCATCTAATCTAACCTATGGTAAGTGCAAACCATAGTTTTATATGCTGGCTTCTTCATTTACAAGACCATTTTCACGTATCTTCCTAAATCAGTTATCTGATATGCATTTAGTTTTCAGTGACACATGAACAAACAAAACCTTTCCTCGCTATGTCTTTTAGTGGAACTCAACTTTTAAGCTGGAGTCATACTGACCAACATACACAGCTGCCCATCCCTTGACTCCACATCAGTTATAATGGCCTCAGTGCTCACAGTGAGGATGAACCCAGGGAGTTTATCACTGAGATGTCTAGAAGAGGGTACAGCTTGTTCATTGCATACAATACTAATATCGTATTTGTGTGTGTGAACTTTTTGAAATCTTGATGAATACATTACTTGCAATTATTATTCTTCACTTCAAAGGCATAAATTCACTGACTGAGGAGACTGACACAATTCAGCCTTATTGATGGTTGTTCTTTAAATGCATTATTTATGCACAGTTAATTAGTTCCAAGACAAAATTGCAGCAGGTTAGCTTGATGTAGATCTTATCAGACAAGACAATGGTCAGAAAGCAATCTCAAATTCCCTTATGACTACTGAAGTGACAACTTGCAAGTAATTGCTCACTGTCAAGTGCTTCTTGATGAAAATTAATCTCAAGGGTATTTGGCTGTACTGTGCTATTTTTGCTGTTGTTTGTTCAACTGATGTCTTTTTGGTTATTGTGCCAACGTGCTTATTATAGATTGTAATAAATTGCTTTGATTAATATGTAAATATATTACTTTCTAGCAATGTGGGTACCTAACTGGAATTTATATTTTCTTTTTTTATATAGAAAAAAGTCACTGTTAATCTTCAGGATGGGGAAGGGTATTAACCATTGCATAGATCAGGGGTTGCTGTTGCAGAGAAAGAATAGCAAAGTTTCTTTCTTTCTTTACCTTTCTCTCTTTCTTTCTTTCTTATTGTATAACATCTGCCTTCAAGGTAGTCTGCATTCACTGGCTTGCAAAAGGCACAAACAGGTGTGCTATAACAGCATGATAGCTGGCAAGTCTCCCACTGACATCCCATACTGTTTTTACAGTTGTTTGCATTTATTATTTTTAATCACATAAAAGTGTCTGTTTCTCGACTACAACGACTTCAGTATTTGAGTGCATTTCACCTGCTTCCCATTTTACACTGAAATAAGTTCAGGACTTGTAAAATTTGAACTCATTTATAGCTTTGGAAATAGGTCAATTCTGTGTAACGGCTTGCATGAGAACAATGAGATAGAAACCAGAGGTAGGAGGGGGTGGGATGAATTGTCTGCCAATTTTCTTTTGTTTCAGATGGCTAGAGCCATTTGCTTCTGGTGCAAATACAGTCACTAGGAAACAGGCCACAGAAAGGCCTAAAGAAGTGTGGGAAAAGCCATGTTTGCACTGCAATTGGCATGACTGCCTACTGAACTGAGGAAAGAATACACTTTACATTTTCATTTGCCTTTCTGAAGAGGGGGGCAAGATGGTCTTTATTACCTACATTGGAAATATTCAGGCATTTTTTTTAAAAAAGCTGGCCCATTTTGTTTAAGAGTTGTATGGCAGATATAAAAGATTCGGAATATGCTGAATTGTTTTCTTGATCAGTTTCTTGAATTGTGGTAGTCTACATAAAGAGACTTTTCCCCTCTTTTCTAGGAACCAAAACAGACAAGTAAAAGCATTCTTGCTCCAAGGAAAGGATACGTAAGAAAACAATAACGCACAGACAGCTCTGCTACTATGTGCCTTTTCCCAAAAATAAAAATATTAACAGTACAACACAGTGAATGAAAGTATTAATAGTACAACTATTTCTATATTAAATATTGATATATTTAAATGACTGCAGTATATTTGTGGTTTCTCTATCCATATTGTGTTCTAAAATGGATTTCACTGTTTCTTGTGATTATACAGTTCATTCTAAGGGTTATCTCTTTGTGTATCTACCTACAATTTTGGAAAATATATTTAGATGACTCTGCTACACTTACATCCTTCAGCCACAGTTTCACAACAGGATGACTAGATCCATAGGATTCTTATATTTTTAGTAACTGCTCAGGAGAGTTCTTGACTGGTGTTTTCTTACCCCACAAATGCAAACAATTTTTTCCTCTGCTTAACCCCCTCTTCCACGCAACTGCCAGAAAGCTCTGGAGACCTGTTTTCATTTGTATTTGACCACACAAGCCCCAACAAAAGCCAAAACCAAAATTAACAGATATGACAAAAATAGCACACCCAATACAAAATGCACTGACTCAAGTCTACACGTGCCAGCAATAGATGGGGGGTGGGCATAAGAGTTAAAATGTATTTGAAAACTTACCATTGGTCCAAATTCCATACACAAACTTAGCAGAATATCTGAAATCACAATCTTTTGCCATATATCTGCTACAACTTGAATTCCCTAAATTTGACCTAAAAGCTGGCATCAGCCTGTCAGAACATTCAGCTCAGAGACTGCTAAATGTGGAGTCCTGGTCAGGCACACAAGATCCTATTGTTAGTGTAATCAAAGTTTACTGTAATTGGGATACTGCTTGCTGAAGAGGGATTATTCACATTGTCACTGAAAATGCTACTGTCACAAAGAAGCAACCAAAATATTTTCCTTAAGTCATGCACTGATCAAGGTATCTTTGGGGTAAAAGTCAAAGCAAAACTGTTGTCCTTAAAACTAGTCTGTCAGCTTGTAAAAGACTTGAAGAATCTTCTACTACAGGCAGCAGAAAGCACTGTTCTGGAATCTTGCTCCAGACATGTCTGATTTCTTATCTGTTTCCTGAATGCTGCAAGTTTTTTTGAATTAAAGAGCTACCTCACTCTAGATATCTGAACAGGAGTGGCCAAACCCAGAGCAGATGCTATAAAAGCCAGTATGGATTCACTACACTAAAGCAAAAGAACTACTGGCAGCCCCTGTATCTGAATGCAGACACAACATGTTATGAACCAAGTTGTTGGCAAACTGAAGTCTTTGAGAGTCACAGACTCCTGCTTCTATCAACTGTAGCAAGCAGTTAAGAATAACCAGTGCTGCAGTGGAACAACATCTGGAGGTTGGCAAGCCACTCAACCCTGCCTAGTATGTGACGATTTGTTAATCAGTTGCTTTCTGACAAATAATTTGGGTGTGCTATTTTCATGCCATTTTGTCTCACAAAATCTGTTAAAAAAGAGCTGCCATATCTCCCCCCTCCCAAAGTCTATTTCCAAATCCAGAGGTGCATTTTGGTATGATTTCCTTTGCTACCACTAATTAGCTGCACCCTCTTAACTTAGAATTTCAAGGACACAAAGAAGGGTAACTGCTTTTCCATTGGAAAATAGTCCCCCTATAACCAGAACAAGAGGGGCCGTGTTCACTCAGACACAACGCGTTGGACCATGTATGCCAACAATGGGCAGGGCTGAAAGCTGTAGGGGACTGGGCAGCTACTTTTCTGCATTCTCTTTGCCTGACTGAAAGATTGCTCTTGCCACAGTTTGACCTCTTGCAGAGGAATTTTCAAATTAGGTTGCCTACTCTGCCTTTCAAATTTATATCCCACTCGCGTATATACCCTGGGTTGCCTGGGATTTTATTTTCTCATAAGCAATACTTGTTAGAAAGATTTGAGATCCTGTGACTCTAATTTCCCAAACTGTCTTGTCCAGTACCTGTAACTTTTCCCCATATTCCACAATCCAATCTGTATTCAGAGTCATTAACATACATTGAGTTCCTGAGGGGAAAACACTGCCTTCCTCCTTGCTGCTAGGCCTCATCTCCATAGCAACCAACCTATTTAAGACAAACACAGTTGAGTGAGGCCATTGCCACACTACACTGTTATAGTGCTATTATTCTGCTTTCAATTTTGTATGGGATCCTGGGGTTTGCAGTTCACAGAGTGGCATTTAGAAGTCTCAGCCAGGGAGCTCTTGAGCTTCTGTAAACTACAAACTCCAGAATTCCACAGGAGGGTGAAAGTGGAATAATAGTGCTATAACAGTGTAGTGCAGAAATGGGCTAAGGCCCAAGAGCTCTCTGGCTAAGAATACTAAAGGCCCCTCCCTAAGTTGCTAACCCCAGGATTCCACAGAATCTTCTCAGGCAGCCAATCATATGAGGTGTTTGCCTGACACAACCAATCATGTGAGGTGTTTGCCTGACACAGACAAACAAATTTTGACTTTTATATATTAGGTTGTTCCTACAATGAACTCAAGGCAGTGTAGATGTTACTCTCCTTCAGTACTGTCACAACAATCATGTGATGTAAGGTAGGTTCAGGAACAGCAAACAGCACAAGGTTCCTCATGAGGCTGATGGTGGAGCAGGGATCTGAACCTGGCCTCGTCTAGCACAGTAACCACTCCGCCATATTGGCTCACAGACACACTACAGTCCAAACGGGGTGTCTTCCAAAGCCAGTGAAAACCTTTTGGGGGAGACAATGCAGGTTTGGTGGCAATAATGCAGGTTTGGCGGCCTATGATAGCTGGATTTTATTTATCATTTAAACACAGTAACTCCTAGGATGAAGGAAGCTACAAATCAAATAACTGAACCAAAACAAAAACATGAGGCTGGAATGAGATTTACTGGCAATTTATTTTAAAATCTTTATTCCAGTTCTATGAACAAGAACGAAATTCCTCAACGAAGAAAGTGTGTGGCAAGCACATTTTGCAGAGGTGATTGCTACTTTGTGCAACAGTATATCACTACAAAATTCTGCCATTAAGAATGGTAGAAAAAGAGGATCTGATTAGATTTTGTAACACATCAGATATAACATATTCAAAGGTTTTAAGGAACAGTTTTGTACTGGAAGGATGACAACTGTCTTCAAAATCCCATGCGGCACGAAGCACCCCCTGTTCACCAAACACACTGTGAACAAGCCTCTGTCTAAATAGCCAGCTGTCACCCAAAGACTAAATATGAAAGATCATCTGAAAAGTCTTTGCATTAATAGCCTTTTGGTTTATAGAGTGCCATTTTCAAATGGAATAAAGCCCCTCCAAGGTCACACTGCAGATTACAGGATTTCTGTTTTCGCAGTTATGATTGGCTTTGTCTATTGTGCTAATTAGGAAAGTTGAGGCCAAATTAGGCGAATGGACTAGCAAACGGAATAAAAAAACTAAGTAATGCCAGATTTTGGCTATTCCTAATCTAAAGAATAGCAAAAAGTACACCTTAATAATGCACCTGAAATAAAGGTCCAACATAACTCACAGCTGGGATTGCTGCATGATGCATCTTTTTGAGCTCACACCATTGGGAGCTATAGAATTATTCAGTTTCCCAGCAACAACTTTTTGCAGTCTGAAGGAAGGAAAAGACTGCGCTGTTTACTCTTCTTTAGCTTAGCAGTAGCCAGAAAAAAACCTGGGATTACTATTTGTGCCAGATTTTTTAAAGTTTCAGAATCTCATTTGCTTAACAATAGCAAAAACATACTTTTAAAAACTGTTCAAATGCCTGTTCATTGCAGATTGATACTTGTATACAGTTATATGAGAGGCACATTGGTACATCTATGTGTGTTCCTAAAGTACAGAAAATAACTAGCTCCATTCCTTGAGCCACCATTTCCCAACTGGTTCCACAACATGGGTGCACACACATACTCTAAATCACTAGACTCTATGGCTATTTCTACACTAGACTGTAATAGTGCTATTATTCCACTTTCAGCATCCTATGGAATCCTGGGGTTTGCAGCTTAAGTCCAAATAAAGCAGAAGAAAATCCTGAAGTCTGTCTGTACCTACAGACCAGGGGTGGGAACAACAGGCCCCGGAGCTGAATCTGGCCCTCCTTAGGGCCAAACTTGGTTCTCTCATCTCCTTGATACAGCCATGTCTCCTTCACTTGACATCACTATTTAGTGGTTTAGTGGTTTTCCAGCTTTGCTATCCCCGCTGCCATTCTGAAAGAGTGAACTACCTCTCCTAAGTCTTAGTTACAGTAAACTTTAGTATAAAATGCATTTTTAAATTATGGCCCCACTAACAATAGCAAATTTTTATTTCTTATCCTTTCTTATTTCTTATTCTTATCTGCCTCTCCCCAACACAGATTAAAATACAATATATAACTAAAATTATAACTGTATCATTCTATTCTGGTTAGGCCTCATCTGGAATACTGTGTCCACTTCTGGGCATCTCAATTCAAGGATATCAACAGGCTGGAACGTGTCCAGAGGAGGGCAACCAAAATAGTGAAGGGTCTGGAAGCCATGCCCATGAGGAACAGCGCAGAGAGCTGGGTATGTTTAGTCTACAGAAGACAAGGTTAAGAGGGGACATGATAGCTTTCGATATTTGAAATATTTAAATATTTTTAAATATTTGGAGGGATGTCATGTCGAGGAGGGAGCAGGTTTGTTTTCCACTGTTCCAGAGACTAGAACAAGGAGCAATGGATTCAAGCTGCAGGAAAGGAGACTCCACCTGAACCTCAGGAAGAACTTCCTGATGGTCAGGGCTGTCCAGCAGTGGAATATGCTGCCTCAGAGTGTGGTGGAGTCTCCTTCTTTGGAGGTTTTTAAGCAGAAGCTGGATGGCCATTTGTTGGGAATGCTTTGATGTGTCTTCCTGTACAGCAGGGTGTTGGACTGGCTGGTCCCTGTGGTCTCTTCCAACTG
The DNA here is from genome assembly GCA_948472985.1 of Iguana delicatissima. Lineage (NCBI taxonomy): Eukaryota > Metazoa > Chordata > Lepidosauria > Squamata > Iguanidae > Iguana > Iguana delicatissima. The sequence goes on along the minus strand of CAOKZL010001728.1, from coordinate 128,588 downwards.
TATGATTCCATGATTCTAAAAACACATCAACAATTTAACATATAAAACTAGGGTAAAGCACAGCCATAAATATACCAATTTAAAATTCATAGTTTAAAATTGACTGCCAGAAGAGAACGGTCTTTAACACTTTTTAAAATTCAGACAGTATGTTTAGTTGTCAAATCTCTTCCTACAGGTCTTTCCACAGTCTGGGGGCAGCTGATAAAAAGGTCCTCTGGGTAACTGTTGCCAGTCTAAACCTGGCCAGTTTAAGTAAAGGGCTTCCAGAGGACCTGAGCATGCACGGTAGACTGTACTTTTGCCTTTGGTCCCTGCTCACCACTGGAATATGTTCCCAAACAACTTCTCTCACAAACAATTTCTCTTAAACTGAATTCAGCCCTTGGAAGAGGAGCTGAAAATGGTTAACCCCTTCCCACAGTGGCATGAGCACTTCCATCTTTCCAGTAGTCTAGCAACCTTTTTTCACCAAAATACATTTCAGTAGTCTCTGACCGCCTGCTTCTAAATGATGCCTCATTTAGAGGCAGGCTATAAATTTAACAGGTATGCTGCACACCGCACACCTGTTAAATCTTTTTTATTTCACTGTCATAATCAAATATTACTATCTGCAACTGAGCTGAAAAATTGCAGAAGAAGAACAGTATCTGGTGGGATTAAGAAGACTGTAAAGTCACAAAGACTGTAAAGTTACCTCTACTGTTTTTTGGATTAGGAAAGGCAGCACTTCTCTATGTGATAAATAACACCTCTCCTGCAGAAAATGTCATGTGTAAACATCTAGCTGCAGATTTCCAATGATTCAGGCAAAAGCATTTTCCAGCCCACAACCAGCAATCAGTCAGCCAAAAAATGACTCATCTGAGAATTATAGCAAAGCCATGAACTGTGCAGACCTCAACCCCTTTGTTACCAAGCCCCCACACTCCACAAATGGGGGGGTAAATGCCCCCAAACCGTAAATATCATACCTAGTACTGACTTCTTGTTAACATTTTTGGCCACTTGGTCAAAAATTGGGTGGTGTGTTTTGCCATAGGGACACAGAGGCAAACTAGGCCCCACCACCCTGGCCAACCTCTGTCTTAAAGGCATCTAAAGTATGTACGCTGCTACTGATTTGTGGCCCTTCCCAGGGGCTACAACATGACCAGATCTAGGGGTCCACGTACAAAGTGAGCAGCCAGAAAAATCAAAGTAAATAAGTCCAGGAGCTCTTGGGCTGGTGGGTAATCTCTGTTGATTCCTAGACCTTTTTCTGTTACTTTTCACCTCTTCTCTGTCCAAATGCTCTATTGTTGTTGTTATCGTTACAAGAAGGAAGGTGGTGAAAGCAACGCAGAGGATGAATCAAAGAGAAATAAGTTAATTCCCTCCTTTCCTACCATCCCTGTTGCACCTACTCTTCTCCTGTCCCTTCTTTGCTTACTCTTCCCCCATGCCCCCTTTTAATGTTTTATTTTAAAAAGAAATTCAAAATTTCTCTTTAGAGCAGTGGTTCTTAGCTTGGCATTTGGGAACCCCTGGGGGTCCACAGAGCTCTCACAGAGGTCTGTGAAGCGCTGCTGCTGGACACCAATAGCAGAGGCAGCAACAGGGATGCAGCAGCAGGGGGCTACTGAAACTGCCCCCTTGTTTGCAAAATATGACACTAGAGGTCAGGGTCTGAATCCCCACTTGGCCATGGAAACTCACTGAGCTACCTCAGGCAAATGACATTCTCTCAGCCTCAGAGAAAGGCAAAGGCAACAGATCTTGCCAAGAAAAACACCATGATAGATTCACCTTAGGATCGGCAAAAGTCCGTTTTCAAAGTAGAGAGACATCATGGCTAGAAAGAACCTCCTGCCCGCAGCATTTTGTCGTTGAGTGCCTTCAAGTCACTTCTGACTTTGACAAATCTGAAATGCATCTATCATTTTTTTGTGTGTTTTTTTTTTGGCAAGAGCCGTCAAGTGGGTGCTTGTCTTTGCCTTCCACTGAGGCTGAGAGAATGTGACTTGCCCAAGGTCACACAGTGTCTGAGCAGGGATTTGAATTCTAGTCTCCAGAAGTCTTTAACAAATAAATATTTGGAAATTTAAATTATTATTTGAATATTTAAATCATGAGTTAAGTCTTGGTAGTCTCCAGCAAAAATTTATATTTTCAGGGAGTCTCTGGTAAAGAAAAGGTTAAGAACCACTGCTTTAGAGGCTTAGTGCTGAAGCAGTAGGTTTCTGTGCTCAGAAAGACTAAAACTTTGTCTCCACATACTAGTGTATATACACATACTAGTCAAATTGAGAACTCGTGGAGGGAATCTTCCAGTGTCATCCCTCTCTCTCCTCTCTTTCCCAGACTTGAAACTTTTAATGCTTTAAAAACACATTCTCTAGTCAGCCTGAGAATTCCAAGTTGAGAAAATGCTTCCAGTCGCCTTTCCTTCTGAAAGTGCTACTTTCAATCTTCAACTCCAGTTCAAACTATTTTTAGTGTGAATGAGTGGACCTTTCTGACCAAAACAAGTTATTCCTTCAGTGCTAAGGTCCCAGCAACAGTTTTAAAATTAAAAACATTAAAAGTTGCAAGATTAGGAAGAGGAGAGAAAAGTCTTTTGGAAGCTTTCTTCCACTTCACTTCTCAGGTTACCAGTGTTCTGGGATGAGTCTGACATTTTCAATTTACTGCATTAGCACTAAAGTGCTAGAAAGTTTTTTTTAGAAAATTGAAAACATTAAAAAGAGGGAGGAAAGAGGAGTAAATAAACAAAGAATGGAACATTCTGAAAACAAAGAGTGTTAAACAAAAATTGATACACCCACTTTGAGCATCAAAATCTACATGATTTTCCACCTTTCCAATAGGAAAAAAATTAATTTGGAATAATGAGGAGCAAAATACTTCAAAAGGTGAGGATTTAGTCTGAAACAATGTGTAATTGCCAAAGCATTATCTGGATTTCTCTCTTTAAAAAGAAGTGGGCAGTATAGAAGAAAATATCACCATTTCCTAAAACTCTTACCCTGTTGTCAAGATGAATCCCATTTTAAGAAATAAAGACAGAGAGAAACAAGTATGTTTTGAACCACAGAAAAGCAAATGTGAAAGCAATGGGAAAATGCAATTTCACCCCAGATTTTACTTTGAGCCACAATCTTGAGCCAAACTCACTTTCTATCAGCAAGATCAAACAAAGACAGGAAAAAAACTCTTGTGGTATCCTGTAAGACTAACCAATTTATTTCAACATGAGCTTGTGAGGACCACATATATCTTCAGATTATTGCATCTCAAGAAATAGTCTGTAACCTATGGAAGTTTATGTTGTAATTAATTGAACATCCTACAAGATTTCTTTTTTTCTTTTCTCATTTTACACTGAAATAGTCTAATGTGGCTATTTGATTTTCAATTAAAAATTATTAGTGGCTATTAATAATGAGGTATGTGTGTATACATTCCCTCCAGTACCAAGCAGAGGTTTTGCTCTTGCATTCATGCCCTGAAGTTTCATTTGCTTAGTTCCACCTGCTTTAGCTCCAAGCCTCTGGAGAAATTTTGAATTTCTTTTTAAAATAAAACATTAAAAGGGGGCATTGAAGGAAAGTAAGGAAAGAAGGCAATAGTATTGTTTGTCAGATCATGATCTATTGCTACAGTGTTCATATATTTAGAAAAGAAAATAATGTATTTTCCAGGGACCATATTAACATTTAGATGTGTTATTTGCAAGTTGTCCCTTCTCTCAGACGTATTACAAATGGGACAGGAGTGCAAAGAGAGATGCAATTCTATAGAAATTCTGTATATGAATTGGACTATCTATGGCTGGTAGCCATCTTAAACTACACACAGGAGGCGAAACAGGCATCACCTGTTGTAGATCAGTGATATCAAGTACCACAAAACTACATTTAAAAAAAGGCAGCTCATCCAAGATTGTGGCAGACAGACAGAATGTCAACAGATGGCATGTCAGAAATCAAAACTACTCTGAAAGTAAACAGGTCAATTGAAAGAACACAGTTGCTACAGCTAGCATACCTGCATTTATCTACACTCTCCAAAGACTGATACACACACAGAGAAAGCGTCTTTGGAAATCCCAGCAACATATTTTTACTCATAGGTGACAAGCTGCACACAAATACAGAGATACGCAGCTTTGCAGCTACTGTATCTAAGTGCCTTCAACTTGCTAGAATCTCAAGAGATCTGAGCTTTCTGCATGGACAGCCTAAATGAATTCAGTTCTCCACATTTCTCCCAAACAGAAGACAACACAGGCACAAAGGTAACCCGCAGAGGTGGGATGGAGACAAGAAGAACATACAAAAACCATGCCTTGCGTGCTGCTCAGCATCAAATGATGGCTCCCATGCACTGAAGCTGCCATCGTGGATCACACCTCGCCAAAAAAACCCAGCACCAACCCCATCACTTAGCACTTTCCCACTGGTGGCCATCTCCCCCATCTTCTGATTAAAATGTCATCCAGCGATGAGTCATCAGGAGGCCATGGGATCAAGCAAGGAGCATGGGGGGGGGGAATGGAGTCCTTTAGAAAGCTTTCTCTCCAGCTTCTTTTTCCAGATGTATTGGTCCTACAAAAGGATGCGGGCGGGGGGGGGATGCTATTTCCAAGAAATCTTTGCGAACCGCCCTCAAAAGGAGGAAAAGAGACCTGCCAAAAGCCACACAGGGCATTTTAAAAGCTAAATATTCTCCCCAGCACCTCCAAAGGCAGGCTGGGGAGGCGGAAGATGGTCTGTTAGGTGGGGGATGGGGGGACAAGGGACCTCCCTGCAGCAGCCTGCCCTTGCAGCGGGAGGCATTTTGCAGGAGGCGTCCTCGCCACCTTCATTCGTGCATCCTCGGTGCAACGGGCCAGAGGAATTGGGGACAAGCGCTGGCTACTACAGGCAGATGGGGAGGGGGGAAGGATAACTCCCACCTCGTTGGCTGCTTTTGGAAGGTGGTCTTCTCGGGTTCTTTCTCTCCCCCTCGGCTCTGGAGGTTCCTCCTCCTGCAGATACGAGAGGCAAGGCAAGGCAAGGCAAAGGCAAGGCGGCCTCTTCCCCAGGTAGCAGCTGGGCTCCGGCTCACGTGAGCAGCCCGCCGGCAGCACGCAGGGCGGGAGGGAGCCGGCAGGCGGCTCGGTCGCCTTAACGACTCAGCAGCAGCGCCGCCGCCGCCGCTTCTCCGTCTCTGGCCATTTCCGCACTAGACGGCTATAACGCTATCATTCCACTTTCAACATCCTATGGAATCCTGGGCTTTGCAGTTTAGGGAGGGGCCTTTGAGGCCCCTCCCTAAACTGCAAAGCCCAGGATCCATAGGATGTTGAAAGTGGAATGATAGGACTATAGCCGTCTAGTGCGGAAATGGCCCTCTCGTCCTCCCTGCCAGGGTTCAGCCCGCTGGGCCTGCAGGCGCCATAGCCGCCAGGAAGTTGGGCGGGGATGGAGAGAAGATTAACCTTCTCGCCGGAGAGGGACTCTTTTATTAGCGGACGGAGAGCAGGGCAGGGCAAGTAATTCACACGCTCAGCGATCGGGGTCGTAGGAGCTGCTGATGAGCGTGAGAGAAGAGTGCCTCTGAGCATGAGCAGAGGACAGGTGCCTTTCCCGCCGCGAAAAAAGAGGTGCTGTGGATCACTGCCAGGGAAAGGATTCGGAGCTTCCACCCTGAAGGATTTAAGCCGCTGAACATTTATTTTTATTTATTTATTGCAATTCCAGGCTAGATGCGAAGCGCCATCTGGATAGGGGACTGGGATTTGGGGTCACTTAACGTTAAATCACTCCTACTTTAGAGGCGTCGTTTTAAGATTTAGCAGGCTCTTTATGGCATCAGCTTCAACATAGGAAAGAGTACGCACTGTATAGACAGCTACGTTTCAGGGGCTTCTCCCGCTCAGGCTTCAAATTAGTTAACCAGCTTCTGGCCACGTTGGCAGGATAGTCGATTCCATTTCCTATATTCACTCTCCCTCCACTGCCGGCATCCACCGGTTGCCAAGGGTGCTCAGGCCTCGCTGGGTCGTTTTCGCATCTTTTTTTCTAAAGTTTCTTTGCATTGCTGTTTGTACCGCTTGCGGCTCTCCCCAAACCTGCTCATACTGCCCTCTTGTGTATGGATGATGCTGTAAGGATCCCACGCTCAGTGGTTTATTTTCATATACAGGAGCTGGAGCAGTGATTTGAGCATTGGAGACCAGGGTTCGAATCCCTGCTTAGCCATTGAAACCCACAGGGTGGCCTTGAGCAACTCACACTCTCTCAGCCTCAGAGGAAGGCAAAGGCAACCCCCCACTGAACAAGATTCCACGAGAGATACACCTAAGAGTAACCATAAACCAGAAATGACTTGAGGGAACACAACAGCCCAGGAGCAGATAATTATACATTATAGTTGGCCTGTATTTCATGGCTAATGGGGTTGTTTACTGCTATGTTTTTGTTAAATAGGGACAGTTCCATACATCCCATGTAGTGAGCCCATTTCAAAATGTAAAAAAAAAGCTCAAGCCACCCTTCTGTGGTTATTCAAAAAGTTCATTAAATTTAATGGGAGTTAACTCCCAAATTAGTATGGGACTGGAACTTAACTAAACATGTTTAAAGTAGTCCTCACATTGTTGCAAAATAGTAGCAAGGTTACTCTGCTGAAACTTGGCCACCTATGGTATCTCCAAACCACTAGCACAGGAATGGGAAAACATGTGCCCCCTCCCTAACCATCATTGGACTTCAGTTCCCATCGTCCCTCACCACCAACTAGGATTGATGAAAGCCACAGTCCGTCATTCCTCATCCCTAGTATTTTCAAGACTCTCATCAATTCAGCCATGTCTAACAGGACTTCAAAAAGTTCATAACTCTTGCAAGTGGAACTTTTAGACACAATGCATGATATAGCCATCTCTACTGTACTCTCTCCGCCCTAGTGTGAAAGGAGGCACTGGGCAAGTCTGCTTGGTGCCAGCCGATCACAACTCAGGGAATGCTGGGTGGTATGGGGGAGAAATCATACAAAACTGGGGTTTGTCTCTGACAGAAGGCAGTTAGGAGGAAGATGGCAAAAGCCGGTAACTTGAGCCAATTGACTCAGATTCAAGTCAGACTTAAGTCACTTCAGTGACTTAGCAATTAATGATACACTGGCTCAACTCATTACTTTTACATTTTTAGTGACCAGCTCGCTGCCCTTGGTTCAGTAACATAACACACTCATCCAGAAACCTTACAACTTTGAACAGTGCTTCCATTTTTGTTTTGCCTACAGTTCACATGACGATCTGTCTTAAACCCAAAGTGTGGGTGCGTTTCTCAGAGGGGAACAGCAAACAGGTTAGGCAACAGGCTTGAAGTCTGTTCAGCAGCCTGCCCCTGCCCCTGCTGCAAATCAGAGAAGCCTTCTAAATTCCTAAGAGTAGAAGGCAAGAGCACAGGGTGTGTTTTGCAGAGGGGAACAGTAAATATGTTAGGCAATAGGCTTGAGGATGCCAATCCTTCCTTCTAAAGCTCTTGAAGCTTCAGAAATGGGGAGCAAGGAGGATCCTATTCCCCACATCTGAAACTGGAGATGGCAAAATTGCAGATGTGGAAGGCTGGCTCTAAATCGTTAAAACTGACTTTATTCAACTCTGTCCAGAAATTTTGGAGTGTAGGTTGGTACAAAGTTGGGTCTCCAACTTGAAAGTAGAGACTTGAAAGACAATACAATGCTGCCCAAGACGTAGGAAAAAGCTTAACAAAGACAGAATGGTCAGTCATGGGGAAGAACTGAATAAGCTTCTGGGGAGTCTTGAATAATTAAATAGTTCAGAGGTTAATGTGCTATCTAAATGTGTCTTAATAAACTTGTCTATTTTTTTTCACAATGTTGTCTGACTGTTCCTGTTAAGTTTTGAGAGATTGGTCACGCTTACAATGAACCCACAGAACACATCCATTGGTCTACATAGTGGTCACCTTGAGGTCCAAGTACTCCATCCAGGGAGGGATTAGGAGGAACAAAGGGGTAAGGTGAATGACAAGAGCCCAAAGGTTGGAACTGTGGGGACAGTCTGGAGAGGGAAAATCCACCCCTCATATGCCTACTTGGAATTTGAGATCTTCAACAGAGAACCTTTTGCCTGTCTCACCACCCTATCAAGTTACATTGGCAAGTACACAAGTCAGGGACGTTGTTGGTATAGCACCTTAGCTGTGACACTCCCCCTCAAGGGAAGTCAGGCTGGCTCCATCCTGACTGAGCTTCCAATAGGCAGCCAAAACTTTTTTCGCCACATCTTCAATTTTTAAAATTGTTTAGTGTTTATAACGTTTTGTTTGCCCTCTTTTATACTGTGATTTATTATATGTCACTTTGGGTGTCCTAGTAGACAGAAAAGCAATTTATAAACACTTTTAAAAAATATAATACCCAGCTCACTCCCATTTGGACAGCAGGGTTCCTAAGACACTATATTCAGGAATTTTTAATACCCCATGGACTGAAGGAGACCAGAGTTAGAGAACTACTTGCCTTTCAAAATCAGTTTCAACATGTATTTTGTTGAAAAGGAGAAAAAGACTTAGTAAACTACAAATCATAAGAGATAATTTTAGTGTGAAGCTCACTATTCCTTTCCTTAACCCCCCTCCCATTCCAATAAGATATACAAGTTAGAGGGCAGGGGAAAGTAATCAGGACAGGGCAGCTTAGAATAGACTAAGCTATTTACATATCAAGGCTAAGGTATCAAGAGGATTTCGGTTCAGATTATGAGCAGCTTATTTTTGACTGGGGTGGATTTGTTTCCAAAACACTCACCCCACTGCAATCCTGATTACAATCTCACCAATTTGTGAGGCTGTGTTCTCACAGACCACAGTAGTTCTGAGCACTAATTTGAAATACAAGGATGCCAATCAAGAGTTCCCAGACCAGCTTTAAGCTATAAAAATAATGAGGAACCAACACAGTATACCACTGCAAGAAAAAGTGTGTCTTTGTAGAAATGGACCAAACAGATAAGTATAAATAGCTTATTAAAATGCACACAAAGCACAGGGATGTAGATTTTTGTTCTGCTTTTCAAAAATAAATATTAGTTAATATGTGTAACTCAAGTCTCATCTGAAAAGAAGCCTTGTTTAGGATGCTTCTACATTATAGGTAAAAACAGTCACATTTGGTATCAAGAGTTGTCATTGTATAAAAATATTCTATGTAATTCTCCCTTTGAACTCCAAATCACAAAGGGGGGAAAAATACTGTTTTAGAGATGTCAGTTTTGTGAGTGATTGCATTCCCTTGCTGGGAATTTCTTCAACATGCTTTATAGCTCATCATGCTTATAAACAAACTCCCTTGCAGATATAAATCCATCATGATCTTCATCTTCTTTATCAAATATGTCTTCAACCAAAATATCCTGGTGAGTATCATTGACTGGTGCACCATGCCTTTCAAATTCCTTCTTCAAATAGACTTTTACCTGTAGAACAAAGCACGTACCAACATTTCAATCAAGCCATAGTTGAAATGCTTTAAGTGAAAGAGGCACAACAAAGAAAGTCAGTCAGCGTACAAGTGGCTTACTTCATCTGGTTCAGAACATGTGTTAATTTTGCAGGAACTGACAATTTGCATTGTTCCAACAGAGTTTGTAATTTATAGAAATGGCTGCTCAAGATGCGTTAAATGTTAATGATGGTTTAATGAAGCAAACTCACTCAGTTCATAGTTAGTGACCTTTTGTCCATAAACTACAGTTTGTACTACACAGTCTGTCTATGTTTGGACACAATAAGGAATCCTAGGTAGCTGAAAGATCAAGAAAACCATCTGATCCTTTTGTTTTTGCTGTACTGGATAGGGGACTGAAGAAGGGGAAGCACATTGGTCCAAGGATCATTCTGATTCACTGTGGAGCTAGCAGTGATGAAACAAGTGGGATGGGACTAGAGTACTGATGGCAGAAGCAAGTCTGACCACATACAGACTAAAGCGCATCTGAAAGCTTATACTGTGGTGATGGTGGCACTGAAGAAACCACAGTTCTTTGCTGCCACTACATCTGCACAGCGTCATCCAGCGGAGCTGTCTCATATTGTCAGGGGCCTTTTACATTCTGGCCGACAAAAAGAAAACACAAAACAATTGACAGCCAGCTGTGAAGAATTTGCAAGACACTTTGCAGACAAAATCACTTGGATCCATTCTGACTTGGATGCTGGAGTTGAGACAGGTCCAGTAGATATAATCTTGACACCCTATTTGTCCAGTATTATTATTGCCCTGTATTATTGTGTTACTATCTGTGCAGCCTGAGGATGTGGACAGGATTGTCATAGAAGTAAGAGCCACCACATGTGTGCAGGACCCTTGTCCTTCCTGGCTCCCGAAAGCAGTTAGAAGGGGACTGGTTGATGGGTAAGAAGAGTGTTGTCTCACTGCAGCAAGAAAAATTTCTACCTTACCTAAAGAGGCTGTAATCAGGCTTTTACTAAAAAAATAAAAATCCCTGAATCCCACCATGCCTGAGAATGACAGGCCAATCTCAAATATTTCTTTCCTGAACAAATCCTCAGACATGTGGTGGCTTCCAGAATCAGATTATCTAGATGCATTAAACTCTGGCTTCACACCTGGCTATGGAACAGAGATAGCTTTGGTCACCTTGGTGGATAATCTATGCAGGTTAATTGGACAGGAGCAGTATGTCCTTATTGGTTCTTCTGGACCTTTCAGTGGCTTTCAATACCACTGACCATGGTATACCATTGACCTGCACCACCAGAACTCTGAGAAGCCAAAGGGAAATTGGAATCTTGTTCAGTTCCAGCCCAGCTCAGTTCACAACGTGATAGTGCTGGATATATTATTTGTGAATATTATATAAACACTAAGTCCTTTTCTCCTGTGAAAGCACAGCTGCAGAATGCATTAGCCTATTCACCTCATCTCTGGATAGCTTCCAGTCATCATTAAGATCCATTTCTTGAAAGGACTCATGAGACCTTGGTCCATTCCTGATCTCTAAAAGGTCAACATTGAAGATCAAGGTGCTTTCTGGTGGAATTTTTCCTACCAAACATAAACATTGAGACAAGATTAGAAGCATATAATCAGTGCTGACTTGTGTTTTTCTATTAATCTTATTTTGTTGGCTAGACTGATCAAAACGCAACACAGAAAGCCATGTAACTGGCCACTTAGATCTAGATTCAAGTGTTAGTCCCACTGAATCAACTGGAACTTGGTTAAGTCACCATTTCATAGAATCATAGAATCATAGAAATGTAGAGTTGGACCCCTGCCATGCAGGAACACCCTCAAAGAACTCCCGACAGATGGCCATCTAGCCTCTGCTTAAAAACCTCCAAGGAAGGAAACTCCACTACACTCTGAGGCAGCATATCCACTGCCGGACAGCCTTGACTGTCAGGAAGTTCTTCCTGAGGTTCAGGTGGAATCTCCTTTCCTGCAGCTTGAATCCATTGCTCCACTGAATCCATTTACCAGAGTTTCCAGAGGATTAACAACTGGGTTTAAGCTGTATGGTACCAATGCTGTGCATATTTACCTGGGAGTAATTCCCACTGAATGGAATTACTACCAAGAAGAAATTTAGTTTTCTTTATTTCTCAGTCTTTTTCACAGACAGACAGCCACTTACATGAAACACTGTATAACACACAAACATTAAAGTCATAACCCTAATATTATGAATTCATAGTTCTAAATTTATAATCATAATTCATTATAGTTATAATTTGTTTTGCTATAGAAGTGCAATAAAATCATATGTAAGTAAACAAGCATAGCACTTTCTTAACCCCACACAGCTTATACAAACTGGTACCTAAATTACAGCAGTAACAGCTATTATTCCATTTTTAACATCCTATGGAATCCTGGGATTTGCAGTTTAAGGAAGGGCATTTAGAATTCTCAGCCAGAGAGCTTTTTGGCCTTAGTAAACTACACACTCCAGAATTCCACAGGATGTTGAAAGCGGAATAATAGCACTATAACAGTGTAGGGCAAAAATGGCCCAAGAAAAAGATCCATGACCAAGGCACTACCACTAAGGTAAATGTATGTTGGCACTAACGGCCACACTTATCAGGGCAACACATGCATAGTCTCTCTGCCAATCTTAATTCCTGGATTTGTTGGTACTCAAACACTTGGGTATCTCTTATATAAAGGGACACATACAGATTTATTATTACTATCTGCAGTGCATACAGAAGTAATTTATGCAAGTTGATGAAACATCATATGGCATGCAATCCCAACAAGTTAGCACATTTTTCTGTTTATAGATACACTCTTAAGATATTTGTTTAAGGTTTTATGTCTGTGATGATGTTTCCCACATAATATTGACAACAGACAAAAATATATAAGCAGGAACAGTTATGTGAAGTAATTTAGTCTTGTAAAAAGGGAATAAGAAGGTTGACAGCTGTAACTCTTCCTGTGTAGATCCATTGGTAAGATACAGAAAGTAGAGTCTGGGGACTGATTTCAAAGGGTTTTAGTCTCTCTTGCATCTAAATTAGTAATTCCCAAACAATAATAATGTATTTTCCTTTTACCTACAATTTCCATCTGTTATGTAACAACTGTTTTGTCTGAGTTCAGCCAGTTTCCTTCCATTTCATTGACTTGTTAACTAAAGCAGGGCCAATAAACTGTAGAAAAATACTGTACTGCAGCACAACATGACAAAATGTTCCTAAATGTCAAAACAAAAATGTAGAACCTTCTAAAAATATATCTAAGCCGGCACTTCTTTGTATGCTTACATGGAAGAAAGCTGTTTTGAGCTTGAGCATTGAGCATAGAAAAAAGAAAGAAAGAAAACTGCACTGAACCAAGTATTACTTATATTTATACAAATGTGCACAGGTTTGCAATGTAAGACTGCATTCCCATACATACTCAGGAGTACAATCAGCCCTCCATATCTGCAGATTTTGTATCCACAGATTCAACCAACCAGAAGTTGAAAATATCCCCCCCTAAAAAAAATCCAACAAGCAAATTTTGATTTTACCATTTTACATAAGGGATGCCATTTTACTACACCATTGTACATAATGGGACTTGAGCATCCATGGATTTTGATACCTACATGGGGTCCTGGAACCAAGCCCTAGTGGATTCCAAGAACCCAGTGCACATCTCACCAAATCCAGTGAAGTTTGTTTCCAAGTATACAGGTTTACATTGCAAACCCTCTTAATACTGGCCAGTTCAATTTCAAATGAACTTAAGACAACCTGAAATAGTTTCAGATTTCTGCAGAACACATCCACACAACAGAGGATGCATATTTTCAATGAATTTGCTCTTATTTATATTTATGTGACATTGTGCTGCTTTTCAGCATCCATTTCTCTGCCACTACAAAATGTCTTTCTCTAGGACATCCATGGTGCCTCTTGAAGGTTACACATCTTTCTACACTTCCAGATTCACAAAACCACAAAGTCTTTGATGTATGCACCCTGCAGAGATGACAAAAAAAGCTTTTCCTCATAATTAACACCTTCCTAACCTCATTCCCATCCCAGCAGTTGAGAAGAACTGTTTTCCTGATTGCAGGACTACATGAACAGCCACTCTTCCTCTCTGCACCACCTAATAAATGTGAGGTCAGCCTGTAATGTCCCTCCCGACTACTCAAGAATAATGCAAGCACGACCCCTGCATTGCGAGTAAGTTCATCTCAAGGTCAACTCGGGTTAGAAGCTGTTAGATCTTTTGTTTTCTTCTATACCTAGCTTATTTTCTTATATTAACTGAACCAACATCTTCTCTAAACTTGGATTGGAGATTCAGAGTGTGTATTTTCTGACTAAATCCAGAAGAAACATTTCTTTCCTTACAACTGCTAGGTGCCAAGCCAAGGGAAATCTCAGTTTCGGGAATTTCAAGTAGCCTTATCAAGCCCAATCTGTACTTCCCCAGATAACCATGCCCCCTTCTTTGTGATACGAAGGTTTAAAATTCCTAGTTTTTGTACAGATTTTTCCCTTTTTGAAAGGTTAAAATGACTCTAAGGCAGTAAGAGTTTTAATGTAAAATATACCAGCATTTTTGGCTCCACATTCTTATCTTTGACCCTGTTCACCACATGGTCCTGACCAAAATACTCAAACTGCACTTGACAGTCAGGCTGGGAAAAAAAAGATTACTCATCACAATGGTAGATCACATTGCCATGTTTATTGGACTGATGTCTATCGGGAAGCATGAGGAAAGCAGAGCCAGCTGCTTGATCATCACTATGACAGGGGATCTGTGTCTGGAAACTGCTTCTTCCAAGGCTTCCAGCCCCAGGTATCTCTCCACTTAACTCTAGGGTCGTACCAACCAGCTAGAAATTTGCACATGTAGCCTGCCATAAGAGGCAAGAGATGCATACAGGGAACAGCTCATTACAGAATAAAGACACACAAACTTGACAGATGTTTTCACCTTAAATTCTCTTTTAAGTTTTACTGACGTCAGTAGAAATAACAATGTGAAAGGAAACCAAATTTGCTTAAATCTATTCAAATAAATACATTTGAATATACTACTTCATAATCTTGCAAATCCTAATTATTTGATACAACAATGATGACATAATAAATGTTGCTTTCTAAATTAAAAAACAATATTAAGGATATCTACAGAACTATTACCTTTTCCTTCTTTTCCATAACCCAGAGCTGGAGGGACTGTTAACTTGCGTTTTTCGCCTACACACATCTCTGTCAAACCTTTATCCCAGCCTAGGATAGCCTCCTTGATACCAAGTGTAAACCACGTTGGCTGGCCATTGTTATGCTTGCGGCTAGAATAAACACAAAACATGTCATTTTGGTACACACTATTATACAATGGGAAAGCCCCTTTCCTTCATTTCAGCACTCCACCTTCAATTATGACTAACTACATATGTCAGTGTAATTCTTTGCCAAAAAAGGCATTTTGACTTATTTGTTTTTGGCATCTGGCAATCTAAAGAGTTCTACAACAACAGCTTGCCACAGGCATCTTCTGTACAAGAAAAGATTTTAATTTAAGAGTCACCAAAGTTTGTATTTTAGATTGGAGCTGGGGATGGCATCCTGTTCCCTTTCAAATATTTTGGGCTACAACTCCCATAAGTGCCAGCCAACAAGGCTCATGGTTGGAGATACGGGTGTTGTCATCTAAAACATGAAGAAGGCTCCAAGGCTCATGCATGATGAGAGTGGGGACTTCAACTCCTGACTCTCCAAGAAACTGATGCTACTGACAGTTAGCTGGAGTCAAACATGCGTAAGTATTTCATGATGAAATGCACAGTCAACTTGTTGAACACATTACTGCAAGATGTTATAACAACTTTAGAGAAAGACTAGAGAAAATTATAGATAAATTCCTAGCCTCATAGCAGTTGTTGATGAGAGACGGAGAAAAAGGAGTTTTAGTTGGCATTGGCTGAAATGGGTTGTGAAAGAGATGACTGAACTATTGTTCATGAGCAGATACACTGCTGAGGGCCTTAATACCCTAAAGCAGTGGTTCTCAACCTGTGGGTCCCCAGATGTTTTTGGACTTCAGCTCCCAGAAGCCCTGAGCATTGACCATAGTGGCTGGGGCTTCTGGGACCTGAAGTCCACAAACATCTGGGGACCCACAGGTTGAGAACCACTGCCCTAAAGGAACCAGATCCTGTCTGATCTTGGATGAGAAATGAGGTTAATATACTGACTCGGATAAAGGATTTTATATACTGTACTGTAGGGGATTCTGGGAGGTGTGATTAAAAATAATAAAGATGATGATGATGATTACGTTTTCAGGCTCTGGACCAAATATCTATCATGGGAAAGATACTCACGTGGAATGAAAGAGGGACCCGTCTTTCTCCAGAAGCCCTTCGTAGTGCACCAGCATCATGTCGCCCAGCTTGGTCTTCCTCTTGCAGAGGAACGGCTTATGGAGCACTTCGATTTTCACTTCTGGCTCCGGAATAAGCGCCCCAGCCCCCAACGCCACAAGCGCCAAGGCAAGCAGAGTCCAGAAGGCACCTTCCATCGTTTTCCCTCTTTCAGTCCGCTGCTCTTTCCTTTACGGCTCGCTTTTCAACTCAAAACGCGACATGCGGCACCGCGAATATCTTAAAATGTAACACGCGTCTAGGAAATCTGTTTATTAGAAAATGCGCTGTTTCAAGGTTACATTAAAAAATGCCCACGTCTAAATCTTTTGTAATTAGCGTTAAATACACACATGTGTCAGTGGGGCTTTTCCACCCCTAGTACAGAAGGGCTGTGAAAGAAGCCACTCCGTGCGAATCCCAGGGTAACTTCGGCGACCTCCGAGGCCACAGCCCCTCCTCTTCAGTGACTGCGCGGAGTGTGGGGGTCGAGCCCTACGCGCAGACTCCGTATCCCCCGCAGCCTTCATTCCCACTCCCCAGTCCTGCAGACGTGGCAAACTTCAGCCCCGCGGCGCGTCAGAAAGCGGACAAACTCTCTCTGTCTTTTCGTATCTATTTATTGTCCGCCCCTCCATTTCGGTCTTTCTGGTTGGCTGGGCGTCAGGCGCAGATTCGAAATGGAGACTCTCCATTGGGGCAGAGTACTGCTCATCTTTTTTAAAAAAACGTCAAAGACGCGCCCATCCGAAAGCGAGGATTGGCCGCCCCAGGATTCCAGGAAGAGAACGCCGCGCAGACACTTCGGAATCCCTCAGCACAATACAACCGGCTTTTGCGTGGCTGTCATTGGGTGACGGCATTCTCATTGGTTCTGCCGAGTCCATCTGCCTGCTGGAGTTCTAGCCACGCCTTTTCTCTCAATCACGTGGGGAAGCTTGTATTCCGGAAAGCATTTACGCCACTCCCAGACGCGGGCGAGTTCCGTAGCGGCAATGGATCCTGAATAGCTACTCTACTAGCGTAGCGCTGTGTGGTTGGTCGATCGGGTCAGGGGTGGGTGCGAGAGAAGGCGGGGAGGCGGGGCCGGACTCCTGCCTGGCTCAGGATGGCCCTGGGCGCCAGGACTTCAGCCGTGGGGCTGAGAGCGTAGAAGTTTCCTGTGGGAAGGCCAGGGGGAGAGGTGTCCCCTGTCCCCAGCAGATCTGGATGGGGGCGCCCTTGTCACCATGGAGGGGGTACTGTACAAGTGGACCAACTATCTGAGCGGTGAGTACTGTACAGGCTGTCAAGCCTTCCTCCTCTCGCTGTCACGACAGCAGTCAAATGGGGCGACTTGGGCCGTTCAGACGGTCACGATCTTACGTGTACGTACTGCGTACGTGTGAATGCTGAGTAACTCGGGGCGAGAGGGGACAGTGTCACAGATGGCTGATTCTGACGCCCTTCATGGGTTCTGGTCTCCGGGCGCTGCAGGGGGACGAGACCGACCACGAAGGCTGGAGGCGCGACACGTATAGGAGCCTCCATATAGCTCCGAAGCGAAGCCCCTGCTTTGCATGCCGAAGTCCGGCTTTCAGTTCCTGGTACGCCAAGTTACAAAGTGCCCCCGGGAGTGGATGATGCGGGGGACCCCTGCTGTGGAGAATATGGAGAGCTGCCTGAAGAGACGCTGAGGATACAGGGAGACAGTGTGGGATTAGAGATGGATGAAAAGTCTGGTTTGGAGTTCGGGAAGAGTTACTTTTTTTGGACGATAGCTCCAAGAATCCCTCAGCCCTCCTGGCTGCTCTTGCAGCCTGACCATCGGCTCAGTCGGTTTGTATAGTTAGAAAGGCAAGTTTTTTTTTTAAAAAAAAAGGCCAGAGGAATCTGTGTCGACTGGGTGTTGCATATAGACATCTGCTTGGTTCATTTTTATATTTGGTGGTAATGCTGCTCTTTAAAAAGAGTAAAGCCCACAAATAGTCTTCATCAATTCAGTGAAGTCACAAGTGCCTATAAATTATGTATGTGGGTGTTACAGAGTGTGTGGCATGATATGTCATCACACTTAGTTGTCTGGGAAGAACATTCTGTGTTTGGGGATTTAAGCCTTAGGAGACCAGGTTGTGATGCAAAGATCACTAGAAGATTAGGACTTGGACTTAAAACAGCTTAGTTTAGCAGTATCAAAAAGAACAATAAAAATCACCAGCCTTGGCTGTCCTTGAATATAGTGAATATCTATCACCTCATTCTGAACTTGGTGCCCTCCAGATGTGCTGTCCTACTGTTTGCAGATGTTGGGAGAGCATCAGTTCGAGGAAGGCTGATGTACCACAGGGGAGCTTGATTTGTGGGATCTGCCAACCCACACACCATGGATTGTTACTTGTCTTGCATGAGTAAATTTGCAAGGGTAGCTTTCTTTCCACAGATTTTGTTTGGATTAATTTGTCAAAAAGTAAATAGGTTGTTTTAAAAGTTGCCTTTTGAAAAAAATGCTGCAATTGCTTACAGCTTGTCTGTTCAGAAGTAAGTCTTAAGATAAGCAGTGCCACTTACTCCCAATAAATGTTTATAGATTTGTAACCTTATGCCTGAGGGATTCCATGTTGTGTTTTAACTACAGTATTTACCTAATGAATTACACAAAGCTAATGGATACCTTTTTAAAAATATGATTGATGAGTGATATTTATTGTTATTAAAATATTGATAAATCACTCCTTCATACAGATATTAGGGTAGTGTACAAGTATATTTAAAACAATAAAATAGTTAAGAAACTAAACATTCAAATATGTAAACCAAACGGAGAAAAGCAGAAGACTAGAATGAAAAAGTCTGCTAGTTTGAAAATGCTTTGAGAATTAAGGAGGTTTGGTTGTTTAGTTGATTTTTTGTTTTCTGTTTGCAGTATGGGGCCAGTCACACCTGTTGAGCATAGTATTCCTTACTTAGGAATACAATCTCTTATTTTTCAAGAATTATCTTTGTTTGTAAGGTATAAACACTGCTTTTCAGTCAATTTCAAAATAGCGCAATGAACCATGAGAGTGTTCTTCTAAGGTTAGTTACCCTTCTCACTCAAGGTGGTGGTTTCCTGGTTTCAATTATTCTGAAAGTACGACTTCCTTGGTTAAAAACACATCTGCTTTATAAAAATTTCCCCTCGTACATGGGCAGTCTCATCCATCCGCAGACACATGCTCATGTAAAGATAATACATGAAAAGAACAATCATGGATATAGCTAAGAACTTTTCCCTTGACTGTGACATTCTCTCTCTCTCTCTCGTACACACACACACTCTACTTCTTTTTAACTGGCTCTATTATGATAATCTTTGATCATTTTAGCAGCATGATCACCTAGTTTAGATGTTAGGTTTGCTCATGTAAATGGGTGGTTTGGAAAGATGGTAACTTAGAAAAGGACAATTGTACTAATGGAGTCAGAAGGCAAGATAAATTGCAATGGTTGTCACTCTGCTCGTGATCTTGCTCTGAAATGTCACACAAGCAAGTGGTCTCATAGTCCTGTTTCTTTATCTATGTATTACATACTATTATATTTGAATCTTGTACAAATATGTATTGTCCTGGAAATATTTTCACAGCAAACTGTGTAAGAGTGTATGGAGAATGGCTTCAGGAATTCATGACAGTGCAGTGCAGCGTTAAAAAGGGAGGTGTGGCAGTTTCTGTTTCACTGCCTTGTAAAACAAATAAAGAAAAAGAGTGAATCAGAACAAGGTGTTGGTTTATCATGGAACAACATTTCATTTATTTTTAGCCCAGGACTATATGAAAATAGAGCTTGCAGGAAATTACTTCTTTGGACTTTGGACTCCCAGAATCACCGACTTGCATCGCCATTGTGGAAGCTCTAATACAGAAAAGTAACTTGTATGTGATCTATAAATTACATTGACATAAAATGGACTATTTTCAGTGCCAGAATTTATGCATAGAGACATATGGATTTGTGTTTCATGGTATGTATTGTATTTGAAAACAGTGTACCTCATTTTCCTTGTTTATCAATACAAATATTATTGTAGTATTTAGCTTCTCATGACTTATCGCAACAACAAGGAAAATGTGAAAAGGAAAAGTGCAAAAATTCATACAGTGATTAAGAGTTAATGTGGTGGTGGGGAAAACAGACAACTGAACTCAAGAGTGTCTTCACCTATCACTAAAGTGCTTTCCAAGCCCTTTTCTCCACTTCTTAGGCATTTGGCATATTTGTCTTTAACATCCATGAGATCTAGAAATTTCCCCTTTTTTTAAAAAAAAAAAGGAATGTACTGTCTGCTCAATCCTGCTTTTGTTCTAGTAGTTGCTTAGAACACTTTGCTTTTTTCAAGGGAGGAGAAAAATGCTGCTTGCTTTAGTAGTCCAAAGCCACAACCCAATTGTATCTGTAGTTACTCAGAAATCAGCTTCTCTGAGTCTAGCAGGGCTTAATTCCCAATAATTGAGCACAGAATTGTGCCAAAGAAGTTTCTTGATCCACACTTTAAGCTAAGGTACCACTATAGGATACAAAGCCATCTAGATTGCAATCCTATAGGTGCTTTCCTTGAAATCTCATTAGGTGTTTTGAGACTTCAGATAGTCCTACACAGGATTTGATTGATTATTTTGCCTGGCCAGGATTCAAGCAGCTGCTTTGGAATGCCCAGTTGTTGTTGTTCCCATGTAGGATTTGAAGGATGGCCTTGTAATTTTGCATACCTCACAAGTAGGTTATGTTGGGGTGGGTGCAGAAGTACATGGCATACTGTAGATTACCTACCACATATTCCTTTTAATGATGTGAATCACGTCTTTGTTCATGCTTTTTCTGTTACCTGATCTTTCATTACCTAGGTTTGGAGTGTGCATGAGGCATGTTAGACTATTGCTGCAAAAATAAAAAGTTTTATGTCACCTTAAAAACTAACAAGTTTCATTTGTTATAAGCTTGCATGGATTCCAATCCATTTCATCAGATGCAAGAACATGATATCATCAGCAAGGTCTCCAAAGCTTATGGCAAGTAAAACTTGCTACTCTTTTAAGATGTGGAAGGTTCCCTTCTTGTTTTTGATGAAGTTTCCATTATAAAACAAAATTCATGCAGTAGACTAAAATTGATTTGGCAATAACTGAAACGGTAAACTCAAGGATGAGTTGGATTTAGGTTTACTCGCACTTAAGGCAGACCCACCTAAATGAATGGGACTTCAGTTAGTCATGGTTAACTTAAGATGCATTGACATAAATGGCTCTGTTTTAAATGAATCCAACCCAGTATTGGAACTTGGTAATCATTAACACTAAAAGCATCCTTTCAGCAGAACCACTAAAACTGAAATCGATTCCATAATTGAAAGAAAACATGGAAGTTCGAAAAAGATCCTTTTGGTTTGAATGAGGCTAATAAGGCAAGAGCCCAAGTCTTCTTTCTGTCAGCCTTTTAAACCCAGTTTATTTTTAATTAGTTTTTTAAAAATCCCCTTTCATAAAATCACTTAGGAATGTATGCAATTCAGTAACCTTGGTGGATACTGTAGCTAGCCCAGATTAAATCTTGACACAGTAGTATAATATGGCTTTGGGATTAACCTAGTTTCAAGTAATGTTTCCATGTACTAATTTGGAAGTTAATCTGCATCTGTATGGAATTGTCTGATAATATTAAATTAGAAGGCTATAATGCAGTATAGTTTATATGGGCAAACGTTATAGTATCAGTAATTCCAAATTTTGATGTGTAGAATCTGTTACGATTTATGAACAATGGCAATGCTGTCCAAACTGGAAAATGATAAAAGCTGTTCACCCAGCATATCTGGAAGGTACCAAACAGGGGAAATCTCTTCTGTTTTGATCAGTTTTCGTGCACTGATAATAAATCACATTTCTGTCTTCGCATTCTAGAGCAGTACTGGTAATTAGTGAAGATTGTTTGTTTTATTTAGTTTTTGTTAGCTGAAGAATAAACGGCTGCCTCATTCTTCTTCTCTCTCTTTTTCTAGGCTGCAAAATACTTGTAATGACAATATGAAATGCTAATGCATTTGCTAATGCAGATTTGATTTGTTGAAATGCTTCTGTGGTTCATGACAGAAAATGGCAAATCAGTGGAGGGTGGGCGGGTGGATGGAGCAGTTCTGCTGCTACAGTGTGAAAAAAAGAGCATGCTTTAGTTAGGATTATTTATAACCAGAGGCATCTTGATGGTGAATTAAGTGCATATGTGGGCGGGAGGGCTATGCATTATTCACCTGGTCATTTTTATACCATTGAAGTCTGTAGCAGTTAGTTGCTTCTCAATAGAAAGTTTTATTACTGACTCAGAAATAACTCAGAAACAGCAGGTAATCTTCCACTTTAGGTTCTTGTATTTTTAAAAATCAATTTATCAACTTATTTTTTACATTTATAGTAAGCCTGTCCTCAAGTGAGCTCTGGAAATCGATTATGGCTTCTATTTGTATGTCTGTCTGTCTGTATGTATGTATATCTTGCTTTTCTCCCAGAGTTTGGATGCAGGTGGCTTACAATATATTAAAACCTTACAATATATGCTCAAATTCTGATAATCCAGATAATTTGGACTTCAGTTCCCAGAAGTTCAAGGCAATATGATTAATGCATGGGAATTCTGGGAGTTGAAGTCCCAAACATTTGGAAGACAAAAGGTTGAGAACCACTGCATTAAAACATCACAGTAAATTATAAATGTTAAATGGCACATTAATGATGTTGTTTGCTTTCAAGTCATTTCCGACTTATGGTGACCCTAAAGTGAACTTATCATGGGGTTTTCTGAGGCTGAGAGGGTGTGATGAACCCAGGGTCACCTAGTAGATTTCCATGGCTTAGCAGGAAATCGAATCCTGGCCCCCAAGGGTCATAGTCTGGTGCTCAAACCACTACACCATGCAGGCCATTAAAACATTTAGAGTCTTCTGCCTCCATGTAGACTGTTCATCCTCATAACCCTCTTCACACTAGATCTCACAAGTCATAGGTTCACCCTCTAACTGCTACATGATATCATTTATGATATCTTCATTCACTGCCTTCTGTCTCCCATTCATGCTCCATTTCCATTAAACAGGGCTCTTCCTAACAGTGCCTTTCCCAACACCCTACATTGCACTGCTTTGTAAGCATGTTTTATATTTTCCTTGCATTGGGTACTAGAAAGTAGATGTGTTATTGCCATAGTGTGGTGCATCAGTGCAGTGCTTCTAGGGCATATTAAACTGTTTGCTTTTGCACTTTGAATCACTGGTTTTGATGGATATGTTGACATATTTGCGTGTGGCTGCAAGCCAAGATTAAATTAGATTGTAATCCTATACCATTTTACTTGGAAGGAAGCATCACAGTCCATGGGACTTGTTTCCAAGCAGCTGTGCCTAGCAGCTTGCCCAAGCTGGTACCTTCCAGATGTGTCAGACTATAGCTCCCAGCATCACATCCCAACCAGCATGGGCCATGATGGCTAGTTACAATGGGAGCAGTTCGACATCTGTAAGACAACAAGTTGGGGAAAGCCAGTATATAGGACTGAACTGCGATATCTGACGGTTGATTTCTTGTATGGTAGCTTTTCTTGAGGTGATCGCTGCTATCACAAAATGAAAGCACAATGCTTTAGTAGTGTAGCACTAACAACATGCCTGCATTCTGTGGTTCCAACAAGAATTGACTTGGTTGGGTTTTTTTAAATCACATCTCTTGGTTGCTATGCAGAAAAAGTAGAGCTCAAGAGTAAATGTGAACCAGAACTGATTAACTAAATCGTGGTTTAGTTTCTCTATAATCAAGTGTGCATTTGTTTGTGTGAGCCTTCTACTCTTTAGTGAAATGGTCACTAAAGAAATCTATAAACAAAAAATGCAATTCTGTTTTGAATATTTCCTTATGTGAATGAAGTTTTCTATTTTCACTTCAGACTAAATTCTTTGCTTCTAGTATGAGCTAGGAATGGATGGGCAGGCTTCAGGATTTGTAATCTGCTTTGTTGTTGTTTTACCAGAATCCTAAGATGCACCAGTCAGAAAAAGGTGCAAAACATCCATATCAGAATTGAAAAATAGTGTGTCTCTGAGTGGTGGATCCCAGTCTACCTTCTGTGTACCCCTGAACTAATAAATTCAACAGAAACACAGATCTGGCCAGAATTTCATAAAGTTACTTTTGTGGATCACCACTGACTATATTGGTTGGGGAATTTTGGGAAATGTAGTCCAAAAAGTACAACTTTTAATCTGTGGGTGTGGCAGTGATAATACAGATTCTATCACAGGCAATGCTTGTCTCATTAAAGTTAACCTGGAAGAAAAGCTGTTGCTGCTTAACAACACATGTCAATCCTGCCCTGACACATCTAACAAAATCTTAATCTCTGATGCTGCTAACACAGAGAATGCCCTCTCTGTTGCAAAAATCATTGCTGAGATCTCATCTGTTTCATTTTCTCTCATTCCGTATTCTGTCATGACGGTCTTGATTCTTGTTGTCAGTGTGAATTCATGTTGTACACACATTTGTCCAGAATTTTTACAGCTGAATTGTGAAGGTGCTAAGAGAGCTCAATTAATAGCACCACACATTTTGACTTTAAGCTGACTGTATTGACTTACTGTTTGTAAATAGCAGTTAAATATACATGTATGTCATCCAGCTGTGTTCTGTTTCTTTCCAGGCTGGCAGCCTCGGTGGTTCCTTCTTGCAGGAGGTGTGTTATCCTATTATGACTCGCGGGAAGATGCTTGGAAAGGCTGTAAGGGAAGCATCCAAATGGCAGTGTGTGAAATTCAAGGTAACTGAAAAAATCAGAAACTTGCAATATGACTTTGCTTTCTTTATAGAGTCTGAAATTCAAAAGTTACTTTTTAAAAGTTATATTTATTTATTTTATTTCATGTGTTACAACAATAGGTTCCTATTACCTATAGCATTTAAAAAGTAATACCTTATCATTGCTTTTTAGGATGTTTCGAAAGTAACTCTTTGAATTGCTGGCATGGGCTAAATAACTTTTTATTTAATTACTTTGACTAGAGCCATGTTCACAGATCCATCCAGCTTCTCAAATCATGGTTTAGAATGAGCATGCATTCCTCCCTGACGCCTCTCCTCTCTTTGTCTTCTCTGACTTTGTCGTGGAGATCCTGGCTTGTATTAAGGCAAAATTTCCATTATATCTGAATTTAGCCTTGACGTATTTTAATAAAGAAGGTTGATTGTTTAACATCCTGGTTGGTTCAGTGACCAATCACAGTTCTCTGGTTTGTACCTAATGGGGAAGTTCACCATATGCAAACCAGGATCTTTTTGAAGGAAAGGATAAGTCAAGAGTAGAGTGTGTTGACACAGTGCTCATCTACATGGTTAGTAAAACATGGTTTATGACAGTGGTTCTTAACCTTTTCTTTATTAGAGACTCTCTGTAAGTATAATTTGTTGCTAGGGGCTCCAAGACTTAATTCAAGATTTAAATATTCAAATATTTATTTAAATATTCAAATACCTGTTTAACGTTGCTAATCAGTTGCTCGCCCTTATCCCTCATTCTTCCAGTAGACAATGCAAAGGAAAGGAGGCTTGTTAATGGCCTGTGGAATAGCATGCTGAGATCCTTCAGGTGCCAGGAGAGCAGAATAAACTGGAATTTCCTAAAGGAAGGTTATGAGTGAGGGGCAGACCTAAAGAATAATTTATTTTGCCGTGTCCCCCAAAGCAGGGACTAGAAAGTAAGGGTCTCAATGCTGCTTTGGGAGAAAGAGTGAAAGAAATGCTATTTCCCTCCTAAGGAGCACCACTTCCTTCCAAAGAATGCCATTCTAAAAGAAGCACCTACCCTCTCTCTGCTCTCTCAGCACTCCTTTGGGGAAACAGCATTTCCTTCGCCCTTTCTTTCCTCCAAAATGGCATTCCCTCCAAAGGAGCACCAAAAGAGTATAGAGGGTAAATGCTTCTTTTGAAAGCACCTACCTTCTCTATTTTTTTCAGTGCTCTTTCAGAGGGAAATGATGATGCTTCTGCACTTTTCCCCAAAGGAGCACTGAAACCATGACTGCTACGCTTCCAAGCAGCCACAAGAATAAGGAGACTCCCTTATATTCTCGTGGCTGCTTGGAAGCAAAGCTCCGCTGTGCTGCCTGGCCCTGGGCTCAAGTCATACTCACTACACAAGGATTGGGATGGGTGATTTCCCTCATCTTCTGGGTTCTCTTGCCTTCCTGCCAGGATGAGACATCTGCCAGTACATTGTCACTGCTGCCGCCCGCGCCTTTAAGAATCCATAATAGGCTGCGTCAACCAGCCACAACTGGCTGGAACATTTTTTTAGTCCAGTGGTTCTCAACCTGTGGGTCCCCAGATGTTTTTGGACTTCAGCTCCCAGAAGCCCTGAGCATTGACCATAGTGGCTGGGGCTTCTGGGAGCTGAAGTCCAAAAACATCTGGGGACCCACAGGTTGAGAACCACTGTTTTAGTCCCTTAAATCCAGGATTTTTGCCAGTTTTTGGGATGAATGGCAACACTACATGGAAACCAGGTTAAGAACCACTGGTTTATGACATTACTTCTCAATCTTTAGCCCTCCAAAAATTTTGGACTTCAGCACTCAAAGTCTCAGTCAGCATGGCTAATGGTCAGAAAATCTGGGAGCTGAAGTCCCAAACATCGAGAAAACTGAAGCTTGAGAATCACTGGTTTATGACAACATGAACATCTGAATGCAGCCCATGAGATTGTTGAGATGTAAGATACCTTATTTTATTAAGCTGAGTTGTTAATGCTTTGCTTATCAGTTCTGGTGTGCCAGTCTCTTTGGGCTGAACATGAAAACATAATCCTGGCTTTGTCTGGTTTTTTCCCCACTCTTGGGAACCATACCTTTATGGTTTTGGATGTCACAGAAAACTCAGGTCTCCCTTAATTATATCTGAACTAGGCAGGTCTGTGCCTACAGGATTCCATAATTTTTCAGCCATGTGTTCAGGCTAACTCTGTTGATCTCAGTTCATCCTACAGATAACACACGAGTGGATTTGATTATCCCTGGAGAACAGTACTTCTATCTGAAATCTAAAAATGCAGCTGATAGACAAAAGTGGTTGGTTGCCCTAGGAACTGCCAAGGCCTGCCTAACAGATATCCGGACTCTGAAAGAAAAAGGCAAGCAGTCTTCTTATGGGAGCTGTTTACACATTGTACTTTTCAGTTTCTTGAAAAATAGCATTTTAAATTTTATGTTTCCAGAGTTTCTGAATAGCAAACAGTTAAGATCATTCAATTTATAATCTTTGGAAACTTCTGTGAACGTTTTGGTTCTTTCTTGTAGCAATACAGTTTTCCTGTGATGACTCAGTCATGATACATTATGGTATGTGTGTCAAAAACAAAAATGATAGACTGTATTCATTCATTAGTTAAATATTAAAAGGATAAAACAATGGTTATTTATCTGCAGCATAAGATAAAGCTAGCAAATGTTAACATGAATTTTGACCTGAACTACTAAACGTCAATTAAAACAGATTATTTTATTTATTTATTACATGTATATCTTACCTTTCTTCCAAGGTGCTCAAGGCAGCATACATGGCCCTCCTCCCCATTTTATCCTCACAACAGCCCTGTGAGGTAGGTCAGGCTGAGAAATAATGACTGACTACCTCAAAGTCATCCAGTGAACTCTGTGGCTAAGTAGAGATTTGAACCTGGGTCTTTCTAATTCTCATGTGTCACTTTAATGACCACATGACACTGAATAATTCCTTATTTTACAAATCTTTTTAGATAATGAAAGCAGTGCAGTTAAGTTGTTTATTCAGTTATGTAATACAAATGGTGCTTTTAGTAAAATTGTATTTCATCATATTCAGTTCAGTATTCTTCTGAATAAGTTTCAGGTAATTCATTGTCAGAAGTGTCAGAGCACAGATGAATAAAGTCTGTATTTTTTTTAATGAATATTGTTCCTTTCCATTCTAGCATAGATCATTCTCTCTCTTTTGAAAGTCTATATACTCTTCCAGAGTTAGAATTTAATACATTAAATCACAAGAAGACTTAATAATGTTACA
Source organism: Iguana delicatissima (assembly GCA_948472985.1). Taxonomy (NCBI): domain Eukaryota; kingdom Metazoa; phylum Chordata; class Lepidosauria; order Squamata; family Iguanidae; genus Iguana; species Iguana delicatissima. The sequence continues at coordinate 100,589 of CAOKZL010001728.1, read as the reverse complement.
CTAGGGTTTTTTTCCATTTCATTGTTTTCCCTTTCATCTTCATCTTCCAAAATGCCATAAAATAAATAAGCATTACTAGTAAACAGTCAACACTGTGAACAGCACATCCTTGGATTAAAATCCATTTAATTTAAAGAATTTGATGTGGATTGAATTATAAAAAATATTGGTACTTTCAGCCATTGTAATGGGTTATTTTGACCAAATGCATCTGATCTTTTTTTGTTTTGTTTTGTTTTGTTTTAATTTAGAGTTTACAGAAAACACAGATGCATTGAAAACAAAAATGGCAGAACTTAGGTTGTATTGTGACCTCCTGGTTCAGCAAGTGGATAAAACAAAGGTAACAGCATTGTCTAGTGTATCACAAGCTGAGGTAATGTGATGTTAAGGGGAAAAAGACTGTCATTGTCAAAAGTGCTATGGCTGAGGTGCTTGACAAGGATATCAGAGGCAGTAATCCTATGAGAATAATAATGAGAGGAGGTTTTCACGATATCATTAACGTTCTGTAATCTGCAACCCTATGCTGAGTGTCAGGCTTTTCTTTTTTAACTTACTTTCTCAGGGAAGTTAAAATGTTGCATGTGAAAGTTTGTTGGGGTCCAACTGTGTGGAGGGGCCAAAATGAAGATATCACCCCTTCAAATAAAAATGAAATGAATGTTTCCTTTAATCTCCAAACTGCTAGCATTGCAGATAATGAGTCACTGAAAATTGTTCACACTAGAACTCTTGCATTGCTATGTTCTCATTTTCTTGGTAACTTTCTTCCTCCTTTTTTTTGGAGCCATAAACTCTGTTTCTGAGTGCTCAAGTGAAGTTTTAAGTTACAGCAGTGCTAGAACTGTGGAGACTCAAGGAGAATTTCATGGGGGGGGTCAGAATTCTCATGGAGGACAATGCCTTCATTCCCACCTTCCCAGTATCTACGTCCCTGAAAAACCTGGCTTTAAACATATATCTGAGCCCTCAAAAGTAACTTGTTTGTGCAGAGTTAGAAAGGCTCAGCTCCTTCTGCCTCCAGAGTGCTTGGATGGGTGGAGCTGCAACCATAAGATCTTTGTGAATGTGAAACAACTAAAACTGTGAAGAACTACCATGTCTGGGCCTGTACACATTCAGTGGCTGATAGATTCTCAGCTGCTTGCTACATCACTGTGGATATGACATGTTTTAACGTATTAAGGGCATTTTAATTTTATTGTATTGCAATATTTTGTTGTTTGCTAAGATTTTATACTAAACTAAAGAAAATTGAAAATGAATTGCTGTCTTACTCTAAAATGTAGTAGAGCTGTTCTCCATCTGTTACAATTCAGAAGAGTATAACTTCCTCCTGTGATAAAGTAGTTCATGGGTAGGGCTGAAAGCCATTCAGACGTTCTGCGTCATTGTTTACTTTTTAGCGAAAGAGTGAACTTTGATATAATATGAGAAATTGAGTTACTTTTTCCTGTTGCACAGTTAAATGTGAAGTTTTCAATCCAGTAGGTAGCCCAGAGTTTGCCATTGATCAAATACTGCATGGAAAGTCAGCAGTTATATAAATACCACGGGTTAAATGAGTCGGTTATAGCTGGCATTAACATTTAGGCCAAGGAATGAGACAAGTAGTCCAATCCAATCCAATGCCTTTATTACTGTGAACAGACCATGAGGCAATAAAAAAATCACAACAATACTAAAAGCAGCATATAAATATACAAGGAGCTTACACTGTAAATATACAAATATACAGTATGCAGTAATTAAAATATGTGAAAATTATATTAAAATGATAACTATAATTATATTAAAATTATTAGTATCATTTTAATATCAAAACATAATTAGTACAATCATCCATTTATTTACCAAAAAAGTTTCTTATTTGGAGATCTTATATTGTTGGTCCTTATGTACTCCCAATCATATTATCAATCATAATATAGCCCTACAAGTTTTGATAGCAGAGAAGATGAACTTTGTAACTGTAGTCTGTTCTGAAAGTTGAAGTAAAACATTCAGATCTTCATTTAAGTACGGCTTTTAACCAGGTTCAAAAGCAACAGAATTTTCCAGGTACTCAGGGTAGAATTCTATTCACTTTTCCATTGGTCTTGCCTTTGAAGAATTTGCTCAGTTAGGAAGTCCTGTCAGAGGCTTTACTCTCAAGATTATCAGTCGTGAGCCTTCTCAGTAGGGCCTTTTCTGTAATGATGCCATGATTCTGGAATGTACTTTCAGTCAAATTCTGCCATGCTCCCTCTATATGCCTCCTTTGCCAGAAGTTGAAGACACACTTCAGTTTGTATGTCTGTGACGGAATGATCACATCTTGTATCAAACTGTTAGGAGTCTCACGGTAGAGTTGGTAGCACACTTGAAAGCCTAGAGGCTGAGCAATTCTGGAAAGGTAATTATTTTTTCCAATTTTGCAGAATGGCATTGATATGGGAACACTGTTGAAATCCACCTGTACTTCATTCCTGAAGACCCTTGAAGAATGTATGCAAATTGCAAATGCAGCCTTCTCTTCTGAGTTGCTTTATCAGACACCCTCTGGATCTCCACATTCAGCTCTCCACAAATTAAACAAGGTGAACATAAGCAGCCTTTGATGTGACATAACCATCTTTCTCATGCATGGACCTGCCTGTTTGCAAGAAGATCTGTTTCAGAATGTATCATCAACTGGCAGGCAACAGTGCTAGATTGCCTATTTGAATTGCATACAATTTTGGGAACCTTGCAGTGTTTTTTTTTAAAGTGTACAGGAAATGGAGAGGTCTTGAGCTATCAGTGGGGAGCTTCTTACATTCAAGCCACGTGTGAATTGTCCTCTAAAAGAACAGATTGTGTAAGAAAGCCATAGAAAGGTGTGAAAAGTAAAGAGGCAAAGCAGTTTTGACAGACATTTGAAAAAAATATTTGCACTGTGTTAAGATATATTCCACAGTGATTTCTTTTCCTCCCAATCTCTCTCAGATAGCTGAGGATATTGTTCTTTCAGGGGCTGTGTGCTAGTATGGATTGATTAAGATCAAAATCCCATGTTTTTAGTCCAATGTAAGTGAAAGGCAGCATAATAAGGCTGGATCCCACAGTGTGGAATTGATGGTACAACAAACGCCACAGACTTGAGCTCATTTATTGCTTAATAGACAATTGACTCCTCACTCACCTAGTTCAAAGTGTGTGAGAGGGCTTGCAAAACAGTGGGCTTTAGTAGGAACTGCACTCCTCCAGACTTTGAGAAAGTATAGCCATTTCTGCAATTATATTTTATGCTCATATAGCCCCAGTAAGACTTTGGCTTAAAGGTATAGGGAATGGGGCGCTTTTCATTGGTATAAAGCTACCGTCTGCCACATAAGGCCTTTTGAATGTATTGGAATTCCACAGTCCTCAACCTACATAGGAGACCATCACATTTGGAGGGCCAAATTTTGAGGGAAGCTAGCATAGATTGTAGAAAAAGCAGAGAGTATGGAGAATTACATTGTGCAATTCTTACCAAATGTAATCAATTGATATTGTTAGTCCCAAATAGAGTAGACTCTATTTACTCTGCTGGAATTTACTTATGTATTGACTTACCCTTCAACTATTAATTCAGTGAGTTTATTCTAATAGCGATTAACCGATTTGATTCAGGCCACTGTTTTCAAGTGAGTATGTATTATACTTCTATTTACCTTAGTTAACCTAAGTTGATTTTTAAATGACTTGCTACTATATACTACTGACTCAGCATTGGCAGTGCTTTCAAGAGTACCAAAATGACAATATAAAAGATAGTGGCTTGGTTTCTTCAATATTCTTTGGCTGTATCTCAGTTAAGTTACCAAGCTCTAAAGAACATTTTCAATCAGTGAAATAGTTTTCTTTTTCTTGCAGCTCAAACTTCCCAGCCTATTTAGCCGCAGTGTAGCAGAAAGGTACAGCACATTTTTCCTTACGATTAGTAGGGTGGTTTTTCATGATGGGTCTAGTCCTGTGCCACTTCTAAAAAGTAGCAAGCAGAAGGCACCCAAAGGATGTTGTCATGTATATCCTGTCAATATCTGGGGCTCTACAGATGTTGCTATACAAAAATTTTCATCACCCTGGATGCTGGCTAGGGCTCATGGATATTAGGGTCCAGAAGTATTTGGAGGACCACAGGTTCTCCACTCCTGCTTTAAGCTGAATAGGAGGGAAAATTGGTTTAAGTATCTGAAGGTTATTTAAATACCTGAATGGATGTCATGTTGGAGAAGGAGTGAGCTTGTTTTGTGCTGCTCCAGACACTAGGACAGAAACCAGTAGATTCAAATAGCAAGAAAAGAGATTCCACGAAAACATTCAGAAGCCATTCCTGATGATTAGAGCTATTTGAATGTGAAATAGTCTGCCTCAGAAGGTTTTGGGCTTTCCTTTACTGGAGTTAGGGTTGCCAGGTGAAATAAGGGGCAGAGCTCCAGTCCTTTTAATGGTAGTGCAGAAGAGAAAATTTCTTAAGCAGCCCAGGGTATATTCCAGATTTTGTCTTGCAGTGTCCATGAGTCAGCCATCATTGTCTTGAAGGAAAATAAGTGCTACCCATTTTGTCAGTGGCATCCCACCATGAGTTTTGAAACCAGTGTCGTTGTGCAGTTAGTGGTAGAAATGTCTTTATTATCTGGTGTAGTTCAGATTGCAGATTTAAGTCCACTAAGGACAATGTGTGGTTGAGAAACTTTGTATTTTCCTCCTGTGACTAGTGGTTGTGTATATTTTACAAAATCGTCTGTTGGAAGAAGTTCTCATTTTTTGTCATAGTTTGATGTGTCATCTGCTGATGTGTTCCCAAAGTTAAAAGAAGATTCTTTGGAAATTGATCTCATATGCTGCTCCAATAAACATTTATTCCATGGATCTAAACATAGGAATCTTCCTGATAAGAAGGAATTCCAGTACTCAATTGCCATTTCTAGATCTAAGCCTTTTTTGTCCACAATTTTTAGCAAAAATAAAAGTAAGTGGATAAACATCTTTAAACTACATTGGTCCAGTCATGGCAAAAGAGCCTTTAGTTTATTGGTGGCATCACACCCCAGTACTGGCACGCCATCTACAAATTCCGTTTATACTGAATTTTCGTTCAGTGGCTACTCTGAATTTTCATGCTATTAACAAGACTCTGATACTAGCAGAGTCTATACTTAAACCATCATAAAACTGTGCCAATTTTATTCTTATGTACCTGTTATGCAATTCTGATTTCTTCCTGACTGTTGAAATTTTCATGGATGCTTTGAAGTATCTCTGGGTTCTGGAAGCATTATCTGCTTCCGCTTCTGTGTTCCCCTCATTTTGCATCCTTTCACCAGTACATGTGACTGCCATAAATTGCTGGACTTTGTCCTTCTGAGATGATTTACACTTATGCATTTTTTCAGCACTGCTTTCCTCCAGCTCCACTACACAATATCAGTCAGTGCTGACACTCTGGCCATCGCCGCCATTATGGTGTCCTTCTGCACATCGTCATGAAGAATTTCCCTTTCCCTACAGGATCATTAAAGGAACAGGAGCCCTGTCTCTTATTTTACCTGGTAACCATAACTAGAGGTCTTTCAACAAAGTCTGAATGTCTATTTCTCAGGAGAGCTTTAGCTGTGTTTTCCTGCATGGGAGGTTGTTGTACTATTAACAGCAGAACTATGATTTCCCAAACTCATTCTACCCCTCTCTATAGAGAAATGTAGTTGGGATACAGTCCTATTAAAAAAAATGTTTTTAATGTCAGCTTGTATTATGTGTAATATTATATATTGTATTTATGTTAAAGTGAATGCACTTATTTGGTCTAGGATCACCTTTTTAAAAAGTGTATGTATAAGTGTAATGACTGTGCTATGGAGAAGTGTTGTGGAATTGTGTGTCCTTCCAGATGTTGCTGGACCTCCATCAGCCCCAGCCAGCCAATGGATAATAATGATAGCACTGCTAGTTTATCAGCTTTAGAGGGCTACAGGTTTCCCAGCCTGGCTATAAAGACATTTTAAAGGTTACATGAGTCCTTTAAAAGATATTGCTTCCTGTTTCCATACATCATTACAATGAAGTAAAATCAAGACTTTGTGTATGAGAACATTTAAAAAACTTAAGTCTATTTGGTAGGGAAGACAGTGCTAGAACTTGGTACAGGTGGCCTCTCCCAAAGGGCCAGTAGAGTGGAATTTTTTGCTTTTTGAGAAAGCTTCCAGACACTCTGCCCCTCTGCTCGATCAGAATAGAAGACCATCTGTGCAATTTCCAATCCTGTTAGTGTTAGATGTACAGAAACCTAGTTTTGTATGCATAAAACTCTTAGCTAGATGGGAGTGCCAGCCTGTAATAATGTACCCTTCCATTCTGGAGAGTATAAAAGTGAAGTATACACAACAACATTATACAAGCAAAGTGTTTACCTTATTGAACAGTTGGGCTGCTTTTCTTTTCTTTTCTTTTTTTTCTTCCCAGGCAGATGGAACTAAAAAACTGTGAAAATGGATCTATATATGCAAACACCAACCTTCCTGAGCAAACCCCTATACCCCTGAAAACGGGTGAGATGGACCATGAAAAAAATATGACAGGTAACTACATGAATCATTGCTGTCCAAAACTGAAAGGGGGGATATAAATGGGGTTTGCTTGCACTAGTGTTCTTTGCTCTGTTTGTTTTGTTTTACTGGTATTCCCTATGTCAAATGGAGATGATGCATTGTGTAAATTATTATTCTGTCTGATATAATCTGAAGCCTTGCTGCATACTCTTGGCAAGAGATTAAAGGAGAGAATTAGACTTGCAGGCTAAGGTGGCAAAGTCCTATCTCAAATCTGTTATTGTAAATGCATTTTTATCCCATCGTATTCCTCAAGGTGGTTAGGCTATTATATACGATTCAGGGTACATTCTCTTCCCTTACTGTCTTCATGAAGTAAAGTTTCCTCCCTTTTAACTGTGAAGTAAACAAGAGATTGGCCCAAGCCTGAGCCATTCTGAGTGCATTTTGTTTGAAGTTGTATGTTCTGACTTAGGCATTGAGAACTGCAGGCCACTGAAGTTGGCCAATCTTGCAGAGACTTTCAGTCTGGCCTACAGCCTTTTCTTTGTTTGCCCCAATCTCTCTCATCAGCACACATTTCTAAAGGCCATGCATTCCTCTCCTTTGCCCACCTCCTTCTGTCCTTCACTGGAGCTTCCTCACCCAGGCCACAGCAATCCACTGTAGTACCGGATTGAATGGAGAGTGAGTTAGAGTACTGTGGTGAATAGTTCCATAGCAAATAGAGAGTATGTTAGAAATGAAGAGGCAGCTCAGAGGCCCAACCATGGAGAATGCCAACTAGAGGAGCACAGTATCCTTTGGAAGGGTCCTTGAATGCTGTGCTGTGTGGTTGGGCCTCATGAGTTCTTGTGCACATCTGTGTATTTCTTGATCTCTGTCTATATTTCTTTGCCACAGCCTCGTCATTATAGACTGAAGGCATCAGAGGAGGAGCCAAGCTCTGAGGTGGGAGGTGAGGAAAAGGGTAATGCAAGATTGAGAGAGTGGGGGAAAGACATTTCTGAATGCATAATACATAAGAATTGCACTCCCTATCTATCTATCTATCTATCTATCTATCTATCTATCTATCTATCTATCTATTGCACTCCTTAAAAGAAAATGTAATCAGAAGCACCTAATCTAGTTTGGTATTTTATGATTTCTGATCCATTAATTCCAAGGTGATAGCAGAAAAGATGGAAGAGACACGCTGCTGCCAAAAAAGAACAATCAAGACAACAAACCCTTAGAACCTGTAGCAGATTCCACTAGCAAGTCAACACCACCGGGCGAAGAAACAAACAAAGATTTCATGACATTCTTCAGTGCTATGAGCATTAGGTAAAGTGCCTCCTTGTGATCCACGTGTTAACATTTCTCTGTGTGAGTCTGGGACACTCGGGGGTGTCTGCATGCACATAGTATTGCGTGAACTAGCCCCAGGACTAGAGCTTAACAACAAGTGTGATCTATTCAGTGTTTGCACTGGTATAAGCATAGAAATGATTGCATTTCCTTTGCCAGAGGAGAAAAACATAACAATTCATAAAATTTATAAAAGAAAAAAATTAAAAGTTTGAAATTTTAAATTGTTTAAATGACTTTCTTTGTAAGCCAGCTAGAGATCTTATGATATGGAGGGGGATATAAATATTTTAATAATTTAATAAAATAGGCAGGAGAGAGGGACTGTTAGTGGAAGAGGTATGGAACTGGATTGTAGTATGTGTGTGGAAGGAATCTCGCCTTACAATGCTTGGTCTTTCTAAATCTTGGTGTTTGATATCACAAATGTTATGTAACATTTTTCTCTAAAATATATGTGACTAAAGCCCTCTTTGAGCATTCATAAACATAGTTAAAGTAAGCATTTTGGGAGGCAAACATGCTAGCCATTTTCCTCTCTCGTTCTTCTGTGGAGAGCAACAGAATGTGTGGAGGCTCTCTAGATATATAACTATAAAAGTTCCCAGACATTTGGAGAATCTTCACAGGTAGAGTGGGCTCTACCTTTCAGTCTGTTGTTCTCCACACTTGCAATGATGGACAGGGTGCAGCTAGCACATTCTGTCTTCTGATGCATTCAGCTTATTCCTTTTATGAACATCTGAAATCCTCAATCCTCTGAAAGACATTGTGTCCTGCCATGGATTTTTCCATACATATAACTTCATATTGTCCTTGTTGGGTAAGAGCAGTAACATAACTAGCTTTGCCAGAGGATTCAGCTAATTAAAATTAATAATGAATTAAATTAATTAATAATTATTATTGGAAGTATTCTCTTAATTTCCTCTTCCTGAGATGATCTTAATCAGTCTATGTCTTTCCTTCCTTTCTTCCCCAAAGATTTAGTGATATTGAGCTTTCTGAGGATGGAGGAATACCCACAGAAGAATTTTTGCAATCTTGTTATGAAATAGTTCCAGTCCTGGGTATGTGTGCTTTCCTAGTGGATTTTTCTTGTACAAGGGAGTTCCCTGTTTGGACAAATCTACTTCGATTTTCAAGTTTTGTTATGTTATGTGGATAGCGTTATGTCTTGCTTAGAAATTCTTACTCCCTAAGAGACAGACAGATAGATAGATAAAGGTTGCGTTCATATGTAATGATAAATCAGGTTGTGATTTGTTGAATTCTGTCATTATCTTGTATCTGAACCCATCACTGCAAATAAAGCCATAAACCACAGTTAGAAAATATGAATTATTGCTGTCTTGTTTAAACTACAGTTTATTCTTAGATATAAACGCAGAAGCATAGTTTGTTCCTGCTTTCTGTACCTCCCAACTCTAAGACAGGAATAGATAAAAAGGCTGGCAGAAAAACAGATGAGAAAAAGGGGAAACAAGTTGTGGTCTGCATGGTGTTGCAACAAATTATGGAGGACATAATGGGCAAACATGGCAAGAGTGTTTTAAAAAGCTGATTTTTTCAAATCATTCAGATGATTGCTGCTTCAAACAGCAAAAGACTACAGATTTTTTTCTCCCTCTTCTGCATTTTGTTTACCAGACTACTGCATAACTTAACTTCTAAAACATCTTCCTAAGACCATGTCCCTCTTGCATATTTTCCAATAAAAACATTCTAATAAAAACATGGGTATTTATGTTCTGAGACAATTGACATGGAAAAACATTATTATTGGAAAAACATTTCCATGTTCCAGATTTACAAAGATGGGTTACAATATTCACAAGCCTGTAACAACTATAAAGTGCATGAACTATGGAATATATGAACTGCAATTATATTTTTATAGACTGAGGGTTTACATAGGAATATGTTCTCAGAGTAGGAACAGCTACAGCGTGATAACTCTGATCTTATTTGCGTGAATGCCCTAAGAGGCTTCCAGAAAAACTAATTTGCAGCAAATACTCAAATCTTGAAAAAGTTAGGTTTTTTGATTACTGCTCCCAAATTCCCTACTTAGTAAATTCTCAAGCAGATTCTGGGAGTTGTAGTCTTTAAAAAGTAACATTTTCACTCTAGATACTTCTCCTTTGTTGTTTGTGTAATAAGCCAGTGAGATGCCTCTGTGTGTTTAAATTCTTATGAATGCCTTGTAAAGATATTTAGCTAGCCCAGGCATCTTCCTTCATGATCAACGTGGCTGATGGTGCTCCTATAAGCAGCTTCTTCCACTGAATACTTTGTGGTTACTTTCAGTTCAGTAGTAAGTCATTAAGTTTCCCACAAAATGATGCCTGAATTAATCTGAACAAAAACTCCTTTTTGATATGGCAAGTTACAGAAAGTCAGGGGTGGGGATTTCACATTTCATGGAGGAAGCAAATATTTTTGATCTTCATGGAGGAAGCAAATATTTTACCTCCTCAACACAGCACCTGTCTTCCCTTCTTTTCAGCCCTTTGGATGCTTCTTGCACATGGTTGTGAAGAGTGACGGTCCCTGATCTGAGCACTGCCATTTTCTGTGAACCTGTACTGTCACTGGGAGCTTTGAAAAGCAGAATGAGGCTCCAGGCTTTGTGCTTTCCAGCAAAAGCCAAAGTGCTCAGTGTTCTCTGTCCCATTATCTTGTGTTAAGATGTTTGAAACTAGTGGCTAAAGCAGATATTGAAACACAAAAGACCTTGTGGTAAACTTTTCCTTTCTTCTAGATAAACTTGGATCCACAGTCTTTGCTCCTGTGAAAATGGATTTTGAAGGAAACATCAAGGTAATGGCTTCAATTTAGACATATTTAAAGTGGTCCCATTGAAATCATTGGGACTGGATCAAATACACCTCAGAAGTTTTCACCCACCTGGTTGTCAAAGGTCAGGCATGAATAATGAATGCAACATATTGAGCACTGCAGATCAAAAACATTGTAATTAGCCAGGCTGTTGATAGGAGCCTCCTTTTGAAATATCTAGTGAGAGCAAAGCATGGAAAATAAGTCACTGTGGCCGTGCTGGCTGAGGGATTCTGGGAGTTGCAGTTCAAAACAATAATATTTCTAGATCCTGGCCAGATCTATATGTGTTCTATATTCAGTCAAACAGGGGTGGGAAGAAAGTTGACTGGGTGCTACCACTCAAAGATATACTGTGCATCTTTTGCACCTGGTTCAGACTAATGGGTCTAGGGGAAAAACACACACACTCAAAGGTAGTCTACTAACCTTGGTTAGTAGTTCACCCTGTAAACACAGATTTGGTGTGGCGTTTCAATTTGTAAGAGACAAGATATTTTCTGTAGTCTGGAAAAATAACTTTTCCGAGCTCTGATTTAGAGCTTAAGATTCCTTGTTCGAGGACTGCACAGAATCAGTGCTGCATTTCTTGAAATCAATATTAGTTAATATCACTTGCAGCCCTTCATTCTTAAGTCTGATGGCTCAGCAATCATGTGACACTAGCAAGAACAGCCCATGACCTGAGCAGAGGTGTCCCACCCCCCAAATGGCAGGGTGAGCCCCCCTCCCACAACCACAAGTCGTCAGAAGCTACTTGCAAGAGGAAGGAAGGCGTGTTCACCATTTATCCAAAGCAGCACCTTCCAATAATAATCCTTAAAACAGTCTAGTACATACAGTGTAGTAAAATGTTAATGAGTCCGTATAATGCCATCTATAAAATGCAGTAGCAGTTAAAATTATAGACCAGCAGCCTTCTTCAGTTAAGAGCAACTTGCAATACTTAGTTCTTTAAGACTAATTTAAAACAAATCAGAGAGAGCAAAAAGACTCCATGCCCTTGAAGAAGGAGTAGAACATGGTTGAAACCACCACTGAAAAGCTCTGTCTCCCATGTTCATGTGAATGGTGGATCTAGGCAGTCTTACAGCTCAGGCAGGTCTATATGTGTGTGGGCAGTCTTCCAAACAGCATAGTCCCAAGTTGTTTAGGGTTTTAAAGTTAAGGCTCAGTATTTTGAAATGGGCTTGGAAATCCATTGGCAGCTAGTGCAGTTAGCATGGGCCGGGGGCAACTGATTGTTGTTGGGGGTTTTTGGAGGAAGGCAAGCAATTAGCTGTCTTCAAAGACAGCCCTATCAAGAGAGCATTACAGAAGTCTAATCTGAATGTACACAAACCATGGACAGCTTTTTTTTTTCTGTGTAGGACTATAACTGGCAAATTATCCAAGCTACTCCTAGCAGCATATATTTCCATAGATCGTTCAAACTGCATGATCCTGTTCTTTGTGCCTTCTAGAAAATCAATCAGAAATACATAACAAACAAAGATGAGTTCAGTACTCTTCAGAAAATCATCCTACAGGAATTGAGCACTGGAGATGCACAAATTCGACACTCTGCCACAGAGGCCCTCCTCTGGCTTAAAAGGTAAGTTGCATAGTTTTTGGAGCATGAGTGAGATTAATACCTGATTGCATCAGTTAACAGAGATTAATTTTTCTCTCAAACCAATAAACACTTACAATATTTTAAGATGTGGACTCTGGGAGGAGACTACATTTAACAAGTAGCGGAAGTGTTGTAGTGGATCAAGGACTAGCCAAGTTAAAGTACTGAGACTTTTTTTTAGCAAGAATCACAATTTCATCTGCCGGGCACTTCTGTTTCTCTGTTTCTTTTCAACTTGCCTGCAATCACTACAGCAACTGGTGTAAAAATGAATTTTCCAAGCAACAGTATATTGCCATGGACTGTTCTTGTTGCAGTGCAAAGTACTTTTGGATAGCTTGTTCTTAAATGGATAATTAAGGTCCATCAGCTTTAGAAAAGATATGACAGACAGACAGACATGCTGATTTCTCTTCAGGGAAGTGGTTATTGGGCCTCACATGGAAATAGTCTGCATTTCAAAATTTCCTGCTACAAACAGTTTAGCAGTGCCACTAAATGTTGCTCAGGGCCTATCTCTCCTGTGTCCTTGCTTTTGGTCTTATTAGTGAGCACCTCTACTATAGTGAACTGAATAAGAGGAGGGATTGGAAATGTTTGTGACAATCATCAACACATTAGTACTGACTATTCCTTTCAAAATTTATAATGCCGTAATATTAGTTGCAATTTGGGAGGATAGCTCATTATTAAGATGTTACTAACACGTTATTTTTAATTATTTATTTGGAACTGGATTTAAAATATGGAAAAATAGTCAGAAATCGTTCCCAAATAATCCTAGTCAAATAAGATTTATGAAATAACAAATATTTGATACTTGTTGTTGCAAAACTAATTGTTAGTCTAAATGTTAAAATGCAAAAAAAGGGGTGGCACTAGGCTCTGATTATCACAAAAGTAAGATGTCTTTGTTAATTATAATGCATTACTTCCAAACTTTGGATAAGGCAGACTCCAAACCCAAAGTGGAGACAAGTCTGCTTCCAGATAATTAGAGTCTAGCATTTAAACTAATTACAGTTCCAACATAAGTTCAGCCAGCATGAGTTTGTCAAAAACAAATCATGCCAAACTAATCTTACACCTTTTTTTAAATCAGGTCACTAGTTTAATAGATGGTAGGAATACTTTTGATGCCATTTATCTTGATTTCAGTGAAGTGTTTGATAAGATCCCTTATAATATTTTGATTAGCAAACTGACCAAATATCAGATAGATGGAAACACCATAATTGGTTGAAAAAATGTGCTTAAAGAGTCATCATCAAGGTGGAAGGAGGTCTCAAGTGGACTGCCTCAGGACTCTGCCCTAGAGTCATTACTCTTCAACATTTTTAGCAGGGATTTAAACAGTGAGGTGGAGGGAATCCTTATGAAGTTTGGAGATGACACAAAACTGGGAGGAGTGGCTAGCACTTTGGAAGATATGAACAGAATGTGAAAGGACCTTGATAAACGAGAAAATTGGGCAGAAATTAATAAAATAAAATTTAATAGAAACAAATGCAAAATTCTACATGTAGGTCACAAAAAACAAATGTACATATATAAGATGGGGAAGGCCACGGTTCAGTAGTACTGTGTGCAAAAAGGACCTTGGATTATTGCTCATTGTAATTTGAACATGAGCCTGCAATGCGATGCAGCAGCAAAGATGAATGCTATTTTAGTGAGCATTAATAGAAGCATAGTTTCCAAGTCAAGGGAAGTAACAGTCCCACTAAATTCTGCACTGGTCAGGTCTCATCTGGAGTCCTGCATTCAGTTCTGGGTGCCTTATTCTAAGAAAGGTATAGACAAGTTGGAGCAGGTTCAGAGAAGGGCAGCAAAGGTTCTAAGATGTATGGGGAACAAAATAAATGAGGAGAGCTTGAAGGACTTGTTCAGCTTGGTGAAGAGAAGATTGAAGGGTGACCTGATTGCACTCTTTAAATAGATCAGGAGCTGTCACAGAAGGTGGAACCAGGTCTAATAATTTTAAGTTACAAGAAGATAGATTTCAGTTGAACATTAGAAAGAGCTTCTTGACAGTAAGAGCAGTTTGGCCATGGAACCAATTGTCTGGAGAGGTGGAGCACACTCCTTCTCTGGATGTCTTCAAAAAGAGGCTGGTAGAGTTACCTGTTGGGGATGCCGTAGCTGGAGATCCAGCATTGAGCTGGGGCTGGATTTGAAGTCCCAGGATGCACCTTACAACTCTATGATTCTATTTAAGATACAGGCAGAACTGGAGTTCGCTCATCACACTATTGAGAATACAACATTTCATCTGCATGGCATGTGGACATGACCAACAGACATGGCATAGGGGCAATGAATGAGGAAGGTCAAGTTCAGCTGAGCAGTCTCTTGAACTCAGCACACATTCACTGAAGCCATTCTATTTGGTCTCATTTTATCTTCCCATTTGGTTTTGGTTTTCAATTCTATCTTTTAATTTTTCCTAAAAGGCTTTTCCTAGTATTTTTACAGTGGAAGGACTGGATTGGATGAAAAGGATTGGACAACCAAGCCTAACAAACTGAACAAAGCATGGCTGTTCAGTTGCACACTGAATGTCTAATGTGACAGTATCCCAAGAAATCAAATGCTGGTAGAAGCAATTCAGTCTTGCCCATCTTACTGGCAGTCAGTGCTAGTGCTGCCACTCTTGTTGCTCATTACTGACTTCTCCTATGTATTTATTTAAAGCATCTTTTAACCTACCCCTCAGAGAAGAAGGCTCCCAGGCTTACAAGAGAGTCTCTGTCTGTAAACTTACATTGTGAAAGGAGATGGCAGAAGAATTAAAAAGGGACGCAGAGGCCAAGTTGATTTTCACCCATATTGGGGGGGGGTGTCCAAGCTTCCCCTTTGATCTCCTTCCGCTACTGGCTGGTAGTAGTGAGATGGATGGCCACATCACCTGGAGATAATTTGAGGTGTATTCCAGCACACCTGATGAGCACTATGTTGAGGAAGACTGATGTATGTGTAGTCAGGAAATAATTAAATTAAATTAAATTAAATTAAATTAAATTAAATTAATTAAATTAATTGCTGACTACCCATACATCAGTCTTTTTCAACATAGTGCTCATCAGGTGTGCTGGAACACACCTCAAATTATCTCCAAGTGACTTGGCTATCCATCTCACTAATTAATTTAATTAATTAATTAAAAACAAAAAATGAAAAAGCAGTGTATCATGGGTCGCATGAGGATCACAAAAGAAGGAGTTGTAAAATGTGGTAAGAGCCATAAAGTATTTTGTGAGGTAACAACTTTCTCATTTAAAGTTAGACCACAAATTCAGTTATAAACATAGTCCCTGAAATTGTATCTCTTGTGTCATTTTTATTTTTACATAGTCCTGGACTGAACTTTCCATCAGGCCTTTTTTTTGAGATATTTAAAGGCTATGAAGATGAATCAAGGGGGAGAAGTTGTAGAACTTCAAACAAAATTTGTGGGGCTGAGAGAGTTTACTTGCTTTATTAAGTGTACAAGGCATCCAAGGGCCCCTCGTTGTCGTTGTCGTCGTCGTCATCATGTCTCTTCAAGTCATTTTCGATTTATGGCGACCCTAAGGCAAACCTTTCACAGAGTTTTCTGGGCGAGATTTATTCAGAAATGGTTTGCCTTTGCCTTTTTCTGAGGCTGAGAGAATGTGACTTGCCCAAGGTTCCTCGTGGCTGAGTGGGGGTTTGAACCCTGGTCTCCAAAGCTGTAATCCAGTGCTCAAACTGTCACCGCACACTGGTTCTCAAGGACTCCCTTTTCCTCTCAAAACACTTTAAAGTCCCATACATACTCACAGGAGTGCAAAGCTTGGCAGAATTTGGAGACATTACTTCTCACCAACAGTTGTGATACAACATCACAATCTGGGACAACATTGGCCGTCCCGACGGGGAGATTCTGGGAATTGTAGTCTTTTTAAAAAATCTGTTCTCTGTATCTCGGCTTCTGTCCTGACACTACTTCCTGCAGCCTTCTGTGACCACACAGCAATGTGCTGGTTGCCAATTTTTACAATTAATGAATGGGTCAGGTTTTTAAAATAGGGCTGCTTTACATATAATCTTACATGATCATAGAGTGGGAAATGCCCTCAGATGTCATCTACTCCAGTTGACTGCCAATGAAATCTATGGCTACAGCATCCTTCATGCAAATTATAGAATTAGAAGGGATCTGACAGATGATGTAATTGAATGCAACAGTGACAGTGCTTTCTTTTTCAAAAATGTGTTTTCATGTAACTGTTAAAAGTGTTTGTAATCTCATAGGTATTTTCATGTCTCTGCTTCATTCCACACAGGGGTTTAAAATTTTTGAAGGAGTTTTTGACTGAACTAAAGAATGGAGAGAAGAACATTCAAACAGCACTAAGTAAGTACAGAATATTTTCTGGAAAAGTACAAAATACAGCACTCAAACTGGTGGTGGAGGGAGATGGAATATTGTCTTCCCATTTCTTTTACTGATAACACCAAACAAGAAGAGAGTTTATAAAGAAGACCATGCTTAGAACTGAAATATATACGCATCAAGAAAAAAAAAGATGTTGATTTTATTGATATCTGAAGCCTAAGAGGCTTTAAAGTGAAAGGGTTAAGCAGAAAGTTTTGCTGGGCAATCAGAGTTCTAATATATGGTCAGTATCAGGGAGGCTAGAACAAAATCTGCCTGATGCAAAGTTCGCTTGGCTTGCCTAAACCTCTCCTTATCAGCAATTCTCAGGGTGAGATGGGGAAGTGAAAATGTCAGAATGACTTGTGCTGCAATTTTTTATAGTTTATAGTATATAAGCACTGTGAAACTTTTGGGCAGGACTCTGGTTTTTGGAAGCTATTCCACCAGAGTCCAGCCGGCTGAATAAACTCCTGATTTCCAACCCGAGCGTCTCTGAGTTTTGGGCTTGTCTGCAACAAAAGTTTATTGGTTGGTGTGATTTTCAGTAACACACAAAATCTTTCTTTCTTCTGTCTGCTTGCAGATAATGCTTATGGCAGAACGTTACGGCAGTACCACGGCTGGGTTGTCCGAGGCGTTTTTGCGGTGAGTCAGGCACGACTGCTTTAGGGACCTAGTATTGCAGGGGCAGGATAGATAGCCCACCACTTCCAAAGCCCAGAGTGTTCAAACCAGCCCAAGTGGGAGGTGTAGTGTCACTGCCATAGACAGTTCAGGGAATATTTGAAAAAAACACATTTATTATCTATCTATCTATCTATCTATCTATCTATCTATCTATCTATCTATCTATCTATCTATCTATCTATCTATCTATCTATCTAAATTTGGTAGCTCCCCTGCTTAATATGAGAAATGATGCTGGAAGTAATGGGCCCCACTGCAAACTACATTTGCTTCAGCAGTCACAAGTTTAGTACCAACATAAGGAAGATGGTGGGATTGCATGTAGTCTCTCTGTTGCCCACCCCTGCTCTAAGCAAAGACCTGTTTCCAGCAGTGGCTGGGGGATGCTGGAAGCCATAGTCCAACATGTATGAAAGACAACTTGTTGGGGAAAGCTGATTTACATCTATGAGTTTGTTAACCTCTGGCAGCTGAGTGGTGATTGATGGACTAACTGATGTTGTCTACCCTCTCTCCTTGCAAAGCAATTTTCTTCCCATGTGAATAAAATGTTTGCAGCTTCTTAAATTCATAAGACTTTTTTTAGTTTCCAGTGATACAAACCTAGCATTTTGTTTATTCTTCACTTGTTTTATATGGGCTGGATGACTCATTAGCAGAAATTCCAGAGTACCATGTTGACCTTGTTTCTTCTTCTTGCAGTTAGCACTGAGGGCATCCCCCACCTATGAAGGCTTCGCGTTGGCACTGTCAGTTGGGGAATGTGAATATCAGGAAGAAGCTTTTTATAATAGCATGCAAAGGGACCTTGACATCTACCTACCTGCCATGGAAAAACAGCTCAACATCTTGGATGCCCTGTACGAAGAACATGGTCTGGAATCTGACGAAGTGGTGTGACCACCAGCCAAAACAGTGCCTCGCAAATTCAGGGATTATGTCTGTTAACATAGCTTTTTCCCAGAAGTCCATTTCTGTTTCCTTGTGTGTGTGTTTTTTCCATACTTGATAAGGGACACAAGGCTTCTTTTTTACATGTTTTTTTAAATGCCTGTTTATGTTTACTGCAAAGGTGCTATATATTCTGGCAAGGTTGTGTCTACCTTCATAACAAGCATTTTTAGCCAGATCAGGTGATATTTACTTACTGCGTGGCAGGCAATCTGTAGTTGTGGGTCCAACGGCTGAACAGCCACAGAGTTTAGTACCATTGCAATGAATTGCTCTGAGCGTGTCTACCCGAGCTTGAAAGAGTTACTACTAGCCATCCTGCCTAGGGATTCTGAGACCTTCTGGCCAGAATTCAAGCATACACATCCACACCTGTAAGGCACTGTGGGGGTTAGTATTCCCTTTTTCTCCACACAGCCCCCAAAGCCCCACTTCCAACTTACTGCGAAATCCCAAAGCTGCCTTGCACAGCCATTCCATTGTTTAATGCAAGCAGGCAGGATCAGAGAAGCATTTGGCAATTCCCCTCTCTCTCCCCACCAAACACATAATGATTACAGAAGCGCTTGAGACCTCCAGAGGACTCCCCCCACAACAGACCTCAGCACTGATGTCATCATTGTGCATCTAGCTATGAGGGAGGGGCAGCCAGACCTCTTCCGATTCTGACTACTCACCTTGAAGCATGGAATGGCTGTGCAAGGTGGCTTCAGGGTTTTACAATAAGTTGGGAGGGTGGCATATGGCACAGAGTAGTATAGATCTGCATGTGGATATTTACACTCCTCTGAAGGGCTATTGAATTGCTCTGCATAATCTAAGCTTGCTCTATGTTGGTCAAATTATTACCGATTCAGATGAGTTTTGTGATTAAAAATTTGGCTGCTATTTGAAAGCCTCGAATCTCATGCAAGTTAGTGCTCATCTAAGTCTTTCTCAGCAGCAAAATCCAGATCCAGAGATTAGTATCACGGCTACCTCCAGTCTACCATTTCTCACTTCATTAATGTGATCTAAGTTCCCAATTAGAACAAATCCATTGAAGCAACATAATTGTTGACTTACCATTCTGCAATTGATTCAGTGGAATTACTCCTGTTGCAGCTAGGAATTGGATTTAGGTCCAAATGTTGAAACCTTTGGCTGTATCCGTCCACAGCAGGGCAACCTCAATTTGCAGTACCTAATAATCTGCCCCATTCTCTTCCTTAGATTGGCCCTGGCCCTTTGATTATCCATTTGTAATGGGTATGGTTTGGCAAGAAAACAGGGACACAATCTTTTGTATGATGCATGAAAGCACAGACACTAGGAGAATGTGCCTGTTTCTCCCAGCATAGTCCAGTGAAGATTCTCCCAAAGTGTCTCAAGTTAATTTGATTTTGAATCAGTGGGATAATTTTCAAGTTGGAAGGCTCCAGGACTGTAGCTTTTGCCATAGAAGTGGAGATTGGACTATAGTTTCCCATATCCTTTGTCACTAGCCATGCTGGCTGGAACTGATGGAAGCTGTTTTATGTTCTTGTAGTCCTTACTGAAACTAGAGCAGTTCTTTGCCTTTATAGGATATATGCCAGTCTCAACTCTTGATTACAAAAGACTGGGAACAGAGTCTGTGCTAGTGAGACAGTGATTTAAGGTTTTAGAAGACTTCAAGTGTGATTATAAGTGGGCTGTTTCATCCTACTGTTTGAAAGTATAGCAGATGCATTTGAGTTTAGAGTGAACAGATCTCTGTAAAATTATATATTAAAATTCAGCTCTGCATGAAAAGTGAGTAACCAGTATATGAAATATACGCAGAGTTTACTAGAGGCAACATAACCTATGGCACCTTTTGGTCACAGAGAAACAAATGAATTCAGAACTTGACTTCTGACATAGTACAGAGTTGTGAGGATGGAGATATATCCACAAGAATAGTGGCTGGTTTTCTTCAGGAAGGGTTTCATGCCAATATATTGATATTGCCAAAAAAAGTAAAAAAAGACCAGTCTTTGCTGTCACCTTTCTTTCTCCACTGTCAAATAATTACCACTGTACCCTCTCTTTCTCCCTTCAATTGCTTTTCTTGTTTGTCTTGTTTGTTCTTCATCCTGCTGCATTACACTCTCCCTTCACATGAAATGATCACTTTGCTTTCTGTAATTAAGTAGGAGTTGTATATTGCATATGGAGAAATATGAAAGGTTGGGAGAAAATGATTCTGTGTAGGAGAAAGTTAGGAGCCATATGAAAACTTGCTGGGAAACCATGTGCGGCAGAAATAATTGTTCATGTGTGTCAGAAGTGGGCAATTGTGTTCATGCAGATGCTTTTAGTCTACAGTTCCCATCAGCCCTAGAAAGCATAGGGTGAGGGATCATGAGAGCCACAATCCTAAGATAGCAGGAGAGCCATCTTAACTATCCACAAACTAGGCAAGTTTATAAGTAGCTGCCACTGAGTTATATGGACCTACTCAGTCATACAGTTTATTCAGCCATGTTATCTGAATCTGCCTTAGGGTATAACTACATCATATTTTAAATTATCAAGAGGTATCAACATTTTTTAAAAATGTAAAATCAAGCAAAGAGAGGTTAATTTTTAAATTATTATTATTCATCACAAGGGGATTTTTTTTAAAGAAAGTGACAGGAAGGAAAGATTACATCTCTCTTCTTCCTCAATCAGGATTTGACCCTACCAGCTTTATTCAAACACAAAGACTCTGATGGTCTCAAACAATGCATTTAAAATAAGTTAGGCCTTCTGTTTCAGCTGAAAAATGAGATGAAAGGAAGAGAGAGAGCAATTTCATATTCATCCTGTTTCAGCTCATTGGGACTGGAATTAATATTTTAATTTCTGCCACTGTCTAGAAGTAATGTGGCTAGAAAATTGATCCAGTGCTGGTAGACATCTAGATTCATGTTGAATAGTTCTCCTCAAAACTGTTTTATAAAACCATATTATACTTGAAGCATATCCATGGATCTCTTTAGAGTGGAATATGGGCAACAAAGGGGTTGATGTTTCACAGAGAACCTTAAAGAATTGCTAGAATTAAAAAGCTGAATTGGATGTCTGAATGTGAACATTAGGGCTGTAAAGATCCTACTTCACTGTTATGTTTGCATAACTTTGTTGTTCCCTGAACTAACCACCCAAAACTACCTTAATAGCTAACAATTGTAGCAAGCAATGGAGGTCTGTTCTGCTGGCAGTTAAAACACAGCAGGATGACATTTCCAGATCCTTCCCGCCAGTGATCTCCAGTGCAACAAGTTGAGCCAGTGATCCTGCTTCTGATTGTCACACCAGAAATTGCTGGCAGGAGAGAACTGGAAATGTCATCCTGCTGCACCCCCAATCACCAGCAGAACAGACCTCCATTGCTTGGTGCTGCAGCTGGCTGTTAAAGTGGGTTTGGTGGTGCATTTGTGATAGTGGCAGTAGGGCCATGACCATAAACATGAATACCAAGCAGTTACAAATGTGTAAGTCTAGTTTCTGCATTAATAACTGCTCAATAGGATGCCAGCCAATACCTTTACCTGGGCAAAAGCACTGCCATTGACATATCTTTGTTGTCAGCTATTTCAGTCCAAGTGAACAAGACGGGCACCAAACATAGTCATGTTTTACCAGCTTGATGCAAGCACGGTTGTTTAACAACATGGGCAATTTGATGGCTTTGTTTTATTTTCAGCTTTTCCCCTCATTTTTCAGGTTATAGACAGGCATATAAATGCATGATTCTTTGGACAGATATTCAGCCAACAGCCCTGTCTCATTATTTTGTGAAGTGCAGGTAGGCATCATGGCCAAGATCCTACCTTGCTGAGCATAGTGTACAAGTTTTCTAGAAGCAACTAACCTACGGCTCCTCTCTCGCCCCTTTCACAACCATTCAGTGGCTGATGAAGAGCAAGGGGAACAGAAAAAGTGTCTGGCTAAGTTCCGATAGCCAGATGTGAACTAATGGCATCATCTGCTGAGACCCAGTGGGTTTTGCAGGGTGTCAGCAGATGATGTTACTATTCTATGTCTGACTGTGGGGACCTTCTCTGCTCCTCCCTGTTCTCCAGCAGACATTGAATGGTTACAGGGGAGACTATCACAGTGAAATACTGGGTTCAGGGGTGGAGCTTTGGTAATTGCAGAAGGAGGAAGAGACTACCAACTGCCACAGCAACAGAAAAAAGACAAATAGGCATACATCGTATTTACTTGCATATATCACGAATAGGATGCCAGGCAAAGTGTTCTGTTCCAACCAGTTAAACTGCTTCAATCATCTTCAAGAAATCGATTCCCCTCGTTATAGCTAAAAAACTTCCATGAGTCCATATTTTGACACTTCTGTACTTAATTTAGGATATCCTACATCTCTGAAGCATTTTATAAATAAATGTTACTATTAACATTCTAGTTGAGGAAATTCCCCACCTGCAGTATCCGCTAAGCAGGGTCAGCTCTGGTTAGTACCTGGATGGGAGACTACCAAAGAATGCCAGGTGCTGTGAGCTATATTTCAGAGGAAGGAACTTTCAGAACTGCCTCTGAGTATTCCTTGCCCAAGAAAAACCTATGAAATCCATGTCAACCGGTGACTTGAAGTTACACAAAGAGACACATCATCATTATATGTTTGGTCATGCAACACTAAAGCAATAATTTAAACAGAAAAGGAAGAGTTCATATTGAAGAAGGGATGGACAACAACAGCAGTTCTGGAGTCCAATTTTCTGATCCTTTGGGAGCCACAAAGCCCAAAATGCCAAAGAACAAGCAAAATGTGAAATGGCCAAAAGTCTGTATCTGGTTTGGTAAAACTGGTAGCTTGTGAGGTTAACCAGAACGGCAGGACCCTGAAAGCCTATTTAGAGGGTGAAATGCCCCAATTTGGGAATTCCAGGAGGAGCAGATCACATGCTTTATAAAAATACCTTTGACTCATGTGGTCACAGTGCCAGACTTTGCTCCCTCCCTGCATTAAAGTCACCTGAAGGGATTCCATCTAAACATATAAAGAACTTCCTGAACAGTCCAGCAGTGGAATACACTGCCTCAGAGAGTGGTGGAGTCTCCTCTTTTGGAGGTTTTTAAATAGAGGCTGAATAGCAATCTATCGGGAGTGCTTTGATTGTGCATTCCTGCATGGAAGGGATTGGACTTGATGACCCTTGTAGTCTGTTCTAACTCTTCATGAAGCTTTGACTGGTCTAAAAGATACTGCTCATCTGAGGTTGTTCAGGGGATTTTTTTTTTTAATTTGCACTCCTCATTCCAATGGGGAAAATCCAGGATGGACATCCATAGCTGTTTGTTTAAAGTCAAATTGCCAAATTTAATAGGTACGTCAACATCAATTGTTTAAGAATGATGCATGAAGAAGTGGTGCAGCTACTTCAGTACTGGGAAATAGCCTTTTCTTTTTGTTTTCCTGGGTGGGTCAGCCCCTTTCTTTCCCTCCACCTTCCAATGCAGTCAATGGGAGAGTACTAAGTATGTTAGCTTCAGGACTGGCATAGTGTAGGGTTCCTTGGAGGGCATGTGAACATAATAAGGGCACTTGGAATCCTGCCCATTTTTGGCCAACCCAAAATGCCCCATTCCCCCCTCTGCATTAATGGGCCATGATAAAGCTTCCTGTGGGTAGATTTTCATCCTCACATCTCCCTTTCTTGCTGCCATGGCATTTGCCATGGTATTTGCATTACCCACTCAGCCAACTTCAGGATGTGAATATGCTATGCTCCATATCTTTATTTACCCAACATTCCAATCTCTTTTGGCAGCTTGGCCAAGTGAACCAGAATTGATAGCTGGGTATACAACCACTCATTATGAGTCAAAGTAAGCTTGCCATTTAGTGTTTATTAACTGGCCTTCTGTCTGAATTTAAAACTGATAGTAATGTGTAACAGACATTTGCACCAACCATATTTTATGCTATATGTCACTACTTCTCCTCCTTCTTGAACACATTCTCTATTTGTTGAATGTTCACATCTTGGCTTTTCCTCTGGAAGGACCTACCTATCAATAGTAGAAGTCTGACAACATTCTCACAAATATATCTTCTGAAAAGCAATCTTCTTTTGTGACATTGAATGTTGGCTTTCAATAGCGGTCATGCTTTTGTAAAACAAAATTATGAAGTGATGCTAATGCTTAGTGGATATGATACACAGCAATGCAGAACTCATTACGTGAGGGTTATGGGGGACAAACACGATCTGGAATTCAGCTGGTTCTTACATTCCATGCTAGCACTTGGAAGAGTTACTACTATCCTCACAAAGATTCTGAGAGTTACAGTCTGAACAGTAACTTTTCCAAGCTCTGCTGTGAGCATTTTATATCAAAGTAAACTGAAGTGTTGTGGATCAGATGAATTAGGTGACATACTCCTTTCAAAGGAACAAAAATGATTCAATTTCATCCCCCAAACAATGGTGTGTCTTGTCTCATGTGAAGAAAATGGAATTGTAAGCCTGCCTGTTGATGAAATCCTAATACATCCCAAATATATGGCTTCATTTTTAAAGGTTTGTAATGAAACAATCTCAGGGATTTGAACGGCAAGGCAAAAATCTAGTCATTTTTAAAGTCTGTGTTTAAAGAGATGTCAGTTGTTCATGTAAATAGAATGTAGATCTTGTGAAGTGCATTTCTATGATAAACAGTCTCTCTGTTTAATCCCAAAGCAATCAGATGTAAGCTTGAAGTCTATTGTTTAATCTCAACTAGAGTAGAACCACTATGTCAATTAAATGTTTTTGAGTGTCAACAATTGAACAAATGAGCCTACTCCAGTGGTAAATACCAATAGCATTCAGGCCACGCTGTGTAGCACTGCATAAATGCTGTTGACATATTTGACTTGGAAAATGTACATCTTTTTAATGGAACATATGACTGTAACATCTGAACAAATGTTTTTATTAGTGGTTCCTCTATCCACACCTTGCCAGAGGTGGTATATATTGGATTAACCTAATATTTTATAACAGTCCTTTGTCTTAAACACGTTTCCAAACAGAAGCCTGAGAGCATAGTGGCGTATCATCATATTTTAAAATGCCAAATGTTTAAGATGGATACACAAACTGGATTGCTGTCAGAAAGAGTCACAGTCTTGATCTTATAGCAGAATTCTTAATTTAAACTAATAATTTATTTTACAATAGTAAAAGATACAACTAGGAAAATTACATCTGAAATATTGTTTATTATTTCTACACTTCTTGCAAATGTAAACATATGGCCTGGCTTTTAAATGGTAAAATATTTTTTTCAGTTACTGGGCATGGGTACAATCCAGGGCTGATAAAACTACAGAGGTTTTGCCGTTGACCACAGTTGCATGTGGAGTGCAATTTACCACTGTCATGATGATGGTGGTGGTGAAATAAGAAATAAAAGTTCTTTTGATTTTATTGTCTCTTTGTTGTTGTGTTCCTTCAAGTCATTTCTAACTCATAGTAACCTTAAGGCAAACCTATCACAAGGTTTTCTTGGCAAGATTTATTTAGGGGGTGCCTTTCCCTTCTTTTGAGGCTGAGAGACTGTGACTTGCCCAAGATCACCCAGTGGATTTCCATAGCTGAGTGTGAATTTGAACCCTAGTCTCCCAGAGGCCTAGTCTATACCACAGTGGTTGTCTAATCTAGTTTGCTATAATTGTGTGACTATGCTTACCCATAGGAGAGCTGGTATGGAACTTCCCAACTGAGGTGAAGTGAAACTTGTTTCCTCAAAGAATTCCCTATGGGTGTAAGGATGCATATGACACTCTGTATTGTGACTATGGATTGGGTCCAGCTAGTTAGTTGTACTGAAGTTCCATTGACTTCAATGGGACCTCAGTGTATCCATGGCTACAATCTTAGGTATACTTATCTGGAGAGTAAATTCTACTGAATATAGCAGGAGTTCTGAATAAACAAGCATAGGATTGCTCTCTGTGGGTGAATCAACATACATATATAAACATAGCAATATAGCAATAGCAGTTACATTTCTATACTGCTTATCAGTGCAAAGCACTCCCTAAGTGGTTTACATATATTTAGCTAATTGCCTCCAACAAGCTGTGTACTCATTTTACTGACTACAGAAGGATGGAAGGCTGAGTCAACCTGGAGCCCTGCAGGATCAAACTTACAACATTGTGGCTGCAGTACTGACATTTAACCACTGCATCACCAGGGCCCTTCATCTCTTAGTTACAACTGTTTCATTTTTTGAAATTGTACTATACTGCTTCATGATAAATCAATGTAGGTATTCACATTACTTCTGAAGAAAGTTTTCTTTGTTCCTACAATATTTGGCCTCTAATCTTTCACATGCTTCCTGAAACAGTGCTTTTCAAAGTGGATATAGTTACAGTGTGAATAATACTGTGCAATGACCCTGTGGGTGTCCCACTACCAATGTTGCCTGCCTTCCCCTCTTCCCAACTGCCATAATGTTATACAGCCTTAATGACCTTTTGAAGTGAAGAGGAGTTACAAGCTATACAATGTCTATTTAGCTTGATGGAATCCTCATTTAGAACAAAAACTTTCTTTTCATACCTCTCTGTTAAAATTTATTGATGTTTTCACTTCTCAGTGAAACCACAGGGTGCACTTTCCCCAGGTGACAGAGAAGGGAAATGTGGCTTTGCTTCAGCTTATTCAGCACTGTTTCCAGCAGAGGAAAAACAAGAGAGAAAGCACTGGGAGAGCTGGGAGCTTCTGGTTGGCTAGGGTTCCTTTGTCTAGATATTCTTCTGCTCTGAGAAGCAAAAAGTGTTGGCTCTCCTTCCTCTCAGCTCCAAATCTTTTCCCTCTCACTTCCCCTCAACTTCCCTCTCCCTTCCTGAAAAGAAACAGTTCACATCCTCCTTACATTGGAGAAGTAAGAAATATGCCACATGCACACCTAGACAGAGTTGTTCAGCTTTCCTTTTCTGCCTTCCAGAAGCCAGCTAGAGACTTCAGCCACTTACTCAAAAGGATAGATTCCAAAGGCAAGTCGCTCAGGGGAAGACAGCAGCTCCCCTCCA
Source organism: Iguana delicatissima (assembly GCA_948472985.1). NCBI lineage: Eukaryota > Metazoa > Chordata > Lepidosauria > Squamata > Iguanidae > Iguana > Iguana delicatissima. The sequence continues at coordinate 73,137 of CAOKZL010001728.1, read as the reverse complement.
GGAAATAAGAGAATAGAAGAGGAGAAGAAAATAAGTCAAACACACTCCCTTTCATGCATCAAAAAGTAGTACATAACTTCCAGGAGTTTAAAGAGGGAAGCTCAGCCACACAGTGCACACACAGTGCACACACAGCCACTGCTGTGCACACACAGCCACTGCTTCTCTTTGTCCCTCTCCAGCCGCACAGACCAGGTCCACCCCCACCCACCATGGAGAGACACAGAGCATAGGTTCTGAACTGGGCCAAAACTAACAAAATTAATTTCAACAGGAAGAACTGTTGAAATTAATGAAATGCACAGATATAAGATGGGTGACACCTGGATAGACCACAGTACATATGAAAAGGAGATCACAAGCTGAACGTGAGTCAGCAGTTTGATGAGAAGCCAAAAAAGTCAATGTGATTCTGGGCTGCATCAACAGAAGTATAGTGTATAAGTCAAGTGAAGTGATAGTACCACTCTGTTCTGCTATGTTCATGCCCCACTTGGAATACTGTGTCCAGTTCTGGGCACCACAGTTTAGGAAGGATATGGACAAGCTGGAATGTGTCCAGAGGAGGGTGACCAAAATGGTAAAGACATGGAAACCATGCCTTACGAGGAGAGACTTATGGAGCTGGGTATGTTAAGCCTGGAGAAGAGAAAGTTAAGAGGTGACATGATAGCTGTGTTTAAATATTTGAAGGGCTATTGTATGATGGATGGAGCAAACCTGTTTTCTGCTGCTCCAGAGACTAGAACATGGAACAATGGCTTCTCACTTTCACATTAGCCATATCTCAGATCTAACTCACAAGCAGTCCAGAATTAAGAGTTTTAACAGAGGCTGCAGTTTTGTGGCCAAAGAAATTGGCAACCAATAATTGTGATTAAGCATTGGGAGCAAAAGGACACCCATGGCCAAGCCTCTAATGGTCTTTGCAGTTCAGTCTGCTGGCAAAAGAGAGAGTTGCCTCTTTGTCAAATTAGGAGTGCTTCCTGATAAAGGCTTTATAGCACAATTGCCCTGCTTTAGACCAGCCAACCTCCTCTTCTATTTGTAACTGTCTTATGTTTTCCCTCCACTTCTTCTACTTTTCTTATTATTACAAGAAATACATTAAGAAGAGAAAGCCAGAAAAGCTTTACCAGAACACCTGGGGAAAAACTAAACCTTTTTTCAAGCTTCTCATTTTATGTGGCAGATTCTGAAAACTGAAGACCATTCAGGAACACTTGTGCTTCCTTTGAGGACATGTTTGCCTTCCCTTGCTTGCAAATAAGAACAAAGAAATATTGCAATGGGAACACAATCACCCCAATGGCTGGGGGATTCTGTGAAAAGCAGTCCAACAAACTAATTTCTCCAAGCTCTTTAAGAGAACATTCCCTTTCCCCAATGATTACAGGCTGTAGCTTCTGTAGCTTTCTCCTCTGGCTCTCTAGGAACTGGGATCAGAAACTAGAAGTAAATACTGGCACACCTACCATTCAGAAAAATGAAGAACATTCCTGAAACAAACAACATCTCAGTCAGCAATGACGCACAAAACAAGTTTCTGCCTTTTCATAAAATCACAAGACGGACTGGGTGTTGTTCCTTATCATTTTCACTGTGAGGCAGGCTTTAGCAACTTGTAGAAACAGAAGATGCTAGTGATGAATGAAAAAAAGAGATTCCTGCCTGTCATACATACACACATATACATATACGTATATGTATATATTAAAAAGCAGAAAATGGCAAAGATCAAAGAATGTATATTGTTGAGCTTCTTAAATTCTGCCTTTAGCCATATGAGAAATTGGTTCTGGAGTCATGTTCTCAGGCTTCTTCATTCTGAATTGGAACTCAGTTTGTCTAAAGCACGCAGACTGAAAGCCCCTGTTCAGCAAATAGCCACACACAAGAGATTCATCTAGGAAGTTCATCAAGGCCGAGATATATCCAAATGCACCTCCAGTGTAGGAACACAGGACTGCAGAAGGATGATAAAAGGCAGAAGCAGACATCTAAGTGGCAATTGCTTGCATATTTTGGGCAAGATAAATGCACACTCCAGAGTAAACCACTTCAGAAGTGATTTAGTTGTGAAGACTTCCCACAGAGAATCTGGAGGAAAAAGATTTATTGGTGGTGCTAAGACCTATTGTCAGAGATGGACCTATTGTCTAGTGCTACCTACACTGGGGCCATTTCCGCACTACACTCTTATAGCGTGATTATTCTGGCCGGCCGCTCCCTAAACTGCAAACCCCAGGATTCCATAGGATGTTGAAAGTGGAATGATCTCGCTATAAGAGTGTAGTGCAGAAATGGCCTGGATCTGTTGTTACGATATCTCCTCTCATCCCCTCCCACAATAAATAATGGAAGAAACAAAGAGGTTGTAACAAAATGTCGCAGCAAGAAATGTTCCTTATCAAGAGTTCCAGCCAACCAGCTATGTCATCTTCCAAGGAAATTTCCCATTCCCATTTTTTAAAAAAATCCTGCTCCTCCCCTCAGTAGTCAGTCAGCATTCAGTGGGCTGTTTTGCATCCTCACACAACCAGGAGGCAGGTATATCTGGAATCCTTGATGTTTTCCCAAGCTAGCTGATACATCTCTCTTATGCATAAGTGCTTGCTGGTGTGTACTCACATTTAAAGAATCAATTAGCTGTTAATATATAGGGTTTTAATGGTTATATTGAAAAGCAAGTATTTTTCAACATTCAAAAACTGTACCATGACAGTGAAGAATTAAGAAACTAGAACTACAATTCACTACTTTATTGCAGCCTGGCTCTCACTTGAGTTTGGGGGTGCATATTGGTTGAGTACATATTGGTTCTATTTGGTTATGGCCTCAAACATTTAATTTTTTTTATAATAATTCGGGAATGTATGTATTGATTGTATGCCACTCTGAGATTTTTGAATACAGGACAGAACAGAAATGTATGAATAAACAGACATGATTTCTTGAATTAGAAGTCAGCTTTTCTTGGTATATAATTTGAGTCTGCATGGTGCAGAATTTTACTGCTAGCTATCATTGTATGCAGACTGAAACAGATCAGAAATACATGTAGTTGGAGATCCCCTCCTTTTTTTACTTGGTCTTCTCCAGCACTTGGGTTGTGGCTTCCTGCCAAATCTCTTCCAATTAATTTAGCATCTGTTTTCAGGGCTGATATTGTCTGCCCCTACCCCATCTTCAGAGACTAGGCATGTCTCGCATATTTTCCTATAGGTCATAGTTTTCCACTTGGTTTTTTGCTTAACAGCTGGCATTCAGTCTCCTTCATGATCCAATCTCCTTCATGCAACTGAGAAGCTATTCATCATTGTTGAGTCCTGCAGAGTGTTCACCAAGGTACCATTTCCATTCTATCCTTGTAACTTGATATCAGGATACTGACCCCAGGTATATAACACTGAACTTTGACTTTCAATAGCGTTTTCAGTTCATCACATACCTGTGAATTTCACCAACCCTGAAAGCTTTATATAATGGCAAAAGGGATCAATTCAGAGTGCTATATATTCTTATTTTGATACTGCCGTAGGTTTTTTCTGGGCTCTCCGTCCCCTGAGATGGATTCCGTTTTTACTGTAAGTCTTTGGCTTGCCTAAATTACCAAAGGTTACAAGCTCTGGGACACTGCCACACTTCACCTCTCTAAATAAAGTGTGGAAACTTCTGATCATCTGCCTAAGTCAGGCTTGTTAAATATGTGTCCTTCAAGCCTGGATTTAGCATGCAATTGAGGCAAAGCTGGGGGCAGTGGTATACCCCTTCAGAAGAGAAGAAATCCTTCCATTCTGAACTGCTGACAGTATGGAAAATCCCCATTTACCACAGTGTTTATTCCACAACGTTTCTCCAAAGCTACATCTTAAAATGAAATGTGGGTAGACAAATCTCAGCTGTCTCGCAACTAAAAATTGGGACTGGGTGATGTTTACAAATGCCATACTCCATGGCCTTTTCACAAATATTACAAGTTATTAAGAAAAAGCTAGACGAACACTTTGAGATATTTATCGCTCTGTGGCATTTTTGAGCAGGGAAAATATACAAACATTGCCACTACTGCAGATATTTTGGTTCATTCAGCATTAGCCCCTTTTCACCAGTTGTTGTTGTTGTGTGCCTTCCAGTTGTTTTCAACTTACAGAGACCCTAAACTGAACTTATCATGGGTTTTCCGGAGTGTGTGAGGCACCCAAGGTTACCCAGTGTGTTTCCATAGCTGAATGGGGCATTGAACCATGGTTTCCAGGATAGCAATCCAGCACTCAAACCACTGAACCACACTTGTTCTCTCTACCATGCTGTCTCTCTACACCCAGCTACTTCTCAGCATTAACCATCTTCCATTCACTCCTGCTGCAGCATCCACATGATGTTGCATCAAAACACTGCATTCTTCTTCAGAGTCTTCTGTGCCCCTCCCAAAGTTTTTCTGGACTTTACTTGTGATTATTATTTATTTATTTGCCATGAGATACAACTGCAGCAGCACCTCTCTGCCTTTAGTCAGAGGCAGAGTTTGCCCAGAGATTTGGAAGTGCATTGTCACAAATGCAGATCATGTGCAGCTCAGTCTCTGTTTTCCCAGTTTAGAAATGAGGAAATTGCTTCTGTGTTACAGTATTACACAGTTGTCCTTTATATTGAATGATGTAGTTGGTGAATTTAACAGTCAATGCAGACAAATGTCATTTATTGTTCTGTTTTGATGACAAAACTGATAATTCAGTATTTAACACGGCAGATCCTTGACTCTACTGCCACACGCTACACTATCAAAATAATAAAATAAATATGTTCTTTGTATATGTCAAAAGAAGCATTGAAACACCTAGATTTTGTATGTTTGTGTTCATATGTATTACCTTTGCTATACAAAAATTTTATTCTACTATTTTTATTTTATTCTACTATTTAATTTTATTCCAGCATTCTCTTTTATTTCAGTAATTGTATTCTAGTATTTATTTTTCTTTCAGTAATTCTATACCAATAATCATTTTATTTTATTTTATTTTATTTCATTTCATAAGAGTAGGATGCACCATAAACTAATGAGATAACAAGCTTTCTTAGGTTAATATCTGATTCAGCATTTAGTTTAATTGTGCTTTAGCTTTTGTATTAAGAGTTTTTTAAAAACACTGTACACTGCCTTGGGTTGCATGCTGGGAGAAAGATGAGATATAAATTAATTAATCAATTAATGAAATAAGTCATTCTTGCAGAGACAAGGCTACACTCAAAGAAGGTGGGAAAGTAACATCAAAGCAAGGGAGAAGGATGGATAGACAGGCCATTAAGCAGATAGGATTTAAATATCCCACAGAGATGGGACTCAGAATGCTAAGTTCCTGCTCTCTTTTTAAAAAAGAATGCTAAAAATTAAATAAAACAAATCTCTAATATAATTTTCAGTAAAAATGTATCCCCTTAATACAGTTTCGATTGGCTGACCCTATCGCACACATCTCTTTCACTGAAGGAATTGGCATAGGTCTTCTTTCTTAACTGGCCTGGTGATCGCAAATGTAATCAAAGCATGTCAGAAGACTTCTTGCTCCAGCCTCTTAGCACTTGGAGTATTGCCAGACATCAATACAGAAATGAGAAAAGAATGGGAGACAGGACTTCACTGTCTGCATCTCTGAGGATACAGCCAATTGCATTAATATAGTACATTAACCTTAAGAATGAAAAGGAGCAGCAGGAAGATGGCAGCAGGAGTGGAAGGCCTATCTGCATGCTCCACTAAACTCTCCCACCCCTGCTTTTGAACTGTTTTCCATTTCCTTGCCAAAGTTAATTGTGGTGTTCCCTAATAGGTTTAGCAGACATCACTGCTGCTGAACTGACAAAGGCTTTCCATTTAACATTTGTCTTCCAACATTTGGCATCACATAGTGAAAGTTTCAATAATCCTTAGCCCTCAATTAACAGTTTACATGGAATGAGTAATTACAGAACATGACCCATGAGAAAAAAATACTATTGGTACCTACATTTTAGAAAAATGTAGCATCTTAGAACCAATTTTGGAAACATAGTTTTGCTGTTATTTGGATATACTTGCAAAATTGTTGGTAGTCCCCTTTCTTGGAGAGATAGATGTAAACACTTTCTCAAAATATCTACAAAGTTGGACTGGTTAATGCAACTACTTTCTTAGACTACTCTCCTAAAGATTGCCTCCTCTTCTTTTATTCATCAGAGCATAGCAGTTGGAACTTGGAAATGTCACATTTGAGGACTATAACATTCATTCATTCATTCATTCATTCATTCATTCATTCATTCATTCATTCATTCATTCATATTTATATGCTGCCTCTTCTCCCAGAGTGGGACCCAAAACAGCTTCCAAAAAAGTTAAAAAACATTTTAAAAAAACTTAAAACAATTTAAAACATATAAAATTATAAAAACTTTTTTTTTTTTTAAGAAACAGCTTAATAAAGAAAAAGTTCCCCTGCTCATACATTAAAAGCCTTATTGAAAAGAAATGTTTTTGCATGCCGGTGAAAGGAAAGCAGGTAGGAGGCCAGCCCAGCCTCCTGCAGAAATGAATGCCACAGAGTGGGAGCAGCCACTGAGAAAGCTCGCTCCCATATCCTGACCAGGTGAGCCTGGAATGGTAGTGGAACCAAGAGAAAGCCTTCCCCTACGGATCTTAGGGTTCTGGTAGGTTCATATACAACAATGTCCAGAATTCTTCGGCTAATATGACTTATGGCCATGTTGGCTGGGAGGTTCTGGGAGTTGGACTCCACAAAAGTAATTTTTCCAAACTCCAGTAACAGTGCATAGACTGGACCCTGTTTGACATTACTCACCAATAATGTCAAACATATCACTGAAATATTTACAATACGACAGACGAAAATCTCAAATCTACACGAATTGGATTACTGAAGCTACTCAAGGCAGCTCACTCAAGCCAAGCCTACCAAGGTTTAAATTCATTGGCAAGCCCTTTTCTGCCCTTCCCGAAAGGTGCACCAATCTGCATAGCCTCCCTGGGAAGGAGAACCCTGCTGGATGCCATTACTGGCCACCCACCAGTGCTCTGCCTGCCTTGACCCCACAAAATGGCCAACGCGGTAATCTGCACAGCGCTCTTACTTAGATCATTCAAAGAGGCTAAAAGGTTAAAAGGCATATATTTAGAGTTCTTGGTTTAAATGTCATTTTTATTATAATTTTTTGACAGTACCTTATTTAGCTTCTCTGAAAGTAACAGGACATAGTAATAATTACTGGCAATGTATTAGAGCATTTCAAATATACAGTTTACATCATTAATGACAGAAAATTCAGTCTTTTCCCATTTAAAATTTCTTAAGCTTGAGTTTTTTTTAATCTCAATATATGAAGACTTTACTTAGAAGCCTATCTAAATCTGAGATAACCCCCATTTGTGTCTTACTCAGAATATTTCCAACTTTAAGTCTGAGCTTCAACATCTGCTAGAACATAATTGCCCCAAATGTTCTTTAAAATGGCACAACTGTTTGACTCTTCTTTTTAGGAAAGAACATATTAAATGTAGGCAGTATTTCGTCTGAGTAATATGCTAAGGGTCAACTTCTTCAGGATGTACAACTATGAATAAATACACATTAATCATAAATGTTGTAGAAGGGTGAAACTGGAGAGCACTTGCTGGTTAGAAAACTGGTAACACTGAGTGACTGTCAAGTGCATGAAAAATGTAACATGTCCTAGCATATGAGCTACAATGAAAATTGCTAACAGCCATTTTTTCCAGCAATAGTTTTGAATACAATTCCAACCATTTTAAAATGCAACCCTTCTGTGCTGTTGCATAAAATGCAAATTTCAGGCATAGTAACATAAGATACATTATTATCGATTGTCAGGAGCATGATGCATAGGCAGTAAGAATGCGTTGCGCATGAGTCAGGTGTCCTCAAGTGAAAAACTGAAGAATTGGGCTACAGTTTTACCCAAATCTTCCAGATAGTAAGCCCAACAGAAGTGGGACTTTCTTCTGAGTAATCAAGCATCACAAAGTGCTGTCAGTCTTCTGCTGAGATAGGCAGATATTTTGTGGATATTTTGAAAGTTCTTTGATCCATTCTGCTCACCTTGGTGATATGCAAATGCAATTCTCTTCTGAATGCAACTGATAACATTAGATAGAATCCACAAAAGCTCATGCCAAATAAAACCTGTCAACCTTTAAGGTGGCATCAGAAGCTTTGTCATTTTCCATGCAACCACCTAACATGGCTACCACCTGGCAAATCCTTCTGAACAATCCTGTTGAAGTGACTCTTAGTACAAATATAGATCGTTCTATAAACATCTCTTGCCTTTCTATATAAATTTTATTTCCAAGTAAAGCTGACTAGTTCCTTTATCTGGTTAACTTCCCTGACATGTCCACTGACAAGTGAGTTCAGTTGAATTTACTCCCATGTTAGGACATTTTGGATTGCAGCCTAAACTGCTTCAAGTCAATATAGACAAACTGGGGGCTTCTTACTAATTTAAATGCACGTTTCATGCAACTAGAGTATGTCCAAAGTTCACATTGTAGTAAAAAAAACCCCCCACTTTAAATAGTCCTTATAAACACTGCAACCAGAATATGCTTTGTGTTTATACCAGAGAGTCTTTTAAAAAAAACTTGAATAGCTTGTTTATACGACTAACAGTGCTAAGTTGAGGTATTGTTGTGTTCTTCTGAAATAACAGTATCGAAGTAAAATAGTGTTCCAGTAGTTTGGTTTTGTTCTTGTTGCACAGGGGAAATCCTGTAAGCAGCCACGGAAAAGGTTAAGTCTTAATGTTTAACATTTTCCTATTAAGACAGGTTGCAGCAGTCCTATTTTCTTTCAGCGTGTGAACTGACTAAAAATGTATCTCTGATTAACATGACATCGGTGGTTTCCTCACAGAGATATGTTGTTCATCTATTGCCCAGTCTTGGTCTGATGATAACATAGTACCTGCTCTATCCATGTCATATGAGGGATACTCACCTACTGCCACACAGTTTTCATGTAAAATATCGACACTCTGTAGAGTCAATATAGCAATAAGAAGTGCATCGTAATTTTCCATAAGACCTAAAATAGAAAAAAGAGCACACAAGTCATTATACATTAATGTTCCCCCTTCACTTTTATTATTTTTATGGTTTAAAATAATTTTTTTTAATCATTTAGTCCCCAGCAGAGTTGGCCATTGAATCAATGGGGTTTAGAGAAATGTGGATATGCCGTTAAATAGCTGATTCAGTGGTTCTGCTCTGCTTGGGTTAAGCAATTGGCTTTAGGCCAGGTAAGTTTTCTCATTCAACTTGAGTTGCCATTGAAACATATGTGAATATCTTTCTATTTATTCTTGTTGTTTGTACTTGTTTTAAAATACAGTTTCATCTCTGATGCTTCTGGTTTCCTTGTTTTCCATTCTGCCCTTCATCTATATCATCTCGTATTTGTTGGATCAAATTTGATCAAGCAAAGTTTCTTGCCAGAACAAGGATGGAGATGTTTATTCAAACTGATGGACTGTTAGTCATGCTGGCTATGTATTATCTCAAGTATCAGTGACATTATTCAAGGAGATAGCCATGTTAGTCTCTTTTATCATAAGAAAGAAAAACAGAGAAGTAAAGGAGGGATCTAGCACTATCTTTAATATTAAATGATATATTTCAGCATAAACTTTTGTGGACTCCAGTCAACTTCATCAGATGTATGGCATGAAGCCATACATACATACATACAAATGCAATGGGGGGGCAGGTAGAGGAACTGTGATATGTAATGGAAATACAAAGCATGTCAGTGTGGCAATGGGGTGACAAATATCCTCTTAATGATGTTGTAAAGAGCAATTAAAAGGGGAAAGGTATGACACAAGCCTCACATATATGAGCAGGTAAATATATGCATAGTGGAGAAAAGTCTTTGGTTCGCATACTGGTATGGTTACCGAAACAATAGATTATTACCATAAAGCATAGCACCAGTATGTTATAGTGGTTTGAGCACTGGACTATGACCCTGGAAATCAGGGTTCAATTCCTTGCTCAGCCATGGAAACGCAATGGGTGACTTTGGGCATTTCACACAGTCTCAGCCCCAGAAAACCTTGTGATAAGTTTGCCTTAGAATGATCATTAGTTGGCAAAAACTTGAAGGCATACAACAGCACAAAGTAGACAACATGAGTAGCTGTGATTAAAGCTCATGTTTTAATATTTACAATGTGCCAAATTATTGTTAATGGACTAGATTTTTTAAATATATTCCAGTTCAACTCCTTCTCTTTCTAATTTTCCTTAATTTTTTTTTAATTTAAGAACTGCTGCTGAAATTGAAAGTCCTGGAAGGTAAAGTTCTCTGCAACTGGTATTCCTGGTTCTGATGTCAGATTTCTTCTGATTTGTATCTCTGAATGGTCTAAGCTCAGAGCTATATGTGACTACTGGAAATGTTCTGTCATGTTCTGTTTTCTGTCTGTCTTGGGTATTAGTCTTGCACTGTTAATTTGTTTTTTCACCTCATTGGATGGATATTGTAGTTTGAGAAATGTTAACTGTAAATCGACGAGTTTAGAGTCTCTGTCTTGTGGGACAGAGCAGATGTGGTTGTACTGGAGACCTGGCTATATTGAATTCTATTGAGTTCATAGTGGGTTCGACTTGGAAGCTGGAGGTATATAGGTATGTGTAGGGATCAATGGGTTTTTGCTTTAATGTAGTGCTTAGATGTCCATTGTTTAGTTTAGGTGTCAAGAAAGTGACCTTCTTGTGTGGGTTGTTCCAAGCTTAAATTGATGTTAAAGTGAAATTTGTTTACATTCTAGTGGAAGTTCTCAAGCAATTGCCTCACTATACCTCTTTATACTGTTTCTCAAACCCAGAAGTAGACTTTCATTCAATTCTGGGTTTCTTCTCTTTTTAGCCCTCCCAGACCCTTCATCATTTCCAACTCCTGATCTACAGGATGTTCTAAGTACTTACAATTACATCTTGAGAATTATCACAGAAGAGGATTTGCAGAACTGACTCTTATGCTGTCTTATTCCTGCCAATTAACACATTATTCTATCATGAGCCACGAAGACTCTGCAGATAATTTCATTTGTAAGTTAAATGCTTCCTGTAAGATAGTAACAGCACTTGACAGAATGACAGAACTGCAGCAGGTAAAATGCTGCTAAGCAAGGGAAATTATTAATACTCTTGCGTGCAAGTCATATTTGCAAGTGAGCACATTTCGTATCCAGGTACCCTGCTGGGTTAAAAAGAAGCATGACAACACTGTACCAATTTAGTATTTTGTAGCTCTGTTGTGTAACTGATGGAAAATTGCAGTGGCTACCTTCTTCATATATTCAGTCTCTGTTTGTAACATGGGATGTGCCTCTGCAGATAGCACAAATGTCTAAATCAGGTGGAAAAGGCATTTATCAACAGAGATGTTCAGCTTTGGAGGAACACAGAAGAGACCACCTCCATCCCCTGTCTTCCCTGGCCATACCTCTTGGCGATACTCCCAGCAACAGAGAACAATGCTGAGCCACTAATCCAGGCCATATAGAAGAAGGAAAACTGTATTAATGGAGCTCTGGCTTTCCATGGCTTTCCCCACCCATTAATTTCCTGAAGATGCAGGAAAAGCAAAGCTGTCACCACATCTTGGGAACTCTTACTGCATGACACCGTTCTCGCTAGGACTTCCTACTCACTGCTGCCACGGAGTGAGAGGCACGTCAGAAAATGTCTCCAGCATGCTCCAACAGCTCTTGTACTGTAAGTGCCAATCTTCCCAGGTTCTGTTCATCCCCAAAATTTAGCTCGCCAAATCTTTCCCTATCACAGACTTTTGGGGGGACAAAGGAAGGTTGAATTGTCTCTTTGCCACTGAAGTGATCACAGGGGTACGGAGGAGTGGGATGAGAAATTATTGCAGGAAAGTACTTGGTCTTTGGGACCCAATTCCTCCCTCTTCACATGATCACTTTAGAGTTCAGAGCACAGAGCAGGGTGAAAATACTTGGAGCCCTGTGTTTGTCCACCTCAGAACAACAACTTAAGGGTGAAGAGAAAATGGAGGCTTCCCTTTGCCTCCAATCAGCCACAATGGACATGTGACTGAGGTCATCCTGCTATCAACAGATTCAAGGAAGAATGACAGAACTAAAAAGTACCCATTCCTCGTGAAATTTCTCCTGCATTTCCATCGATATAAATAACATTCTTTGATTCACCAAAAATAAAGATTTAAATTTGTCATACCCAGGGAGATATGTTTTACATGTTAAATATCCAAAATCTTGCCCATCACAGTCTTCAACGCCTTCCTGTCGGTAGCCATCTCCACAATAGGCATGGCGACATCCTAAAGAACATGTAATAAAAAAGCAATATGCATTTATTAACTCAGAAGACCTATACTATCCATTAAACAAATGATTATCAAAGCAGATTTCAAATGGTAGTAATAAAACAAGCCCCCACTTTTAAAAAAGGGCTTCATACTTCATATTGATAATCTGGAATGTATGAAACAAAGTCTTAGGAGAAATGACTGAGGGAACTGGACGTGTTTAGCACTGAGAAGAGAAGACTGAGAGGTGACATGATAGCTTTATTTAAGCATCTGAAAAGGCACCACGTAGAAGATGGAGCAAGCTTATTTTCTACTGCTCCAGAGACTAGGGCCCTTTTCGCACGGCATTTGCCATGTGAAAAGGCCCCTCGAGCGTCACGCAAATGTGGGGAGTGGTCCACATGATGCCGTCGCAATTGCACGATGCTCCAGGGTCTGGCAGGCGCCATTCGTGCACTTTTTCATTTTTAGCTCTAAGCTGGAAATGGTGCGCTATTGCGCATCACTCCGGGGCCCCGCGCGCACTTGCCATGCGTGCGGAGCTCTGGAGCTGCGGCACTTGCACTTCCTGCCCCAGCACAGCCTGGGAAACTCCCAGACTGCACTGCGGCAGGAAGAGGCGGGGATCTCGCGTGAGCAGCCGGCAGCTGCGGAGCTGAAGCAATGGGGACACGAAAGCTTCTCGCTGGAGGCTGCTTGTGCGATCCCCACACCCCAGCGCCGAGAAAAGGTAAGTTGTGGAAAGGGCATAGGACATGAACCAGTGTATTCAAATTACTAGAAAAGAGTTCCCAACTAAACATTAGGAAGAACATCTTTACTGTAAGAGCTGTTCAACGGTGGAACAGACTGCTTTAGAGGGTAATGGAATCTCCTTTGGATGGACATCTTTCAGGAGTGCTTTAGTTGTGTATTTCTCTATGGCAGGTGGTTGTACTAGATAGACCTTGTGATCCCTTTCCAGCTCTAGAATCCTATGATTCTAGGATGCCAGAAAACCATTGTTTCCAATAATCATTGAAACTGATGTTGACCCAGGTCATTAGCTGCTCCTGCAATAGCTACTGCATTACAGTAGAACCTACTAGTGGGTGAGGAGTGTTCCCTTGTTGCTGTGCCAGACTAGGTTGTCTGTACATTTATTTTAGGACTTTAATGTTTAAAAAAAAGTAGTCAGATTAGAAGGGAATGGCTCAAACATACTTATACAGGCATCAGTCACAACACTATTGCCATCATCACATTCTTCTCCATCTTGGACGATCCCATCTCCACAGGTGCCGCTATCTTCTAATGGGTAGTCCACAGAATAGAAAGGGGTAAGCTGCTGGAATAAATACAAAATGGTGACTTCACTTGAACTATAATCATTTTAATTATCATGGAAAGAAAATTACTTGGAATTGGTGACAGCTGAAAAGCATACATTCTTGTTCTTCATTGCTGTTGGTTTGTTTCAGCCAACTGCAGACATGGGCAGCCCAAAGCATTCTCCTGCTTAACACAAAGGACAAAATGGTCCCCTCTCCCGTTCCATGAATAAAAATTGATTTGGTAGTTGAATGTTAGTTCAATACTAATGATATGACAGTGTATTTCATTGCATTCCAGAATAGTAGGTAGCGGCAGTAGGTCACTTCCATGTCAGTGGGGTAGTAAATTTATACCAGGTTTTGTTATGGACTTTGAAGTTCAGGATAATAGCAGGGTAACAGTAGGATAATAGCATCTTTGGCTGAGACTTATCACATGATGTGATCACTCTTCTGTTGTTCACCTGGTGGGAGACCATTTGGAAAGCATTTCTCTTACAAAGGAAGTCAGATTAATCTATAATACTTTTACATCCCAAACAGAATGTAAACCATATTCTTTTATAATAGGCATTTATGGGATTAAAAAGGTATATTTCTCCAAACCTTTACCTTTTTCTTCCATGCTCCATGAGCTAGAAGCATGAAATCTTAGCACTACAGATATAACACTGCTGAATGCCTAAACATCTTCTTTCTTAATTGGATACGAGATGGGTACAGGATGGGCAGAGAAGTTCAGTACTCCACATCCTTCATTTCTTAATTGTGATCAAGGCCCTTTCCGCATGTGGGAAAGGGACAGCGCAAAAACGGGACTCACCAGACTTCTTCGGCGTCTGGGCGAGTTCGTCAGGACGAGGAGCAGTGCGAGCAGTGCGCACTGCTCCGGCGTCCAAAATGGCGGCTTCCGGTTGGTGGAGGCTCTCCACTAACTGGAGAAGCTCGCCAGCCTAAAGTCCGCTTCCGGCAGATCTGCAGGCACACACTAGTGTGCCTGCAAATCTGCACCGGAGCACAGCGACAGAGCAACACGGAGTCGCGTGCTCCGTGCTTTTAAAAACCTCTAAAAAGAGGTTTTTTAAAAACACGCCGCACGACCAGTTCCGGTCGCTCCGGAGTGGACTGAGGTGAGGAACTGCAAAAAGTAGTCCGCTCCAGTCCACTCTACAGTGCAGAAGACCTCTGTCAGTGGTCGCTCTGCACCGTTTTAATAGCCTGGTGTGGAAAGGCCCTAAGTAATATAATAACTAATTTGGGACTGCTTGTCAATGATTTTGGTAAACAAGTATGGGATGCATTGTTGAACAATACTGAAAATTATCATGACATCTCAGGAATGTTTACTTATAAGTGACCATGTATAGACTTCAGAGGGTCCAGAGGCCAATCTTTAACCCCTTGAAGCCACCATGGACCATACCACTGTTCTTGCCAAACTGAGAGAAAACTGGGATATCAGACAAACAAGCCAACAACAAAAAAAATGGTAAACATACACACACAAGCACAATACAAAATTCTCTGTCATACACAAATCACACTTAAATGACATATTTTTAAACAGAAACACTTCAGAGTCTGCACTATTTTTGTTGGTATTGGGTTATTTACCTGGATTGGCAGCCATCCAAAAGTGTCTTTGAAATACAAAGATCTTTGATCTCTTCGAAAAGCTAAGGCATTTTCTGTATTTAGCTGGTCCAGTTCTTCTCGATTATTCACTACAAAAATCTGGAGAAGACATATAAAAAGAGGTAGGAGAAAACTAGACTGTCATAATACCTATTGTGGCAAAGTAACAGTTTGCAACAGTGACCTGACACCAGATTTGAAGTTCATACAAGCAAGGTCAAGGGCCTTTCCTACCCTACAACCCTAAAGAGCACTTGTTGGTAGAAATCTAAGTGTAGTGCATGGTCTAATACACTACCAGTGTTGCTATATGCCTGCCTTCATGAATAAAATGAGTAAAATGACTTATTGAAAGGGATGGAACATTCTCTCTAAAATGAAATGAAATGAAATGAAATAATAAAATAAAATAAAATAAAAAATAAAATAAAATAAGGTTGGAGGTGAGATGCATTCCAAGTTTTGCAGGGGGACTGCACATCCTCCAAATTGGTAACATAAAAAGAGCACTATATTACATTCATTCATTTTTATTATGGAATAGATAGAAGGTAGAAGGACTTGTAACATGCATCTCAATGATATCCCAGGCACCATTCAACAGATACAATCACTTGCACAACCACAATCCATGCAAATATCATTATCACAAGTTGCACTAGTAGCAGGAGGTAAATCACATGGCTGCAGCAAATCCATTCATGGTTTGATTACAGGGGAAATGTGATTTCCCAGGAACTGAAGAAGCAGGTGGAACAACTGTCCGGATTGTTATCTTCAAGTGAATAATAATTAGTTGTTGCCTGGCTAAAAACAAAAGGTCAATAGTGTCCACCTTAAAATTGAAAGTGGGGAAATAGGCCTTTTCCAAAGATATCCGACAGTATAGAAGAACAGGGAAAATTTAAAGAAACAGCAGCATTCTAGCATCTAAGGACTAAAACTCTACACCATGCTAAAACTGTGCAGCTGCACTGTATTTTCCTTTTCACTCCAAAAAAAATCTATGAGGGTCCAGTTTCCTCCCCCTATTTTTTCTTGCAATTCATTCCTTCTCCAAGTGTGAGCAAAAAAGAAAAAGAAAAATCAAAGGGGAAAAAAAAGCCTCTATTGTCATCAGCAGAATTTCTAAAAATCCCTTACTCTGGGGAGAGGATTTAAGGGGGGAAATGGTTCTGGGGAAAGGTTTAAGCCTCTTTCTACTTGCATATAGTGGTCCTGATCCATAATGAGCTCAACATGACATTTCCCCCTAGGTGCTTGAAACCTGGAATTGTAGTATTCTGGAATTCTCAGCAACCCAGCCTATAATTGCCAAGGCAACTGTTGTCAGGACAAAGCAAATGCTGAAGAGTACCTTGTAAAAGCATAAAGATTGTTTTGGAACACCGTTCTTTTGTTTACAGAAATAAATTAGCTGTACATGCCCACAGCAGCCCAGATCAAACTGACCAAAGCAACCCTACATAGCCCGCTTACAAAATGTACCCAGATTAACTCCTATTGAACTCACTTACTGCAGGAACTTTTGAAAAGGCCTGTCCAAACAGTGGTTCCTCATAAGATGGGATATTCACATTTGGCTGAGGGTTGCAGAGACATTTCCCTGGAGGTCCAGGAAGCCCTCTTTCCCCTTTTGGCCCCATTGTTAGTTGCCCTAGAAAATATCAGATTGCCACACTAGGACATTGCTGAAATAGATAAAGACATCCTGAAAAGAGAAAACTGGATCCCTCCCTGCAGTCGTTACATCTAATATGCGAAATGGGGAAATTCTTGTTTGGTGTCTTTGAAGCTTACATATTTGTCTTGTGTTTCAAGTTTTGGTCTAATTGCACTGCGCTAACAATACATTGTTTGGTTTTCCACATAAGTTTGTGTGGAATAGGGTATCTACATAACTATTGTCTCTTAAAGAAAAAGCAGACTGTAAGGCCCTTTCTACACGGGGGGGCTGTGCTGCTGTGCAGCCAGGATGGCAGTGGTTGGCTGGTCATGCTTCTGCACAACATCGTCATCAGCCCACTGTCATCTTGCCCCAAGCAGTGTGCACGCGCAGTATTTGCAAAATGGAAAAAATCTATTTTATATCTACCATCAGGCAGCACTGCTGCCCTTTCCAGCCATGCAAAAGGACAGAAGCGTGCTGGCAACACTTCCCTACGCAGTGCAGCAATGGCACGTGCCTAGCTGCACTGCAGAAGGGAAGAGGCAGGGCCAGTGTGCTCCCCTCTGCAGCAACCTGGAGAGGTGCGGAAGAGAGCATTTCTGGTGCGCTCCCGTCCTGCTTGGGCTGCAACAGAAGGACTTTGCAGAGCCCCATTGTGCGGAAATGGCCTGAGTGTGAGTAGACAGATGAATGAATGACTTGGGATATGAATCACACTGCACAATGACTGATGGCTAAACTGCGTACTGTGTAAAATGTGTTAACCCGCAGCTCAGTCTTTTTTTACTTCCAAATAAGTGCACTGTTCATTGTCAATGCTTCCATTTAGGCATTTATTTTTTTAAAAAAAATCTTCATCATTACCACCACCATCATTGTTGTCATCATCACCATCATCTCCTCTATGTGAGAGAGAAGGCAAATTTAAGGCGTAATTAGCAATGCAGCAAGATATCAACTTTCCCAAAACACATGAAGTGGTCCCAATCTGGATCACCCTTGCCTACACACAGTCAGTTGAAGATAAAATAAAAAGAAAATGAGGTTGCATGATAAAATATTGAATACCTGTACTGATGTTTTTCTTTTATGTTATACAAACCCACACAGTTGATTATAGTCACCAAGGTTGGTGCATTATCTAATGGGACCAGTACAAAGACCACAGTGAATGGCCTTCAACTAGGATCCAGTACATTGACTACTTCAGATACCTCCCAAACACTTTGGATTTCTGCAGTGTTTTTTTTAAATCTATAATGCACATTTATAAACCAATTAAAACCAAACTCAATTAACACTTAGGATGATGTCTCAAACATTTCTGTGAAAGCTTAGGACCAAGCAGCAAATGTTGCCTTTTTCTAGAAAATCCTGATTTTGATCTGTGTCACTCAGAGCTTGGCATGAAACAAATGACAAAGACTGCAGGTCCTACCACTCACGTTTTGTTTGATTTCAGATCATCAGCACCAAGTGAGGCAATGCTGGATAAGTTTACTAGCAGTGTACAGTTGAGTCCTGAGCTGAGTCTGGGGATATTACTTTTTGGACTACAACTCTCAGAATCTTCCAGCCAGTATGAACACTGGCCCTGGCAACTGGAGAATTCTAGGAGTGATAGTCCAAGAAGCAACTTTTCTATACTTTGACCTTGAGGTATTTGTAATTCTCCCAACTCTAGAAGGAGTGAGACTGGCAATAATCCATTCCCACTACAGTTTGTTCCACATGCAAATACCCCAAGACCTTTCCCAATATTCTGTTTTCGGACACACAGAGAAGACCATTTCATCTTTCCTGAAGCTGATAGTTCTTTCACCAACAAGACATTCTGAAGGAAGGGTAAAATATAACTCTACTGTTTTAACCGTGACTGTGAGAAAGCAGTCCTTACATAGGGTAGCTGTGAGTAAGGCCATTTGCTCACTACACTCTTATAGTGTGATTATTCCACTTTCAACATCCTATGGAATCCTGGGGTTTGCAATTTCGGGAGGGGCCGCTGGCTGGTAAGAGTGTAGTGAGCAAATGGTCTAAGACAGCACAGAAAACCAATGTATCTCTTTTCTGCTTGGTAAAGCAACATGATGTAAATTAAGGGAGGAAAGTAGCATTAAGAAAGACCCATCTTACCTGATACCAGAGGTCCTGGTGGACCTGGCTGACCAGGTGGACCGGGCCGACCAGGTGGGCCTGTAATTCCAGGAGGTCCTGTGTCTCCCTTTTGCCCCTAGTATATAAAACAAAGGATGGTTCTTTTAAATTACTTCTAGATCTCTTACAGTATTTTATGAGATAAGTAGGTTCACACAATCTGAGGCAGAGCTCTGCAACCTATGACTAATAGAGACCCAGAATGTGCAGCGGTCAATGTACTAGGAAGACCTATATGCTAGTCCTCACTGAGCCATGACTATTGCCAGGGTGACTTCGGACGAGTCACAGGCCATTTCTGCACCTTATCTGAACCTGTGGCCCTCACGTTGTGATCCCAGCAGTGCCCTTGCTGGGAAGGGAGTGTGACGGGAATGCTTCTCTCTGCACCCAACTGGCTCCCTGTGGAAGGGAGCGTGAGTGACGTGCCTGCCTTTCGCAGTGCAGCCGGGCTTTTTCCCATGCTGTGCTGGGAAAGGAAGCTCCTCCATCACGCTTCCTGCCCTTCCATGTGGCCAGCAGGCATGGGAGCATCACACAATTGCAGGCACTTAACAGCTTTATTCTGGCTTTATTCCGTTAAGCAAATATCCTGCAATCGCAATGGATGGGGGTGGGGTGGCAGCAAGACCACGACAACCTCATGTGAAAACACAACCTGCAGACCACTGCCATCCCATTGCCATAGTGGGACTGCAATACCATGCGGAACTGGCATCTTCCGAGCTACCTCACAGGGTTGTTGTAAGGATAAAATGGGAAGAAGACCACGTATACTGCCTTGAGTTCATGGAAGGAAAGTCCAGACACAAGCATAACAATAAATGAATAAATAAAGTATTTACTCACTGAATTTGGCTTTGTTACCCTGTGAATTGAGGGTCCTGGGAGGGGCGCCCAAACAACCAAACAAACACAAACAAGATGGGGAAATTGGCTGGAGCACTCTCTTGGCTAACGAGAGGCAGGGTAACTTAGCGGGGATCTTTTACCCAATGTATACAGCGTCAGGTCAGTGAGCAGTCAGACAGTTCAAACTAACAACAATATTTATTAAATATTGTTAAGAAAACACAACCTTACTACTACTAAGAAATAGGAAAGAGAGTTTGGGGGAAATGGGTGATACGCCACCTTTCTCGTAGTCCTGAAGAAGCCAATTGGAGAGAAGGACACCCGGCGTGGCAGCCGAGGGGAGCTCGCAGAATGAAGCAGCGGCAAGGCAGGATAGCACTTCGGAGCAGTCCGAACGCAAGTCCGTTGAGCAGTCCGAGGAGCTCTCAGAGCTGGGGGTTTTTATTAGGGGAAGGCATGACCGTAGGCTAGCCTGGTCTTGGGCAAAAACAATGAGTTTAGGGCTGGAGACAATGTCTCCGAAAGGTCAGAATTTACATGATTGAGTTAAGGTCCAAATTGACAATAGTATGGCCAGTATGTAGATGTGGCTAGCTTGGCAGTTTAAGCACTCAGCTCACCAGGGTGCCCTCTCGGGGCAGAGGTCTCTTTGTTTTAATACGCATCTATAATGAAGGTGTTTGTTTTGGGACGTCCCCTAAAGCAGATCCAGCACTTTCTAGCTTGCCTTGGTGTAAACAAATGTGACTCAGCAGATAATAGCCATGCTTAGCTTCGTGCTTGTTCGGTGGCCTCACAAACACTTGGCTGGTGGCAGAGCAGGGCCAAATTATGATATCAAAATGATATCTTGGGTAACAAAGGCCAGGCCAGTTCACGGTGGTAACAGCTTAGAGATCCCATTAATCCTCCAGTTCTGTACATTCCACAGAATGACTTACTAGTAAGACTCCAAAATGTTCACAAGCAACTATTTGTGAAAAAATTCATTCAATATTGGAAAGGCTATGCACTACTAGAAGCATCATATATTGTCATACCAACTCCTACAGGAATGTATGATTCACTACTTACACTAATCTTACTAGACACAGAGTGGAATGTATGCTCACAGTGTGTGGCTGCCACACCAGAAATGCTGTGGACAATGGGACAGCTTCTTCAACATCTTTTGGGAATAACCATCACAATGCTGAAGAAGAATGTGTTCTTGAAGGAGCAGAAAAAGAATGAGAACATATTGCTAAGGGTTGCTCCTTAATGCAGTTAGTTCAAAGCAGTAGTTACGATTTATAGCACAAAGCACAGCTTGTTTCTTTTCCCATAAGTCATGCAGCAGCATCAAAGCCTTGCTTTGATACAAGACTTGTTTGGGCAGGCTGCATTTTGATTGTTTTTAAATATTTTGTTGATTCTGTCCTCTAACACATTAGTCTTCAGTTGCTGGACATTATCCCAAAGCTGTATTTCATATGGATCAACCCAAACTTGATCCTGCTGAGACATATAACTAACCAATTTTCCTTCCTCCCTTCCTTACAATTTTTCCAAAAAGGACAAAGAGAGGGTAATGCAAAATGATAAAGGACGACCATGGAGCTATATTTACTTACTTAGTTAAATCATTTTTATATTTTCCATCTACCTAGCCTTTAAGGAGGCTTACAGCCAATAAAATATGATCACTAAAAATCAAAACTATAAAATCCATTTTTAAGTACAGCAATAGAACAGAGATGCAGAGAATTGGCAAGTATGCGAAGGGAAGAGGAAAATAAAGGGAAGAAGAGTCACTCAAAAGACACACTAGACTGTAGCTGTGAAGGGGCTTTTACACAAAATATTCTGTACGAAGCTGAGTTGAATTCTGAAGACAAATTTCTTGATATTTACTTGAGGGCCACCAAAGCTATGGATTGTGGATTTTATGTTGTTGTTGTTATTATTGTTGCTAAACTGGCGGTTTGGATACAGCCTGGCCTGGCATAACTTAACAAATCTGAGAAGACTCTTGGCCTGAACTTGAAGGAGTCAATGAGGTAAACAAGTTGGATCTCAGAATGGAAGTGGAAGTAACACCTTCTTAATTTAGAGCCACTGCAGGCAGTTTATATGGGGATGTCAGCTGGCTCTAAGACAGGAAATGACTGAGTAGGTGAAAAGTGCCTCCTCTTATTTAACAAACAGCTATTTACACACACATTTGTGATCCTTCCTCAAATCCTCCCCTAGCCCTTCCATATATTTAGACCATAAGAAATTATGGGCTGGATCCAGATGTGGTCATATTAAGACGAGATCCTGAACAGGCCCTAAATTAGTCAAGGCTAAATTAAATGCCACCGATTTTCACTGGATCTACTCTAACTGTAACCAAATTTAGACTCTACCCATCCTTATACATCCACAATTCAATCAATAAGAATTAAAAAAAAGCAATTTAGAAGCAATTTGCTGAAACAGATAGTAGTGATAAGAGAGGAAATTTGAGACAATGTGTGGGTAAATTGTGGGCTGCATGGAGCCCTCAGCAATTCTCCTGTCACTGCCACCCATGAACCCACACACATTCCACATTATCCCAAAATGGTATATCGCATCCCCAGCCTATGTGGGGCAGGGAGGTGGAGGATAACACTTCAGTGGCACATGGAACTCCCACAGGATCTCCTATAAGAGCAGTTCTTTTGGGAATACTGTGTGCTTATGAAGGATGTGTGTCCTACCAAAGTCCAGGTGATGGTAAAAATGGCCCCTTGACCTGCAGAAGTTGACCACCCTTGTTCTACACCTTATTGACAAATTACAAATCAAATAATCATTGGATCTGGATGGTAAACTCCTAAAGCTCTTCTTCTCTCTTAACTAAAGCATGCACTATATCCTCAATATCAGCTCCTATGTCCAAGAACGTGAATTGCAAGACCTCAGCAAGGTTCAAAACCTGGTAACAGGGTAACTTGCCTCTCATTCATAAAGTCACCATAAGTCAGAGACAACTTGACAGCAATTAACAACAACAATCTGCAGAATGGAGAATATCCAATGTAAAACAAGGGTTTTTTTTTTAAAGGCTCCTTGGGGGGTATGGGAAACTAGAGACTGATTTGCTTAATGTTTGTTCCTGGCAAATTGGTGGAAGTCTTATTAAAGATAAAATAGTTTGGGACAAGCACTGCTGAAAAAGAATCAACATGGCTTCTGAAAAGATAAGTCTTGCCTCAATAGCCTTATTAAGATTCTCTGAAAGTGATCCAGCAAGAATTGATTCAACAGACATTGTTTAGATTTCCAAAAGACTTTTGACACAGGGCTTTATCACACCACTCTGTTGTCCCACAGCAATTGCATTGTTTAAGGAAAGAAACCAGTTTATTGGAGCCATCAATGGGTATTTCCACGGAATGAAAAGAATGCAATCCAACAAAGAGAGAAGGATGATATTGTGTGATAAGGAGAGATCAAACATGGAATTAAGCCAGAGTAATTGTGTAACAAACCCAACATGTGACAAAGCCCAGAGTCTCTCAACAAAGATTCTTGATTTCACCAAAAATCTTGAGCTCTACCAGTAGAACTATGTATGCAGTAAGGGAAGATTTAAGAGGAAAAAACAAAAACTGTTCCTCTGCAAGGCTGCCCAGAATTTCATTTACTGATTTTTTTAATAAAATAATTTTATTAAGTTCAGTTTAAAACATAAACATACATTACTAACAATCTAAATAATAATCACACACCAACACAATTACATCAATATACATTCATGCAATAACAATGTGTAGTTATACAGTAAACTGTTAACTAATAGACAGAAATATATCTAATTTGTGTTTTTCCGTATATTTTTATATCTGACATTCTCCATTATGTTTTGATTATATATATCTGTACTTACAGTTCTTGGAAGGCTGCCCAGAATTTTAAACAGAAGCACTCCTTTTAGGGTTTGGGAGAATATTCTGCAACATTTTTAGGTTACTAGGATCTTACTTGCTGATTCTTAATAATCTCAACATCATGTCTTAACTAAATACAACTGGAGAACTTGAGTTCAAAAGGCCAAAATAATACAGTGACATTAAATCTTTGTACCAGATAGGCAGGGCTTTAAAGGAAAAATTGTATTAGTTGAGGAGCAGTAGGGAGGCAAATCACAATTTATTTAAGTCTTACTTACAAGAACAAAAAGCCAAAAGTGTACACTCCACTTGATGAGATTACAAGAGTTCATTGTACATTTTTCTTCATTTTCATTTTGTGATTCTTTGTGAAAATTTTGCAGGGCTTTTTTATTTTGTGCTACACGTGATTTGGCACAAAACCTTTTGTGGCAGGGGGGCAACTGCTACTAATGATGATGAAAAAAGTGCTGTATTTTTGTTCTCCTACTGGAGTGAGAGTTGTTGACTCTGTTATCAACAAAGTGTCTTAACGTATGAGATGAGAATTTTTGTAAATAGCTTTGAAGCCCTTAAAAGACTTCAAGGCTATTTACAAAAAAAAAAAAAAAATAATCCTTAGTGGGATGAGATAATCATGCAAGGAGGAGATAAATTTTTAGTACCCCATTGCAGTCTTGAGAAAGGTCCTTGTTCTGGGATTCACTGAGACAGGGAATTTCCCCACTGGTATTGGCAAATAGATTAGAAATTAGTTCTTGGATCTCAGAGGATATGAGAGACATTTTATATCCTGGACATAGTCATTACTTTTCTTGAATGGTAGTATAATGAAGTTATGGCTGTTCTAGACTAATTCATTTTGGTTACAGTCCATTCTATTTTCTCAGAATAAAGATTCCTCTCTGGAATTTCTTGAAACAGTAGTATCACAATCGACAGAAAGATCAGTGCAATAATATTCCATGGTGTGGTGATCTGTCACCCCCTTATCCAAAGTCCTTACTCCATCTTGGCAAGATCCTTGTTCAATTTATTTAAGCACTGCTGCCTTCCAGGCGTCTTTCCTCCACTAAGTATTAGCATTTTGTGTTTTGCCATTTTCCCAGAAGAATTCGTCTTAATTTGTTCAGAACTGTCTCATGTTACTTATTTCCTCACTTCTCAGAGACATATTCATTGTGCACTATTATGAATCACCTGCCAACAACCTTGTTTCTTTCCACGACATTGAATCTAAGGCCCTTTCCACACGGGGGATGGGGGAACGGGGCAGCGCACGCAGGGACGGATCTTACCTGAAAACGGGTTGCTCCGTCCCTGCGGGGAGCGCGTGTTCGCCGCTCCACACGCTGGCGAGTTTCGGCGGTGTTCGGCGGCGCCCAAAATGGCGGCCGGCGACTTCCGGCGGCGCTCCGCCAATCAGGGCAGCGCGCCAGCCGGAAGCCCGCCCCTGGGCAGCTCTGCAGGGACGTGCTAGCGCGTCCCTGCAGTTTCACACGGGGCGCTGCAATGGGTTAGCGCGCTCGCGTTTCGTAAAAACCTCATAAAATGTGGTTTTTAAAAAACGCGCTGCGCCACCCCTTGCGGCCGCGCTAGCGCGGTTTGAGGTGTGGAACCTCCACTATTCAAACCGCTCTAGCGCGCTCCACGGTGTGGACGACCTCCGGATGAGTCGCCCTAAGCCGTTTTTTTTTCCCCGTGTGGAAAGGGCCTAAGTGACAATAGATCTTGTCCTTTACTTACAACATGTTCCCTCAACCCACCCATTTATCTACTTGTGCTATGCAGCCCAAAATATAAAGTTGAGGGCAGAAGTAGGCAAAGAGTGACCTTCTAGCTGCTTCTGAACTGCATCCTCTGTCAGCCCTGGCCACCATTGCCAATGGTGGGGGATGCTGGGAGCTGCAATTCAGCAACACCTGAAGGGCCACGTTTTGCCCTTCCCTCTTTTAGAATCATACAGCATTATCACACATATTTTAGCTTAAACATCTTAAAATTCAGTACAGGATTCTTACTTGTTTGCCTCGTTTCCCTGGTCTTCCAGTCGGTCCTCGGTGGCCAGGTGCACCAGGCTCTCCCTTTGGACCCATTTCTCCCTGAAGAAAGAGGACAAAGGACAGAACTTCAGTCTATGTGGTTACAGAAGTCATCTTATTTAAATACAGCAGACAATTTTGTATAAACAAGAGAGTGTCAGGGCAAAATTATTGTGTTATTAATACTAAGCAACAACTTTTTTTCAACACCTTCAAAAAAAAGTTCCTGAAAGACTAGTAAGTACACAAAGCATCTTGAAATCATGTTTCTTTTTGTTATACAACTCTGAAGAAATAGCCCAGTGGTTGCCAATCCCTCTACCATACAGTGACAGTTGTTTTTGGGTGCTAGACAGGACTTGGAAAACCTGCTTTGTGGACTACAGCTCCCAGAATCCCTCAGCTGGCATTATTAATATTGTTCTTGTTGTTGTTATGTTTATGTTCATTTGTATCCTGCCGTTCTCCCAAAATTAGGATTCAAAGCAACACACGATTTAAAAGCACAATACAGCTAAAAAAGTGGACATTAACATGAATTAAACTTTCGACAATATTCAAATGATTTAAAACTACACTTATTGTCATTTGTTATACAGCACCATCTCTGTACATGGTGTTTTACAAGTAAAAGAACAAAACCATTTCTTAATTAAGACCTGACACACACAAAAAGGGGATGCCAGTGTGAGAGACGTTTAAGTCCAGCAGATGATGATGATGATGATGATGATGCTTCTCTCTCTCTCCAAGGCCACAGAGGTGGCAGTTAGGAAAGTGGGAGTGACTTTTATCTGCATGGAAACCAGTTATGGTACTGGGGAGACTATAGGAGCTGTGGTCGAAAAAAATCATGTTTCTAGGCTCTAGTTCTAGGTAAAGAGGAAACAAAATGACTTTCAACATAAGACATCTCTAGACATGATTCTAAATCTGCTTTCGTGCTGATCTGTTTGTGAGATTTTAGGGAGTGATGACATGATGTTATGTCCATTTGGTAACTGAATCAGGGTTTTCACCATTGTCACCCATGTTGTCTCCCTTCCAAACAGTCCATTTAATTTTCCTGGTGCCATAATGCCTTGCTTGTGATGTGTGATGTTGATTGTGACATGGGGAGTGCTTGCGGGGAAGGCACTGGGTAACAGGAGATGAGAGGCATATGGGGGGGTGGCGGTGAGTTGGGCTAAAAGTAAGCGAGGCAAAAACTTTCACCTACTACCCTACCAATACCAGTATGACTGATGCAATGGAGCAACTGCAAAAAGAAAACCTATCATAATGGGGAGAGAGGAGAGAATATAAATGAGGCTGCAGCTATTCCATAAAGAGAAAAAATCCAGTGTTGAATTGGTGAGTCATGCTGGAATTAACTACTCTGTGTAAAGGGGCCTTTGGAAAATCTAACAGGAATTAACAGATTTCTTTAATGAGGAGTAGCAACAAAGCACCAAAAACCCTTCCTTCTTCTAGCATATATATCTGCTTTTCCTCACACAAAACAAATTAGTGCTGTAAGAATTGGAAAACCTTGGAAAAACCAACTGGAATTAACCTGGGTTTGCACAAGAATTCAGATTTACTTAACTGCATACATGAAGGGGAAAAAATCCCAGGAATCTACAGACTTAGGTCTTTTTAAAAATGGAGAGTGTACTCTAGCATAAAGTTCTCATCACGGATAGTCTAATAGTTGAGATTCTGATCTTTTGAACACTTAATCGAATCCAAAACAGTCTTAATAAATTTTGCAAACCTTGTTTCTGAGGCTTCCTTCCCTTGATTCAATGCCCATTGAATCATAATGTATGCAAGGTAGAAGCTCTACTCTGGTGTTCATTAAATGTGCGTATACCATGTGAAAGAAGGGAGCTAACTGCTTTCCTAAGACAAAAATTGTCCAAAGAAAAAAGTTTGGTATATCCCTGAAGAGTTTCCACACAAGCCAAAACATGGAAAAACAGATGTCCTGGCTCATGCAGACTGCATCTTTAGATATGTTACTTCTGTGAAAGGAAAGAACCAGTGAAAGGGGTGGAGGAATAATACTCTCCTCCTTGTGGACTACATACACTCAGTGAATGTCTGAAGAGGTTCAGACATGAACTAGAATCTCCATTACAGTTTAGATGCTTTAAGGGAGAAATGATTTGTGGGAATCCAATGTAAAATTCAAAGACTCTATAATGGCAAACTACCTTTCACTTCGGGCTCTAACGCTGGAATCCTGTTGGTTAATCTAAAGTACGGTATACCTATTCAGTCGTTGAGTCAACGCATAGGTAAAACCGATTGACTTAATGCATATACTCTAATTTGGACTAACAATGGGATTTAGGCCTAATAGTGCAATCCTGTGCACGTCTATTTGGGAGCAAGTCTCAGCAACTTAATGGGAATGAAGTGGGACTTATTTCTGGTCAATACATACATAATTGCATTGTAAAAGTCTTCAGAAATATTAAGACTGACATAAATTAAGTCAGGTCATCAACGTTAAAATTTCCAACATCTTATATGCATACCTTCTGTCCCAGCATTCCAGGGAAACCTATATATCCCTATAAGGAAAATTTAGGGAAAGAAACAAGTAAAATACTGCTTAATGAATCATTTTGACTTGTCTATGTACACAATATAAAAGAAAGTCACAGCTTTATTCTGCTTAAGACAAGGAGTTAATCTGTTTTTCCAGCATTTTGTTTCATTATGATAAGCTATAAAAACTATTTGAAATGAATGAACTTACAGATAATAACAAATATTTCTGACTAAATAAGGCTGCAGGGATGAGGGCTAAAGTTTATTACAATTTCAGTCAAATACATATTATATTATTTTATTGTCAACAAAAATCACCAAACACAACCTTTAAGCACAGCTATGGATTCCATATCTGGCCTGGCTGTTTCCACACCAGCAAGTTAATCCCCCGCTTCTTTGGTGTTGCTTCCGTGAATACCATTGAGTGCCATTTTTTGATGCTATATACCATATCCAAGGAATACAATCTAGGTGGCAAAATTTCTGTTATTTCTGGAATTTTTATTATCTTAGTGACAAAGTTTTAGCAGTTTAATATCACTTTATTTCTTCTCCAAAAATGCCAGGTAACATTTACTGCCTTTATTCTTTATAACTTCATAGCCATCGGGGGGTTGGTCTATGTGTATCGACCGTCCCTCAGGACCATTTTAAACACCACCTTAAGCAAACACCTCAAGCATCATGCACATCTGTGACGCTGTCATTTTTATTTCTCTGCATGATTTTTTTATGATCCATTTAGCACAAAGGTATCACCTTCAGTTGTTGTGCCCCCAATGAACAGTATTCTGGGAACTATAGTTTGGTGAAGTACTTAGAACTCAATGCTGGGAGCTTCAGCACATTCCTCAGTATATACAACTATAGCGCTACTGCTCATCAGAATTCTAAGTACCTCAACAAACTACAAATCCTATTGCATCATATCATGGAACCATGCTAAGGTGGTATCAACCTGTTATTACTGTGTAGTATTACACTCAAAAAGAGTTATGTTACTAGGAAATGTTATTCACATGCAGTTTTCCTACACTGGCAGCAACATCATAGGGAAAGCTGAACAGCCTGTCTTCTCCTTTACCATTTTTTTAAAAAATGGATTCATTTTAGAGATTGACTATAGGCTATTAGTTATAGAAGAAAACTGATTTATTTAAAAGTAACACAGTGTTTTGGTTCCTTATGTGGGTGGCTGGGGGATTTGTTTGTTTGTATATTAAATTTATATCCTGCCTTTCTCCCAAATGAGTTCCAAAGCAGCTAATGCAGAGAGGGAGCCCTGCAACCTATTTAAAAGGTAAATTGCCATACCTGAAGGCTTTCAGAAGAGGCAATTTTAAATCTTTTTTTTTTACCAGAAAAATGAAGGCCAGGGTAAGCCTGGGGCCACAAAAGCAGCCTTAGAGACTGCATGCAGCCCCACAGGAATTCACATTTCTACCCCTGCCTAAAATGAACCAACATGACACCTAGACTATTCATGAATTATTAAGATATTTAACTTGAGCTCTCCCTGAAGACTCAATGTAAATAAATCCATTTAAAAAGAGTTAAAGCAGCAAAGTAGACTCTGAAAAGGTTGCAAATGGGATTACAGGGTCTTCATTAGATCTAAATTCCTACTGCATCCAATATGTTTAGGGAATTTAGATCTAAATGAGGACCAGAGGACCTATTATCCTATTTTCAACCTTTTCCTTTAACACAGGGCTATAAATGCTGAAAATGGGATTATCAGCTCTATTCTTCGTTTAGCTCTAAATTCCCTAAGCATCATATTATTTTCAAGATAGGACCTTAGAATTCTCTTGAAAATAACAGTGTGCTAGAAGAATGCATACCTTCCAACATTTGTCAGATAAAAAGTAGAACCTGTGGGGCGAAGCAACATTATAGACTGTACTAAGGATACTAACGCTCATTAATGAGGATGCACGTATAAGTTAGGAGAGACTGCAGTAGTTTGCCTTTGCTGGAGCCTACAAGGAAGGGCAAGATTCTGCCTCCTCCTTTCCTCTTCTTTCACTGATCTAATTGAGTGCAAACCCAGTTTTTACCAATAGAATTAAGCCAATAGAATTAAGAGGACAAAGGGTGAAAGGAGGAAGAGGAGGAGAAAACAACTGGCACACTTTAAAAGCAGCTGAAAAAAGTGGGATGACAAAAGATTAATTGGGAATGTCCCTGCCACACTGGGACAAATGGAGGGTATGGAAGGTAGATCTGAATTCAAAGCAGAATCCAAAATCCCATTTTCAACATGTGATTCCTTTCTTATGAGAGGTGTGTATTATTCTAAACTGCATTCTACTGCACAGCATCTATGCTGTCAATGCAGTGGTGGAGCTTGGAGGGTGTGGAGGGGGGTGGGATGGGGTATGTGGGCGTGGCCACATGTGTGGGGGCATGGCTAGGGTACGTGGGGGCATGGCTACGAGCTGGGACACCCCAAAAATATTGCCGCCTGGGCAAAGTGCTCCCCCGCCCCCCTGTTCCTACACGACTGTGTCAATGCAATAACAGATAAAACCATATTAAGAACCATTTAGATGCTCTTTTGGGGTAATTTTACCTTGTCACCTTTACTGCCTTTGGAACCTTTCTCTCCTTGAGCTCCCTGTAGAAAAAAATATCAAAGAGAAAAGCTATGTAACACAGTATTTCAAAAATGATATATTTTTTTCCAGTGCTGTCTGTAGAGTTAAACACTAAAGCTCAAGAAAACAGAAATTATTAAAACCCAAGAAGGCATCCCTTCTTTGTCTGAGGAACATGGAATGCAACTTTTTTTTTCAAAGACTGGTTAAGAGTTCTCTGAATCACTAACCTTTTCTCCTCTGCTTCCTGGGAAACCCTAAAAAAAAGGATAGCTATTTTAATGTTTATTGGTTAAATTATATTAATATATTGAGTTTATAATCAGGATGGAAAAGCCATAAACAATTAGTGGTACCAAGACTTTCTTTTGCACATTTAAAAGAAATCAGAATATATAAAGTGACAGCAATGCACTTCAGCCTGTAAGCCAGCATGAAAGGCGAGAAAAGGTATAGCAAGCAGAAGGGCCAGCTCTACCATTAGATACAGTAAGGCAGCCTCAGCAAGCACTTGATTTTGGGTGGCATGAAAAAGTAGCAAATGATTAGTTATTTACCCTGTTATAATATTTTTACTACCAGGGATGGACAGAGTGGGTTATGGGATTTTCTGCCTTGTGTACCAAAACACCTGGGCAGGTACTGAGTATTAATGCACCATGACCTGTTGCATTAAAAATGGTAATAAAATGTCTAGGACATGCTAGCCCTTTGAAATAGCTTTGGAAATTAAAATGAAAACAGAAAGCAAGTATAACCAGGAGCATAATAATAAATAATAAATGTGTCTACAATAATAAATCACCTGAAGCCATTTTCCTCAGCTGGCTAATAATGGCAAGTCACATATTAGAAATAAGTGAACCTTAAAAGAATTGACTCAATAGGCATCTCTTCTGGGTAAATGTAACTGATGCTTAAATTTCTTTTGGAGTATAGACACTGTTTTATTTCTACCACCAGAGCAAGATTTTCTACCACCTGAAAGAACTGCACTCAGGGATCTGTCTCCTCCAACAACCAGGTAATCTCAATTTGGACTCTATTGACTTTTGTTGTTGTTGTTAACCTGGTACACAAGCTAAATTTTAGTCTCCAGCTTTGCTTCTGCAAGCCATAGAGTCACTGAGTTATAGAGCTGGAAGCGACCTCATGGGTCACCTAGTCCAACCCCTGCTCAATGAACAATCTCCACCTAAATCATCCCCAGAAGTAGTTGTTCCCAGCAGCGATCAAGGCCTGTGTTGTTTCTCTGCACCCCTTCTATACTACTTCAGGAACCTGTGTGTTTCATCTAAGAGAAGAGATAGACCCTAGCCTTGTGGTTTAATGTACAATTATTCAACATTTTCCATGCCAGTAGATACCATTAGGTATAACCTGATACCAGCATACCAACTAATTATTCATTCAGTCCGAATCTTCATCTTGGGACTGAGTTTAACTAACATCTGTCCAAATTTTGAGATTCCTTCTTTCCTACCCTGCTTTCCATTCAAACTTTTTATACCACCTGACTTGATGGAGAATTCTGAACAAAAGGAAAGCTTGCACAACTTCTCTGCAATTTTGGTACTAATATAGTGTGTAGCGTGCTTGTAAATTGTTGATTTAGTTTGGCCTCATGAAACAAAATTACTACTTTATTTTTATATATGTCTTTTAGTGTTTCCATTTTGCAATCAGACTATGTTCAGCTAACAAAGATGCTGTCTTTTTACTTAGCATGCTTTTTTATTAGGATAATATAAAGAAATTTCACTCTCCCGTGGTCACCCTTGGACATACTGCACTTTCATTGCTCATTTTGCCCTCTGTTTCTGCATAGTTAAGGAGTCTGTGTTTAATGCATTACTAGCACTGGATGTTAGAGATAGTTCAAGTATACTGTAAAGCAGTGGTTTTCAAAGTTTGGTCCTCCAGGTATTTTCAACTTCAGCTCCCAGAATTCTTGACTGTTGGCCAAACTGGCTGGGCTTCTGGCAGCTGAAGTCCAAAACACATGGAGGACCAAAGTTTGGGAACCACTTCTGTAAAGGATAAAGTGCTGGGATTTTGAGGCTCTGAATCACCTAGACTTTGTTTTTCATCCTATTCTATTTTATATGCGATCGCTATAAGATATCTTATAGCAGAAAGCAGAAACACTCCTTTAGTGTTTTCACTATAGGTACAGAAAAAGAGAAGTCTACATTTTCAATTTTATAAACATCTCTGCTGTGCACAATATACACAAGCACTTTCTAACCAATAAAGCAGCTATAAGCAATTGTTAGAAGCCAGAGAGGAATAGCATAGCATCTGGGTTGACAAACCTTAGAGCCCTTTGGTCCTCTTGAACCTGGCAATCCCATCAAACCTAAATCACCCTTTTCACCCTAAAGGGGTCAATAAAGAGAGTTATTTATTGTGGTCACAGTAAGTTGGAAATAACTGGATTGACTGGGTTTGAATTAGAGGCATGCATCATTTCTGCAATTCTTCCTGTAGTGCTATAGTGAGTGTTTAAGACAGATAACAAATAGTTTAGCCTAAATGGTGATGTAATGGTGAAATGGATCATTTCCTCTTGTCTTCTCCTAAGCAAGAGATGGCTGTTTACCACCACTACAGTGCTGAGACTGGCAATCAACCAGCAGGATATAGAAAAGTTACTTTTATACACTGCAGTTCTGGGAATCCCCCAGCTGTCATAGCAACTGTCACCTAGAAACTGACTCAATCAATTCTGCTGCTAATGGGCAAAAATCAGCTACACTGCCCCAGGAGGAAAGCTTGTGTGTTCATTCCTGCAGCCCCTGTCATCTGCACCATAGTGATTACTGCAGTGAAAAGAGGTCCTGTTTAAAATAGAGGGTGAGATACAACTGGCCTTAGCTTCAGACTCTGTTGTCCTAAAACTCTGGAACGGAGGAATGTATTTCCCCTTGAGGGCTTTCAAGAATAGGCCACTACTGTTTTAAATTCTGATGCCCAAGGGCTGTATTTCTCATTGGGTTGGGTCTGCTCTTTTGCACAGTTTCCAGAGATCAGCTGCTCAACTGTTTGGATTGTCTGTTTTGGCAACAGATCTGGCCAGTTTCACTTGCATCTTAATTTCATCTGACATATTACTGGCAATCCTCTCTGAGACACCGGGCCACTCAGAAATGTGGCCTGGCAGCTGTATGGTCTGTACTGTGAATGTCTTTGCACAAATCTCTTTTACCATGCACGTGGCCTGCTGGAAAATGGGAAAGCAGCTGCCTGTGGAAAAAGGCTACAGTAAGGGTTTGAAGAGATGCAAGTAATTAAGCCCTTTTTGCACCATGAAGGGCAAAAACAAAGAGAATTCCTCTTCAAAGCTAGCAGTTAAGGTGTAGGGCTTGGAAAAAAAAAATTTTTTTAAACATAGTTCAGGGAATCCTGCAGCTAGCAAGCTGGGTGATAAGATTCAAATGGTAATTTATTAAGAAAATGCTTGTAAATTTCATTCTTGTGGGAAAGAACAAATAATTTTATCATTATTCACTTCATTGGCATAAAGTTGTCTTCAAAAACTATGCAGCTTTTGAAGACTATTCACACTTTGGGATTCATTCTGTGGAAAAAAAGTGTGTGTTCTTTTTTTTGTGCAGAAAAATTGTGTTTCTTGAACAGAAAACAAGTTTCCTGCTCAGAAAACAGCATTTTCTGCACAGAAATGTTGTTTCTTGTTCTGAAAATATGTCTTTAATGCAGGAAAGTTGTTTCCTATGCCAAAAATGTTGCTTTCTGCAGACAAAATCCGCCAGAGGTATTTTTGTGCACAAATATGTCCTGAACTGTGAACATGGTCACTTGTCTAAGATTCTCCTTGTCTGGGCTTCCCAATACTCGAGAAATTGTTTTTCATCTTTTTTTAATCTTCCCACTTGACTCGTTCAGCCTGTGGCTCTTTGTGGAGAAAAAGTTAGCACCGTTGATTTCTAGACCTGCTACTAGCCCGTGCAAACTGATTGTGTGAATGGCACTAAACTGTATGTCTCACCTGTAAGTTATCACAAATGTTGAACACTTATTGTGATATTCCAACAGTTAATCCAGGCTAAATGACAGTCATACATACATTATCTGTTCAGCATGGGCTGCCTTTTTCCCCTTATTGTTGAGAGTGGCAACTATATAGAAAGTAAACTTCAGGAAAGCTAAGAAATGGCAGACAAGTTATCTTGAGGTCTCCTTTTGAAAAACACTTATTAGTCTATGATAGATATTTACAATGCAATGAAAGACCTACCAGCCAGTTAGAGTTACTTTCATCAAACAGGCTTCAAGGTAGAATTGTCACAACCAAACCCAGTTTTAGAACAGAACTTTGTTGGCATTCTACACTATAGTGTAAAAATAGTTGTACAAGCAATTGTTCTTTCCTATAGCTGCAGGCCCACAGAGAGCCTTCTCTCACACTTCTGATGTGTTAGCTGGGCTGCTGATCAGCTGTTGCACAACAGGTAAGCTCAAGGTCACAAGGACTATTGCAGAACTATGGGATCAGCTATGCTGGTGTATACTGACACTTCTCTAATAGTATATGAAATGTTTGCCATGATGTCTGCTACTTTCACTCTCTTTTTGCAAAATATACTTTTATTAAAAGCTTTTCCCCCAACACCAAAGCACTACGGTAAAAAAAAAAGTATGGTAAAGAAGTGGGAGAAGGTTAGCCAGCTTCCGGTTT
The DNA here is from genome assembly GCA_948472985.1 of Iguana delicatissima. Classification (NCBI taxonomy): domain Eukaryota; kingdom Metazoa; phylum Chordata; class Lepidosauria; order Squamata; family Iguanidae; genus Iguana; species Iguana delicatissima. The sequence goes on along the minus strand of CAOKZL010001728.1, from coordinate 37,341 downwards.
CTTTAGCAGGTATAGGTTCACAGGTTAACATGCCATAATCAACGGACTAAATTAAATGTTCGTCTCAATTGGAATGGGCCCACTGAAATCAATGAATTTACAAAAGTGTTCACTAAACTAACTTATTGATTTGGTGGGTCTACTGTAGTTGGAGCCACCTATTAAATTTAGTTTACTATGACACACTAATGTTCCTGTGATCCAGACTCCTACTTGCATCCTGCAGTCTAGCCAGAGGAAGTTTATGAGCTGAGTGGTAAATGACACCTTACCTCCCAATTTTGGGCGGGACTCCCTGCTTTGATTATTAGCTGCCCATGCTACTAATTCCTGTGGTCCATTCTCCCACTGTCCCACTGTCTCCCATTGTCTCCCCACACTTATCTGTAAACAAAATTAATTCCTGTTCATTACAATTATGTCCTCACACTCCAGTGTCATTACAGAAACAATTACAGTATTCAGAACTGGATCTGGTAACACTAAGCAGGTACAAGACCTCAAACAACCTATATCTCTTCACTCTACTGAAAGTCTCCTTCCTCAATAAACTAGAAAAATCCTGGCTGAAATCCTAATGAGCTACTTAGGGCCTTTCCGCGCTACACTGTTATAGTGCTATTATTCCACCTTCAACATCCTATCGACTCTTGGGTTTGCAGTTTAGGGAAGGGTATTTGGAATTCGCAGCCAGCGAGCTCTTTGGCCTCCGTAAACAACAAACCCCAGAATTCCACAGGATGCTGAAAATGGAATAATAGTACCATAACAGTGTAGTATGGAAAGGCCCATAGTTAAGTATACTTAACTAGTCTGCTGCGCTCAGATCAACAGGAAAGCGGACCTTCTTCACTCATAGCAGCTGATGTATACTTAACTAAGTAGTATCTCCTGGCCACTTCCCCAGTGCTGCCTTACTGTGCATCAGCTGCTATGAGTAATGGATGTCTGCTTTCCTCTTCATGTGAGTGCAGCAGAGTGACACTTCCACATATTTTCTGCCAGCCATCTCAGGCAATCAGAAGCAGGATCCGTGTTGCAGCTTCTCCTTGCACTGGAGATCACTGGCAAGAGGCTGATGGAAATGTCAGTCTGTTGCACGCTGATGCACAGGAGAACAGATCTCTGTCACTCGCAGCAGCGGATGCCTAGTAAAACAGGGTAGGTGTTTTTTTACAATTGTGGCAACAGTGCCACTATCATGAACCTATAAGTTTTGTGAATACAAATTAGTTATGGAGCCATAACTCTTGGTTGTAAATCCCTGAGCAGAATTCTGAATTCTAGCCCCTGTGCCTAAAGGAACTTGATAAACAACTGGAAATTATTGGCATGTTTGTTGTACCTCAAGAAGGCTGGCTACAACAAAATGAATTCAACTTAATATACACTATGAATTGTACTATAGCTCTAAAAACCAGTCATTTTCTTCATCTTACCCTGGGACCCATTGGGCCAGGCCATCCAATATGTCCAGGCATTCCAGGGACGCCTGGAGGACCCGGGCTGCCCTTCAAAAAAAAAGAGAGGGGGAATAGGAAGTAGAAGATGGAAATAAAAATCAGATATAGTGAGAGTGAGTTCCAGACAGAACATCATGCAAAAGGAAGAAAGGACATTTTGGTAATAATAGGCTGCAAAACAGAAATACTGTATTACAGAATTACAAATAAATGCATTATTTGTTTACTTGTTTGTTTAAAGCATTTTTTTTTACTCTGCTCTTATGCCAAAAAGACTGCCACATGGCTTATCTAAGACCAATAAACACAAAATACCCCCTGCCTACAGGCTGGCAATTCGAAAAAGATAATATAACAGGAAAGGAAGATGAGGAGGGAAGAGGAAAACAATAAAATCTAAGCACTAATTTTTAAACTTACATGGTAGTTCTTCTAATAACTAGCTTGAATAGAACAGTTCAGGGATGACTTTCTGCAAAGTGACACTCTCCATGTGCATTAGACTACAGCATCCATCAACCCAACATACTCATCAGTCAGTGATGATCAGAATTGGAATTGTAATCCCATATATATGGAGTGCACTAGGTTGAGAAAGGACTAATGTATATGCATAGATATAAGCTTGCACATGTAAGTGGTGAATCTCCCCACCACAGAGAAAAGATTTTTCTATGTATGGTTTGCTTATTGCTTATGTTCAGGAGCCAGTTAAAACTATTTTTAAAAAAACAACAGGCATATCTATATATCTAGCTGTCTTTGATATACACACACAAAATCACACATAGAGACATTCTGCACTTTTCTGCCAGAAATGATATTTAAGGAAACCAGTAACAGCAACATTCAAATAAAAACATTCCCATTACAGCATTAAAATATTTTATGTTATTAATGATTTAAATACTATTTAAGACACAATGAAAATGGGCATCAGTAAAAAGGAAAACACAGCACCCTTCAAATATATCTAGTTTAAGTGCTCTTGTAGAAATGTTCCTGCATTTATGCTGTTTATGATGTTTTATGGGACTTGGGTATATGTTCTTCTTATTTTCTGCAGGAAGAAAAGTGAGATGCAATGACTTTAAACAACTATATTAAATATTTGATTGAAAATTATATCCACATGGTGACTTCATATCCACCATGGTCAGTGCACACACTGGTAAAGATAAAACCAAACTGAAAAGAATCTCAAATTTGTAGGTCAAATCTCTGTTGGAACAGAAAAGCCTTCAACAGGCAGTAGAAAACAAGGAGAGAAGTAAAACAGATCTCTTCATGAGGTAAGGAATTTCACAAATTTGATGTGGTTACAAAGAAGGTTTCCCCCTATGTTTCAGCCAGACACAACTGACATTTACACGTCAGTCAAACATGAAGGCCTTCTTCCCCAATCTACTGCCTTTCAGAGTTGTTAGACTACAACTCCCATATCCCTCTCCAATATGGCCATGTTGGCTGGAGCTGTTAGAGTTGTAACCTGACACACCTGGAAGGTACCAGGTTTGAGGAGGAAACTATAAAGGGCTTTATGAAATTTGTTTCATACCTTTCTTCCTGGTCTGCCAATCTCACCCTGTCAGAAAAAATAATATGTAAACATAAGATACAAACAACAGCTCAAACAATTTGTAATTTATAGATTGTGGTGGGTTTTCTGGGTTTTGAGGCCGTGTTCTACAGTAGAGTCTCGATTAGCCATCCTTCGATCATCCAACATTCTGGATTATCTGACGTCGCGGCTGCTTGGGGGCGTGGCTGTAGGCATTTCTGCGCCCCCAGACACGCCCCCAAACATGGCGGCCGCGACGGGCAAGGATAGCCCTCTGGATTATCCGACATTTTCGGCTATCCGACTATCAGCCCGCCTGTTTATGTCGGATAATCGAGACTCTACTGTATTAGTATTTTCTCCTGACGTTTCGGCTGCATCTGTGGCTGGCATCTTCAGAGGATATGGTGGCATGGAAATGAAACAGAGTATATATACTTGTCTAGTCCCCTGGGGTGGGAGGAAGCAATTTGCAATTTGCAACATGTGTAGTCCCCCGGGGTGGGAGGAAGCAAATTGCAAATTGCTCCCTCCCACCCCGGGGGCTACACAAGTATATATATTCTGTTTCACTTCCTCACCACCAAATCCTCTGAAGATGCCAGCCACAGATGCAGACAAAACGTCAGGAGAAAATACTAAAAGACTACGGCCTCAAAACCCGGAAAATCCAAAACAACCTATGGATTCCAGCTGTGAAAGCCTTCGACTTTACAAATTTGTAATTTGTGGGTTTGTCGTGTCAATTTTTGAACATCTTTTTAATTGATATTTTTCTATTGCACATGTTAAAAGAATATTAAAAGAAATGTTTTGATGCAAAACACTTGCTCCTGAATCACTTAAACAGCACTAACAATTGTAGTCTGCTTCTATAAGTCTCAGGATTAAACTTACCCAGGTTATCCGCACAGAAATGTTATTTTCTGTGCAGTCCATCCTGTTTTCTATGTAGGAAAGTTGTTTCTGCGCAAAAGTGTCATTTTCTGTGCCAAAACCAGCACATGATTTTTGTGCAGAATAAGTGCCCAACTGTGAAACTTCTCACTGTTCTAGGATTCTCCCTGTCAGAGTTTCCCAACACTCAGAAAACCTCATTTTTAATCATTTCCCAAATATTTTTTAATATTCTTTCCATTTCTAGACCTCATATTACATTTACTGCACACATACACAGCACGCATACACACACATCCAGATAAATTCACAGTTCTTAACAGGAGTGAACAACTAGTCCAGTGTTGGGAACCACTGTTCAGGTGGGCCGATTGCTTGAGGACTGCATTTTTGGGCTTTTTAAATAAAGTTAAAACATTTACAGATTTACTACATATATGTCAAAGAGCTTAAAAGTAGTAGAAATTAATTTAGAATAATTCTTACTTAAACATTATATTAATCAGAATTACTTCCATTATGATTCACAAATAAAATTTTCCATTCATACTTGCTTGATTCTTACAAATGAATGCTAAATGCACTTTAATGTAATACAATATTGACCACTGATATTGAGCTAAAGGTTACTAAATTGATTATGATATTGACTATTCCATTGGCTATCGTACACTGACATCCTTTTCATATTAATTATAGTGCATTTAATGCTGTGCCATTAATTTTTAGCATCAATCAATCTCAGATAAAACTCTGCTAGGGACTACAAAAAAACACATGGGGACACACTTTGCCCACCCCAGTTAGAAAATAACCCTCCAACTTACCTTTGCCCCTTTTGGTCCTTTCACACCAGGAATACCTCGTGGGCCCTAGAGAAAAGAAAGGAAACAGAATGTTTATTTTATTTATAATTCATCTCATTTGTACTCTGTTTCTTCCTGGATTTTTCATGAGCGCCTTCTGACCAAGTCAAGGGGTTTGTTTTGCTTCTTTCGGATGAATCTATAGGAGGTTATACCCATTCCATTTTGTTGCAAAGTGGAGTCGAACCTCCACATACCACTCATGAGTTTCAGATCAGAGCTGGGCATCACCAGCTTTCAGAATGACACATTATCCCAAATCTCTTAATGACCACTTTCAGCACCTTCATAAAGATATTAAATAGCATGAGAACAAGCTGGTATAATATAGTAAGCCAGTGTATGAGTGCTAGATTGGTGAAGTATAGTCACTCAACCAATGCTACCAATGAGACCCATAAGAGTGGAACAAATGTAATACAGTGCAGCCAAGATCCAGACCAAGAGCATCAAAAGCCTTTGAGGCATCAAGCAGGAGCAACATGGTCACACATCTGTTTCTTTCCAGTAGAAAGCCATCCATTAGGTTGACTAAGGCTCATTCTGTTGCAAATCCAGATCTGGTCACAGAATGAAATATGTCATTCAACAGTGTCTGCAGCTAATCTACCATCACCTTCTCAAGTGCCTTGCCCAGAAACTATTAGTGACAGTGCAGAATTTATAAACTTCAAAGTTGAAAGTAGTCACTCCATTACCAAAATCAATCAATCAATCAATCAATCAATCAATCAATCAGCCCTTAGACCCACTTCATTATACACACATACACATACACACACCAGGGCAGAGCAGTGACACTATGCATCAACTAGCGACAAGCATCCTGTCCATATCCTTAAGATACACAAACAGAAAGAAATAGGATGAGACTGGGCACCTGCACTCAGTACCATGCTAATAACAGCTTTCAAGGCCAAATGGAGAAGTAGAACGGCAGTAGAAAAAGAGAAAGAACACAGTACAAATGGCTTGACTCAATCGAAGAAACCAAAGCCCAGCACTTACAAGACAGGGCTCCTGGAGGTCTGTCTCTCTTTCATAAGCTCACCATAAATTAAAGCCAATTTGATAGTAAATAATAACAAAATAACAGTATTCAAGACAGAACAGAAGCAAGCAACTTTATCTCCAATGTTCCCAGTTTAAATGCCACAGAAGGCCTCTGAGAGTTGTAAGATATCATTCAGTGAGGCAGATGTCAACATAGTTTATACTAAACTGAACTGCTTTGCCAAACTTTACCTGAGAATGCAATGGAAATGACTAAAATAAGTCAAATCAACTCCATGTTGAAATTTATGCAATTTAGGTTTTAGCCACCTTCTGAACTGTTTGAAATGTATCTGAACTTAGATGGGCCCAACATTAATGAACAAAAACAATTTACTAAGGGATCCTTTCTACTCAAATGTCCTAACTACATTAGCATATCATGAGCTATACTGAGGAGGAAAATGAATCTCATGATAAGATAATATGTTTCAAGAAGGGTAAGCAATGAGCATTTTCTTGTAATTCTGTTATGGCCTGCTGAAATGATAAAAATGGAAGCATTCCTAACCACTTAGAGTGTTTTGTTTATCAGCAGAGATCCAAAGGTCACAACACAAAGCATATTTGAGTGAGACACTGTATTGTACAACAAAACAAACAAAAAGTTGCTGTTATGGTCTGACATGCCAGTGTTGAATTAGGCCTAGACTAATTGTTTCGTTTTTCTGTCTATAGGACTAAACTGCAGCAATGTGACATGATACTACTTCCATGAGAATGCACTCTTGAAAGCAAGAAGAGGTTAGTCTGAGCTTGTTTTACCTAAAATCCAAGATTTTGCACCTGCAACTAAAGCAACAAGAAACAGTTTAAACTGACATGGTTAGTTTTACAGGAATGTCTCACAATACGTTCTCTTTTTCTTGCCTTCGCTGCATCTGCACACACACCCCCTTTTAGAAATTGCACTTTCCTACCTGTCTTCCACCATGGTGAAACATGTAATATTTCAGCCCCATCATGAATGGGATAGCAGGGACAACTATCCTGCCCCTCAAAGCAACAAGTGAAACAACCCCCTCACAGGACAACACCCCATGCTCCTCCTCTAGAGGAAGAAGATCTAGCACAGTGGTTCTCAACCTTCCTAATGCCGCGACCCTTTAATGCAGTTCCTCATGTTGTGGTGACCCCCCAACCATAAAATTATTTCTGTTGCTACTTCATAACTGTAATTTTGCTACTGTTATGAATCGTAATGTAAATATCTGATATTTAGTCCACCATAAACGATATAAAGTTTGAAGATTTGGTTTCACTGCATTCAGACTGAATTAAATCCAAAAATAAACCTGGCATGGGAATAACACTGGATTTTGTAGGTTTATTCCTTACAATTGATGCAACATTCTTGTTTTTATCAATATCTGAAGTGGCACTCTCCAGACTGCCCAGTCCCAGAGTTACCAACACCTTTTTCAGCAAATTTTTAAAAGAATCTGAGGAAAATAATCTCATTTTATTATCATCTTCTGCCTCCTCCTCCTCCTCGGAAACAGAACCATCTGCTTTAGAGTCCTTATCCCCATGAGTACCTGCCAAATCTGGTTCCTCATCCCTTTCAGATTCAGTGTGGATTTGTTCAGAGTGTGAGGACAAAGCAGATCCCTCCACTCTGGTCACTTTGAACCTACAGGTAGACTTTTTTGGTAAACACACACTAGCATCATTTGATTCAGCTTGAATAACTTTTGTATCGTCAGGAAAATCACGTGAAAATGGAGGATTCATGGAAGTGGTTTGTTGACTGCTTACATTAAAATTCAATGAATTGTCCAACTTGCAATATTTAAACTTGTTATGTATTTTGTGAAATCATTTCACTCATATGGTTTGCCTATTAACATGCACCTCCACTTCTTCAGCCATCCTTTGTCTTATCACCTCCCTATTACACTCAGACACATTCCCCTGGGAAGACACTGAGGACACAGGAGGTCCAAATCTTCCCTCTTTACGTTCCACAGGCACTGCAGTTTAAACTCCTAGTGAATAAGGACACCAGACACAATGCTAAGTGGCCCTGTGCTGCTGCGTTGGCTAATACAGAAGGACCAGGACCTGGAGACTGAAAGGTGGCCATTCCTCCTGGCAGAGGCTGGTCGCGTGCTGGAGTGGGATTGGCTGTGTTGCTGGCGAGCTGGGATTGGTCAGTAGAGCTCGTTCCTCTCCTAGCCCCCTCCCTTGCTTTGTGTTGCTGGTGAGCTCGGATTGGTCAGGAGAGCTCCATCCTCTCAGGGCCCCCTCCTCCCTTACTTTCTGAACGCCTCTTTCCAACATGGCCACCGGCAGTTAAGGGAGCGGTTGGGAGCACTTCCCCGCCCTTCACAGACTTCGCTGCATCCCCAGGTAACTTTCCTTTTGCCTTCTTTTTATTTTATAATACATATTTTCCGATGCCCTTAGGCGACCCCTGTGAAAGGGTCGTTCAACCCCCAAAGGGGTCGCTACTCACAGGTTGAGAACCGCTGATCTAGCAGAAGGAGGATCTGAAGCAGCAGTGCTGTGCCCCTGAGCCTTAGAAAGAGGAGGAGGATGCAGCAGTGGCATAAGACAGGTTGTGTCTTCAGAAGACTGATAAGAACAGTAATGTTGAGCCTCTAATCCATCATGTGCTACTGTTGTGATGGATGAATATCAATATAAACAAACACACACACACATGCACACACTGGCATCTAGGTTCAACAGCACCTAGGGCAAGCATGGATGTGGTGCCCCTAGGTGCTGCTTCTCCTGCCGGTACCATCCCAGGCCAGGGAAGATCTCATGGCAGGGGGAGCGGTGGCAGGCCAGGTCTGAGTGGGAGGGCTGCTGCTGCCACCACCTCCGCACCAGGCCAAGAATGACCCTGGTAGGGGTGGGGGCGGTGGCAGACCAGGCTTGGGTGGAAGGGTGGGGAGTTGGCTTTTTTGCTCCCCCTGGCACTGGTGCCCAGGGCACGTACCCCAGGTGCCCCACCCTAGATACGTTTCTGCACACACACACACACACACACACACTATGTTATTTAGAGGCCTATACAGTGACATATATCCTCCCCTACATGAAGGAGGAGGATGTGACTGTGATTTCCTGCACACTCCAGAGGCCTGATCAGGAAATAGCCAGCTCTAGAAAAATGACCTCTGGAGTGGCAGAAGTGTATTGTTGTGGTCTCTGCTTGCTCCTTCTTGGGATGCTGTTTTCACTGACTTCTTCTCCCTTGAGGAGGGGCATAGAATGTAGTTCTCTATCTCTGAGGGAACTGCCTCATCCAGGGTTAGCCTCCATTCAATCCATGCACTGTATATTTTGTTTCCATTATCACACAAACTAGAGCAGCATGACATTATATCTTATTAGCATTTTAATGTATAGAGCACACTTCTTTTCAGATTATGTTCTTCTCAAAGGAATTTTGCCTAAGACATGTTCCAACAAATAAGCCCCAGCTGTTCTTCATGTGCCCACAGTATAATCAGCCACCTAATTACTTTAAATCACACTGGGAGGGAAATTCATTCATAGTTTTTGTATTGTTGGGCATTGACGCCCATCACAGTGAATATGATCACTTGTTTAATTTCTCTTTTAATTAAAGAGAATATGGATAGCAAAATGAAGCATGTCACTTTTTCTACACATTCCAGGGCTTCTAGGATCCAAACCAGTATATTGCTCATAGCCCACGTGGCTCCAAAACTTTAGAAAACTGTTTCTTTTGCATTAGCAACAGTGACCCATAGTAAACAGAATGATTCCTCTATCAGTTAATGTCAAGTACATGTTTTAGAAGAGCACTAAATCTCACGTGTGTGGTGACCAGTTTCAACAGAGCTCCAGTCAAGGCAAACAGTATAGGCATGGCCATCCTGAAATTCTTAATGCCCTGCATCCAACATCAGCCATTTCCACACAGGCATATTGCCCACACTAGGGCGACCTCTCTTGGAGGTCTTCTTCACCGAGGGGTGCGCTAGCGCAGTTAAAAAAAGTGAGGCTCTAGACCTCAAACTGCTCTAGCGCAGCCGCGGGGGTGGCGCTGCGAGTTTTATAAAAACCACCTTCGCAAGTGGTTTTTACAAAACTCACCCGCGTTGCCCCGTGGCAGCCCCCGGTGAAGAACTGCAGAGACGCGGTAGCGCGTCCCTGCAGATCTGCCCGGGGCGGGCTTCCGGCTGGCGCGCTGTCCTGATTGGTGCAGCGCCGCCGGAAGCCGCCGGCCGCCATTTTGGGTGCTGCCGAGCACCGCCGAAATTCAGCGGCATTTAGAACGGCGGATCCGCGCTCTCCGCAGGGACGGAGCAACCCGCTCGCAGGTAAGCTCTGCCCCTGCGTGCGCGGCCCCGTTTCAGCCCCCCCCCGGTGAGGAAAGGGCCATCATCAGCAACAAGCCTCCAAAACTGCCCAACAACTGGCTCTAGAGAGTTGTCCAAGCCCCAGATCAGAATTTTGAGGGCCACAGTAAGAAGGGGGGAATCCCCTCTACCTGATGCTGGATTCTGCTATATGGTCCATTGAGGTCCAGTGCTAGATCTGATCCAATTGCTTTGCATCCCATGCATGTGATGGATTCCAAAATGTATAATTTTCAGAGACCTTAAATGCCACCATTGTGGATTAAGCTGCCTGTATATGGAGGGATTCAGGCTATCCATTTTGACTCAATCATATCAACCAAGCAAGTTACCAAAATGATTGTTGCATAAGCTACTTTCTCAGTACTTAAGGTATTGTCCTAGCAATCTTATCTACCCTTCTGCAACCATGTCACTCCTGTCCTTTCTTTGCTGTATGAGGAATACACAGATCAGGAAATTGTGCCCAAACAGTCCCGTTTTGTTCATTTCAAAGTGAAATACTAACCTGAGGGCCAGGAGGTCCTGGAGGACACATAGATTCTATACATGGAGGCTGTGTTATCTGAAGCTCTTGACATAAATGTTTCAGATCCAATGATAACAACATCTAAGAAATAAAAAAACAAATGAAATCATACTAAATGATGGCCAAGAAGATCAAATCTTTGATCACTTACCTACACTAAGTAGGCCACTTTTATCCACTCAAAATCAATCCATATTGTTATTCATTACTATTCTTTCACAGCATTATTGCAAAAGAATTTTGAGACCATATATAGGATACAGCCATTTCTGCACAACTGGGCTCTTGCAAGTTGTCCCATCATGGTCCTGGCAGGGAAGGGAGCACTACAGGAACACTGGTCTCTGCATGGGACTGTCTCCTTGCAGAAGGGAGTGCAATGGCCATGCCTCTTCCTTCTGCAGTGTAGCCGGGCACTTTCCCACACTGCGCTGGGGAAGGAAGTGTCGCCATCATGCTTCCTGCCCTTCCGCATGACAGGTAGGTATGGGACCATTGCATGATTGCGGGTGCTGAACAGATTTTATCCACTTGGTGAATACCCCGCGAGGAAGTGACTGATGTAGGAAATCTGACTACTTTCTAGTTTGAAAAAAGATGAAAGGTTGGCTGAAAACAACTGGAAAAGTGATGGAATGGCCAATAGCACTCACACTATAATTTGTGAGGGACTATTATTTGGGGTGACTGTTAGGGAATATTGCCCTTCAAAGTGCTACAGAGAGATAACATCTAGTTTCAACTCTTGACAGTTGCTAACTTCCACACTGAATCCCAGTTAATGTGGAACATATGATGGAAGTGACTATGTTATTTATGCCCTGCTAGTGGGATTCCCATAGATATCTGGTTGGCTGCTACAGGCACAGAATGCTGGATTAGATTTAGTTCTGAGCCAGCACGTCTGTTCTTATATTCTGTCATTCTCCTCAACCAAAATGGTAAATAATCCTATTTTTCTCAAAGCATAAATTTGCTAATAGGAAGCATGGAAATAGTTTCTTCTAATCATGCAGACAGATGAGAGAAATAAAATATATTTTAGTTTCTGCAGTATTATTAACATATATGTATTAGCTTATAAGTGTGACACATTTTAGATATGCTTACACATATATTTTGGTATATTTTATATTTGAGCTCCAGTAACACAATAAGTCTAAGAAGGAAGATTTTAGATAGCAGTATCAGTAAAGCCCTCATTGAGGTGAACAGCCTATTATTTAGTTCTGTTAAAGGGCTAACATACTTTTTAAATAAACAAATTTTTAGAAGCTGGCAGCTGAAGGAGACCTTGGTGCAAAAGGAACCAGACAGAAAGAGATAAGAACTCAATAGTAAGGTGCTGAGAAGATACTCCTTTCTGAGCTTCTGAGCTTTTGAAGGTCAGCCTAGCTGTAATAAGTCAAAGGTTGATAAAGAAAGACAAGACAGGAATTTGGCACTGTTTAGCAAAATGTTAGGTTAAAATCTGTTTGATGGGCATTTTGGAATTACCAATGAAAATTAAAGGACCACGAGGGAAAAGCGTGATTATGTGTGTGATCATATATATTGTAAATATGGGGAAGGGAGCATGTAACTTCTTAGGCGATTCTGATAGGTTATGACCTCTAGGGATCCTGGCCAATTAGGTCCCAGGGGAGGGAAGCTTGCGTCGGGGATAAAATGTGGGTGATTTCATGGTGGGGGTGTCCTCTCTCTAAAGGGAGGCACCCGGCTCTGCAGAGATGAATTAATAAACATCTGATGCTTCAGCTGATCCTGTGTTAAATTGTTTTATGAGTCTTATCAGCTATTTCTGACACAGAGGACTACTTATGTGATATAGACTCTGTATATTCCACTATAAAGATATTCACTGGATATGCACTCACTACATACCCTCAGTTCTCCTTCTTGCAAAGTCAAGAAAAGAGTTATACCAGACAGTCGATTAACACAGAACCTAAATCAAGTTAGTTCATCTATCACACTGTAATTATAGAATATGTTGCTAAAGAAAGAGAGACCTCATTAATTACTCTTGCTGAGCTACCAGTGTATGGCAGTAAGCCTGCATACAAATACAGAGAAATTATTTTTAATAAAACCCTTGGACTTCCATTGCTTAGAAAAAGGGTTGGCAAGATAAGTCTAATAGGGGATATGCACTCCCCAGGACTCCTCCAGACCCCCAGTGCCCCCTCCTCACCCCTATCCCCCATCCCCCACCCCCACCGAATAGCAAATTGTGCCCCTAGAAAATTCTGGAAGCTGTGATTTTCCATTTAAACATCATTATACCTCCAGTCTGTTTTAGGTGTTAAAAAGACCTTTTAAAAAACTGGCTATAGTCAGTTCCTGTTTAAAAAAAAAGACTGTTTGAGGCCTAAAACTGGATCAAGGAAGCAAAATTGTGTGTGTGTGTGTGTGTGCTAGCTGCTTCTGCAGGAGACTATTTGAAATTTGGGGGATCATGGAGTGGGTGGGTGTTGAAACCCAAAATGGCTCACTGACCACTGGAACTTGCCAGCCCTTGCTTTAGAAGATGCCAGAATCTCTTCTTATTATCAAATTGAGAAAATTACATAAGTTATTATAATTAAATTTTGTGTGTGTGTGTGTGTGCCTGTTGACTTACGATGACCCCATTTTTCTTTGGCAAGGAATGCTCAGAGGTGGTTTTTGCCAATTCCTTCCTCTGGTATTTGTTGGTCATATCCTATCTAAGTATAACCAGGGCTGACTGTTTAACTTCCAAAATCAGACAGGATCATGTGCCTTTAAATAGTACACACTAGAAATCTTCCTTTCTATCTGTTCAGTTCCCTCATAGAACACTCAAGAATGGGTACATAAGTTTGTTGTTGTTATGTGCCTTCAAATCATTCCAATTTATGGCAACCCTAAGTGAATTGATCCCAGGGTTTTCTGGGGTCTGAGAGTATGTGATGTACCCAAAATCACCTAGTGGGTTTCCCTGTTTAAGCAGGGAATTGAATTCTGGTCTCCAGGGTCATAGTGCAATGCTCAGAACACTGGCTTTCTTATATAGATTACTCCATGCTAAATTTCCATATAAATCATAATTGATATCATATAGGTTCATTTCAAAATATGTAGTTAAAAAAGAGAAAACCAGAATATTATTGCTCTTTATCTCAACAGGAGCAAATGTGTCTTATGGGACAACTAATTTGCATCAAAATATTTTGTGTATGTTCTCTTAGGATGAAGTTCTGTAACGTTCTAGTTTCTAATTCTCAGTCTCTTCATGCAGATTTTTACAGAAATCCTCTGTAGGAACATTACCTCATTTACTGGAGTTCTTCCCAGTACTATATGCTCTAAATTTGGCCCAGCAAGTACAGTGTGCTGCAACCTGTAGGACAAACACTGTGAAGGATGGAGTAGTATAAAAGAAGGAGAGAGTTTGTTTTCTTTAACCATTGATCATGTTTTTTTCACTGGCAGTAAAATATCAATAGACTTCCAGTAAATGACAAGAGTGGGGTTTCTGAGATGCTATTAAAAGTAACCTCATATCAGAATGTGGGAAGAACTCCAGTAAGTGTGGCACAATTAATTTCTGTAACAATCTGTTAGGAGCTGGACAGCATCACAGAATGTTTTGGGAAGAAAGAGAGTTACCTCAGTATTCCAATAACTGGAGACATATATGTCAACATTATTTCAGTAATTACTTTGAATTATTTACTTTTGCTCTGTGGCTTATTTTTATTTTTTGTAGTTCTTCTTAGAAGCCTAATGCACATGTTATATTGTGACACATCAGGTCAAACTTTTATGCATTGTTTTGAATCTCATTGAGTAGGGCAAAGGATAGGAAGGATGATGAAGATCTTTAAAATACCCACAAATTTGTACAATACAGTAAAGAACAGGGATGGAAATTGTTACCAAGGCATTTTTGGATTACTACTCACATACTTCTGTAATGTTGGCTATGCTGGCTAGGACTGATGGGAACTGTAGGCCAAGAACACCTGGAAGTCTTCAATTGCTCTTCTGTTATAGTTGAATTGTGGCTCCAGACCTATTCAGTCTCACGCAACACACTGATTCACTCTCCTCTGAATCTTAAATATGTATGTCTTGTACGCCAGCAAATAGTATTAATTAATTAATTAATTAATTAATAATGGGCTGTGTTGTATATGCTGGTACATCTTATATGCCAGCAAATACAGTACATCACATTCCTATCTGGGAATTATGCTTCCTAGGTTTGCTGGTAAATCTTTGACAGTGGTGAAAAATAATCAAGTACAGGAAGGAAGCTTGTATACTTGCAGAATACCTCCAGCAGAAACAACAAGATTAAAATGGAGGAAATGATTAGGAAGAGAAGTTAACTGGGATTCTTACAGCTCTTCCTTCCCCATCCTGGAGTCTTGAATACAGTAAAGGGAAGAGGATGTATTGCTAATTTTTCTGTACCTCATAAGTATAGGCTCAGACTTTCAGAATCCAACAAAAATTCCTGCTTTCTGATTAATTGGGTGTACTTTAATCAATCAATTTTTGTACCTCTTTAAAGGTGTAGCTTTTTTAAAAAACTGATATCAAAATCTATAGACTTGTGGATATATGTTAAGCAAAGATATCAACTGTGGCTCACCGAGAGACAAATAAACCCTAATGTCTCTTCTTTTGTTGTTATAGACAAGAGACACTCGGGACAACCACAACAGCACTTACATCTCAGAACAGCTGGCCTAGCTGGGAGGTGGACTCTCCAGGTAGACTGGGTTCATAGAACCTTCACTCCAGCCTTCTTGTAGGGTTTAAAGATGTGCCTTGCCAAGCAACTGGTACTCACTCAACTCTTGAAGTCTTCCTCCCACACTTTCTCCCTCTGTTCCTTGCTTCTCCTGGTTCCAACTTAATAAGGAAAAATACACAAGCTAGGAGTGGCTGCAGAAGTTTGCTTTTGCCTGAGTCTGCAGAGAACAGCAGAATTCTGCCCCGTTTCTCTGCTCCCCTCTGCAAAGTTAATTGAGTACAAACTACTTTTGCACTTGGAAGTCAGATTGCAGCAGCTGAAGTAAGCTGAGGACAAAGGGGGAAAGTGGGAGAAGGAGAAAGAAGCGAGGACATTTGAAAAACAGCTGAAAAAGTGGGATGACAGAGAATTAATAGAGACTGTCACAGTTGGAGAACATGAGTCTAATGACCAAGATTTAGCAGACAGGAATGCCTACTGACCTAGGCAAACAGTCTTAGGAGCTATGATCCATTCCCAACACATTCTCTGGAGTCCTTAATACATCATAGCTCCTGTCACCAAGCCTTATGCTACTGCTTTTACATGATGATGGTTTCTTAGAAGTGCCTTAGGAAGGATAAGCTGCCCTTGATACCGGAAACAGAAATGCTCAAAGCAGTACTTACAGAATTCCATCCCTGCTTGAAGTATGGTGGAGGAAATAAAGGGGGAGGGGGGAGGGGGAGGAGGAGGGGGAGGGAGGGCCGGGAGACAGCACGCTCTGTAATTATTAATCCTTTTCTTCTGCTCCAGGCAAGGAAGAGCTGTTGGAAAGAAAAGAGATCTATTAATTACAGGTTGAGAATTAATTTATGAAGGGTCACTGAAAATGGAGCAGGAAATATGCTCACAATAAAATGTGACATGTGTTCAGCCCTATGCTCTCTCGCACATGCAAAGCTTTAAAATGACAGTTATGAAGAAATCCTTAATAAAAACAGTAGCAATGTCATACCTGCTAACATTTCACACGTGAGAACTGGGTCCTGTGTGGCCAAGCAACATCAGAGTGTGGTCAAGATGGCAAAAGCTATTAATGAGCAAGAAGACCCAAGCTAGGAAAGGCTACACCAGGGTGCTTTTGCCTGACTCTACAGGGAAGGGTGAGACTCCACCACTTATTTTCTCTGCCCACTGCTGAGTTACTTGGTTGTAAACTTACTTTTGCACTTCAAACTCAGCTTGCAGCAATTAAGGTAAGCTGAGGACAAGAGAGGAAAGTGAGAGGAAAAATGACAAACTGGGACGTTTTAAAATCAGCTAAAAAAGAGAACAGCAGAAGGTTAATCCCTGCTGTCCCTGCCAAATTGGGGCAGCGGAGGTATGAAATGTGTGTAGAGTAAGAAATGGCCTCAAACATTTCTGTGCATGAAATGGAGTCTTACTTCACCTAAGAAATCCTGAGCCTTTGAGCTACCAATTCTGCTTAGGAGGAGTAGGTCAGGTCAATCTACTGCATGTCAGAAATAGTCCTATGGGGTACAGGAACTCTAAATACTTTGTATCATCATAAATAGAATCAACAACCAGTGTGAGATCCAGTGATGCAACACTATATTCTGAAGCAGAGGCACTCAGTCTATCAGTCCCCACAACCACAATATCAAAGCCCAGGACTCTGAAAGTGCAAAGCTGTGTTCATCCACAACAAGCCAATTCTATGGACCACTCCACACAGCTATTGCTCTATGATTCCACTTTAACCACCGTGGCTGTATCCTGTGTCATCTGGGAGTGTGCAGTTTGGTGAGACACTTTATTTATTTATTTGTTGAATTTATACCTTGCTTTCCTCCCTGGATGGAATCCAAGGCAGCTTCCAGAAGTGTAAAATAAGATTAAAATCTTATTTTACAAAAGTTTTTATTAAAAATGAATTAAATAATATTATTAAAATTCCTGGTTAAGGCAGTTAAAAACACATTTAAAGCAAAATGACTAAGAGATTAAAATATAAAATGCAGCACACCACTTCACATCCACACTACTTTATAATTTTTAACTCAAAGCACTGCCTGAATAAAAAAAGTCTTCATCTGCCAGTGGAAAAGGAGCAGGAACAGGGACAACTGGATTTCTGTGGAAAGCCTGGGAGCAGCCACAGAGGAGGATGCTCCCATGTCCTCATCAACTTTGCCTATGAAAGTGGTGGGACTAAGAGAAAGCCCTCTCCTGTAAATCTTAAAGCTCACACTGGCTTGTATAAGGAGATAAGGTCTGTCAGATACTCAGGACCCAAACCGTGTAGGTGAAACCCAGCACTCTGAATTGTGCCCTCAAACAAACTGCAAGCCAGTGAACTTGTTTCAGTCAGGGGCAATCTGTAACCAGCTCATGTCAACAGCCTGGCCACAGCACTTTGAACCCACTAAGTTCCTGCAGTTTCCAAAAGCAGCTCCATGAAAGCATGTTATAGTAATCCAAGTGGGATGTAATCAAAGCATGCACCACTATAGCCAGAACTGACTTCTTAAGGAAGAGATGCAGCTAGCACACTAATTCTAACTGTACAAACACACTCCTGGCCACCACTGAAACCTGGGTATCCAGGCTTGGTCCCAAACCCATGAGTATTCCCAAGTTGCAAGCTTGAGATTTCAGGGGGACTGTAACCCCAGCCAGCGCAGGCTGAATCCCTGTTCCCTGATCTGCCTTATGACTGACCAGAAGCACCTCTATCATATCTGGATTAAATTTCAACTTGTCTTCATCTAATCTATTACCGACAGCAGACTTGGGTTCAGTACTAAAACAGCTTCGTTGGAATCAGATGGAAAGAAGAAACAGAGTTGGATGTCATCAGCATATTGGTGACACTGAACCCCAAAACTCTGGATGAGCTCTCCCAAAGATTTCATGTAAATATTAAATAGCATGGGGAACAGAACCGAGCCCTGAAGGACACCACATGCCAGAGGCCAGGATGTCAAACAGGCTCTCCCCAGCATCACTTTCTGAGTCTGTCCCTCCAAGAAGGACCAGAACTACTATAGAATAGTGACCCCAAGTCCCATCCCAGACAGGCAACTAGAAGGAATTGTGGTTGATGGCATCAAAAGTCACTGAGAAATCCAGCAGAATCAACATGGACATACTCCCCACGCTAGTTCCTTGCATAGGTTATCTACCAAGGGAATCAAAGCTGCCTCTGTCCCATAGCCAGGCCTGAAGTCAGATTTAAATGGATCTAGATAGCTTATCTCATCCAGGAACCTCTGGAGCTTGGGAGGCCACCACATGCTCTAGAATCTTGACATAAAAGAGGAGGTACTGGAGACTGACCATTAGTTCTCCAGTATAGTGGGATCTAAGGAAACCTTTTTATAGTGGCCTCACCACAGCTTCTTTTAGGCAAATGGAAACTTCGCTGTAGTGAGAATTCACTACTCCCCTAACCCATTCAAACAGGTCTGTTTTTAGGAGTCAGGAAGGGCATGGGTCCAATATGAATGTTGTGGCTCTTCCCTCTCTAAGGATCCTGTTCACATCCTCACATTATAAACACTGAAATGTATCCAATAATACAGGACAAGCAAGGCCAACGTTACATCTACTGGACCTGTTATCAACTACAGCATCTAAGTCAGAACAGATCTGAGCCATGGTATTTGGTGACCCCTGGGGGGCACAAAAATGGCCCTTGGAGTCTGCATGTGGTCCATGGACCACACTTTCCTACCCTTGCACTAAAAGAAGCTCCATGATTCCACAACTTAAAAAAAAAAAGCTCTCCAAATAATTTCTGAGACAGGATTTATATGGCCTGTGATAGATCCAGCTGCTTTTAAGAGGTCCTGATTTCTCTCTCCTTCACCCATTTCCCCCTTTGTTCTCAGCTTACTTCCATTGCTGCAAACTGAGGACAGAGTGCAAAAGCCATTTTCATTCAAGTAACTCAGCAAGAGGGAGAGGAGGGGGCAGAATCTTGCCTTTTCCAGTAGGCTTAGGCAAAAGCAAATTGCTGCAGCCTTTCCCAGTTTGTGTATTCTTCGTTGATAATAATTTTTGCTATATTTTGCTCTGATATTGATTGGCTACATATGTCTTATATTTCATCTGTGAAGTGTTGAAGGGCATGGATCTTGTGGAGAGCCAGTGTGAGTTACAACCCTGGAGACCAGGGTTTGATTCCCCGCTCAGTCATGGAAACTCACTGGCTGACCTTGGGCATGTCACATACACTCAGTCCCAGAAAATCCTGTGATAGGTTTGCCTTAGGGTCACTATCAGTTGGAAATGATTTGAAGGCAGACAACAACAATGTGTGAAATTATTTTTAGAGCTGGGGGACTTCTTAGGAACTCTGAGGCTGTTGGGTAGAGGTCCCTGAAGAATTCTCATGGGAGAACTGTGTCTCTTGCGTTGGGTTTAAGCTATTACCTGTCATTTGTTCTTAGCCTGTACAGTTGTAAATAAGTGCCAGTATCACAAACTGTCAGTAAGCTTCCAGTTGCCTCATAAAATAAAATCAGAATATGTGCCAGAAACCTTGAAATGTCATGGCTCAGAGAAGCAGAGTGTACATAACCATACTTTCAGTTTATTGGTTGTGGTGGCTCTATTATACCTTATAATAGCTCTAGCAAGATCATCTATACAGGTTAAAGAAAAATATACATACATGAGTGGGCACACACACACTTCTACACATGCATTTTTATTTCTGGAAGGCAGTCCAAGAGTTTGGGCATATTATTCTTTGGATTAAAATTCCCAGAATCCTTAAGATCAGTGGTCTTGCTGGCTGGAGATTCTAGGGGTTTGTAGCTCATACAATAGCTTTTCCAAATGCTGTGACCTTTTAGCAAACAGCCCACTGTTGGGGGCATGTTTACAGTGATGTGTCATATAGTGGGATGAATGAATTAGCCATAATTGTATTTAGTTTGAAATTAAAACAAAACAGATGAGGGAAGAGCACTTTGCCATCCAAGAGCACTGCTTCTGCATAAGCTTGAACATTGCTTTCCCCTCCTCCCAGTTCTGAGAAATTACTAATCACGCACTTCTAAAATGGACAAAATTAGAATTGTTTCCCTCTTTCCAGGATTGTACCTTATGTGAGAACATTATAATAACTTATTTATTATAGAGAAGTCAAATCCTTCCACCTGTTCAGAAAAACCTTGGCAAACCTGTGACCTGGTGACTCTGGGAACTCCAAGAAGAATGCAGACATGTGTCCAAGTTGAAATTTCAGGGAGTCATAAGACAAATGACCAGCTGCTATTAAAAGCCCATAGTATAATTGAACTGTTACTCATTCCCTGGGCCATATTCATGTATTCAATATTGTTTGTGTTTCCCAATTCGCCTAGGGCTCAATATCAACCCAGGAGTTCCCTGCCTAAAAAAGCCATCTTTCCCTTGGATGCTGCCCCAGTGTCCTTTCACAATCACAGTTTGTTGAAGTGTGCTAAGGTTACATGGAGAACAATAGTTCAACGTTGGCAGATTTTACAAGTTTTACAATATTATCTTTACTATCGTCAGTGATATCAATGCATGTAATAAAGCAAATTTCTTCAAGGAAGGCTTTCTTTGGGAAAGAAAAAAAACATAATTGTTAAAGCAAAGATTTACAAGACATACATCAAGGAGACAGGCAATTTTCCACCATACTGACTGTTTTGTAACTAGTCCAAACTTAACAAAAAGTGAGGCAGTCCACTCAGGCCATAGGGCTGGAGACACATAACTTCCCACATTTCACAGATGCATACTCAGAATTAACTGCCTAATTAGGCTGCATGATCTTCATAGATACAGAGGCACGGGCTAGACTAGACTTACTGTTTGTTCATGCCCATTTCCTCCTGCAGGTAGGCACTCCCCTTTCTTCTAAAAAAGCCTCTCTTGCTGTTTACTATTTCCTTTTGTTTTTCTGCCTTTTACTGAAAGCATGTGCTCAGAGAAGCTTTTCCCTACAAGCATATGATTGCTTATTTTCTTCTAACTTTTCTTCAAGAATATGAACCTGTGCAGATTATGCACAAGTACTTGTGAGTAAACTTTTATATACTTTTAACCAGCGGTGGAGCTTGGAGTGTGCAGAGGAAGGGTGGGGGGCACGGTGAGGGGTGTGTGACCACAATGCATGGGGGTGTGGCCACAGTGCGTGGGAGTGTGGCTGCAGCATGCAGGGGCATGGACATGGCAGGCGGGAGTGTGGCTATGAGCCAGGATGCCCAAAAAAATTGCCGCCTGGGACGGACCATCCTCATCACCCCCCATACCTACACGACTGCTTTTAACCAAACTGTTTTTGTGTTTACTTTTGAGCAAGAGTTAAGCAAGTTGGGGAAGACAAAGGGTGAGCTGGTAAGCTGTTCATTTTCTGTCTCTGCATTATCAAATGCACTGCTTAATTGGGGAGAATTACAAATCTCTCTCAATTTCCAAAAACTTCAGAGCGTGTTCAGGAGGGCAGAATATATTAATGAAGAGCACATAAACTAGGACAGGCTGCCACAGTTTGGTTGTGCCTGGGTTAACAGAGAAGGGCAAGATTTTGCCCACTCCTCTCCCCTAAGTTAATTGAATACAAACTACTTTTTTTATTTCAAATTCAGTTTGAGCAACTGAAGTAAATGAAAGATGAGAGGGGAAAGTGGGTGCGGGGAGAGAAACTGAGACATTTTAAAAGCATCAGAAAAAATGAGACAGCAGAGAATTAATCGGTATTGTTCTTGCCAAATTAATACAGTCGAAGGATGTGGATATGGGGAACAATTTTTCCTTTCAGATGCTTTTGACTTCGGCTCCAAAAAGCTTTACACTAGCCTCGTAAACAATCAGAGATTGTGGGAGTTATAGTCCAAAACACTGTGAGAGAGGGGAACAATTCTCTAGTCTTGTAGAAGATTAATAACAAAACTTGTTATTGACGAAGAAGATATAAACTAGGAGGGGCTGCAGCAGTTTGTTTTTTCATAAGGCTACTGGGAAGAACAAGATTCTGTCCCCTCTTTCCCTGTGCCCCCACTGTGTTAACTGAGTGCAAATTGCTTTTGAACTTTGCACTAAGTTTGTAGAAACTGAAGTAAGCTGAAGACAAAGGGGAAAAGTGGGAGGAGAAAGAAACAGGGACATTTTAAAAGCAGCTGAAAAAGTGGAATGATAGGATTAATCAGAACTGTCCCTGTGAAACCAGGACAAGTTTGGCAGGTATGGTATATTTAACATGTTAGTCTTACTTATTTACTGAAACAAATAGGACATAGTAATCACAATTTAATGTATTAATTCCCATTATTTCATTGAGTGAAGGCCTACTCTACAAGGACTAACACTGGATTATGTCTGTCTGTCTATAATATTATATGTTATATATTAATATATTTATAGATAATAATATTGTATTATGGCCTAGATCCAGCTGTTAGTCTCAACAACAGTAAACCCATTGAATTAACTGGGTTTATATATGTGTTTATATACCAGGTTCTCACTGATTCCATGGTCTACTCTGGTTTAGACTAAAGGCCTTTCTGCCTTACACTGTTATAGTGCTATTATTCCACTTTCAACATCCTGTGGAATTGGGTTTGTAGTTTACTAAGGCCAAAGAGCTCTCTGGCTGAGAATTCTAAATGCCTGTCCCTAATAGCACTATAACAGTGTAGTGTGGAAGTGGCCTACAATTGGACTTATACCTATATAAATGCTTCATTTATTTAATAATTTACAGGTTAAGTGAGTGGGCACTTTAGGGCTTAACAGTACTTATTTAGGAAGTAGCATAATTTTAAAAGCAGTATCACTCCAATATCTCATTATCATAATCCACATTCAAAACTTGTAGCTTTGCCACTGTTTCAGCAAATGCTCTCAGTATTTGAGCAAACTAGCTGAAGTTTTCCACCTCCTTCAACTTCAGTATAACTCGATAACAACAAATTTGAGTTATATTTGTTGTATAAGAACAAATTCCTCATTAGTGTCTGTTGTTCCCCCACAACAACCCAGTTATCCAAATCCTCAAGGGGCATCATTTTGTCTGACTAGCTAACATAGGTCAAAGCACCATGTATCATGGGATTAAGTAATTAAACATACATAGCACTTATACAAATACAGTACCAGTAACACAGATATATTTAGAAAGAGATATCCTCTGAAGAAAAATATATTAAAAGAAGCATCTGCAGATATTCACACCTCCTAATTGGTTACCACCAACTGTTGTTTGCGGCAATATAGCCACATGAAAATGCATAATCACAGCCACATGTTTGATCATGCAATGTAATACCCTGAGGCATTTCCTCTAGAAATGATGTTTCAGCACCAAGAAAATCCGGTTGGCCATAGCTGACAGAATCATTCACTATTTCGAGGAGCAACACATCTATGTGCTACTTGGGAGGTTGAATTGGGTGAAAGGCAGAAAATTATACGCTATAACCCACACACTTATTTGAATCAAGATATGAATGGTCATTCCTCGCTGAGATTCCGTATGATCAGTTACTGGGTCGTTCCTGCATTATTTTCTTTTGATACCTACATAATTATTACTATTTAGTTTTTTTTTGACTTCTTCAGACTGTCAAAGGAAGGTATGTGGGGACGAGAATAAAAGGACCCTATAGCCACTGGTTTTCAAATATATCTGGAAAATAGATGAGGGTATTTTTTATAATGATTAGATAAGTCATCATTCAGGGATAGTGTGGCTATTGAGTTGGCTGTTTAGAATCATCACAGAACTGAGATTTCTGGACTGAAAGCTCAGGTCTAAGGGACCGCCACTGATGATGTCACTGGGGATTATGCATTAAATACCAAGAGTAGTTGTTCACAGCTTGTCATACCCCTTCCTCCCCCCCCCGACAACAGGTAGAACATATTTTCCTGTTTGAGATTTAAGACAGAAATCTTAGCTAAAGATGCTGTTCCCAGATCAAGATGAAAAGAGGGGATTCTTTCTTCTTTATAGAGATAGGGTAAGGGTAATTTAATCTAGTTTACTAGCTTCTAGCCAGAAGGTGGATGTGTGCAGAGCAAAGCAAAGGGGGAACCCTGGTACCACAATTGGAAGGGAAGGAGAACGCTAACAAAGTAGATGTAGAGACCCACCCACCCCACTCCAAGATTGTTTTTGCAAGTTTCTGCCACAAATCACTCAAGCCTTGCAAACTGTACATACATGGAACCCCCCCCCCCGAGTCTCTGCAAAGTACAGCAGCAAATCAGTTTAAGATTTAGGGCCTTTCTGTGCTACATTGTTATAGTGCTATTTTTCTACTTTCAACATCCTGTGGTATTTGGGGTTTGTAGTTTACTGAGACCAAAGAGCTCTCTGGCTGAGAATGCTAAATGCCCCTCCCTAAACTGCAAGCCTCAAGATTCTATAGGATGTTGAAAGTGGAATAATAGCACTATAAGAGTGTAGTGTGGAAAGACTCTTAGAAATAAGCTGAACTGGAGACTGGCACGCAGTCCTCCCCTTTGGCCTAGAGCTGAGCCCCCAAAATTGGAGAATTTGTACCCTCATTTTCTCCCTGGAAATGATACATGAAAACTGGAGATTCAGGGGAAGGCTCTGAGATCTGACAGTGCTATGAAGCTGTTCTGTGTGACTAGGGTTATACTTGGCAAGCAAAATGTTTCAGTTGGGGTCTTCTAAAAACAAGTTGCATCTTGTTACCAGAGGGAAACTGTTATCTAAGATTTCAGGCTTAGGATGAAATAACAAGTAAAGGAACAGTATAGTATACTGGAAGTCAGATTAAGATAAAATGGGGTTTCTCCTCCTGCTAGGCGATGTCTATCATGCAACATTAAATGTGTACCACAGGAGAAGCTCAAATGGACAAAGCATTAATGGCAGAACTTTTCAGATTTTGTGAGTGGTAAATAATACACTGTGTCACATAACATGCACTTGAACCTCAGTTTCTTTTTTACTCCAAGGTAATGTGGGACCACTGCACATTTGTGAAGGTTTAAATTCCCACTCCTCCCGCAAGTTGTTTTCTCATTGATTTCATGCTTCACACGAAAGGTGAGTTAAAGAGAAAGAAATAGTTTCCCCCCCATCCCATGCATTATGAAAGTGTGAATTTAGGGGTGCAGTGACAGACAGAACATTTAAGCCATCCTGACTCATAGGATCCTGACCCTTATCTTGACCCAAGTTGGGCCTGGGTGTACTTACTATGGAATAAGAGATAAAATTACACTCTGCTGAATGCTAGAAATATAATGATTAGCTTTGAAAAGACTCACAGTATGAAGGAGAATCAGGACTGCACCACCAAGTTCTGATCTCCACCTATTTGTCAACATGTGGAGGGCAGGATGAAGCCTACAACTATAATCCCTGTCTCTATTCCGTGTGATAAATTTAATACTTTCAAAAGGCCTGTAAAGGAATCCACTTTTATTTCACATTAAGGGGCAGAGTTATCTATCATTAACACAGGCTGAGAGAAACTTGTTCTATCCCATGATGGCTGGCAATTTATTTTTAAAAAATGGGGTATGTGTGGATTTTTCATTGGGTAAAGCCTGAATACATGGCTGTATTGACTCCATGTACTGACAGATGCCCAAACTGGACTGGAATTAGACTGTAGATGTGGACTGTAGGGAAATTTCTTGACTTTTTACTAAGTTTGGAAACATTTAAATTAATCAAACATTGATTACTTTGTCAATTGTTGATATGTATATATCAGAGGAAAATTATTTGCTATGACAAATACATCTTTTCCCACCTGAGAAAACACCTTGCCAAAAAGAAAAAAAAAATATGCTGAGTGTGCATCTAGTTCAGAGTTTCTCAACCAGATTTCCCAGGAGTCCTAGGGTTCTGTGAGACATGGCTAGATGTTCCACAAGACATTGTGATTTAATAAATCAATGTTTTTTGAGATGGAGATATATTTTGCAAAGGTTCCCTGGAATCTGAAAATTATTTCAAAGGTTCCTAAAAAGGTTGAGAAAGGCTGGTCTAGTTTGACCCAGTGATATGCACCAGTTACTCTGAAGACATGGAGACATGCTATGATTACTAGATGGATTCTAGAGTGATGGCTTAGGGATTACTAGATGGATTCTAGAGTGATGGCTTAGGCCGTTTCTGGATCACACCGTTATAGTGCTATGATTCCACTTTCAACATCCTATGGAGTCCTGGGGCTTGCAGTTTAAAGAGGGGCATTTAGAATTCTCAGCCAGAGAGCAGTTTGGCCTCAGTAAACTACAAACCCCAAATTATACAACAGGACGTTGAAAGTAGAATAATAGCACTATAACAATGTAGTGTGGAAATGGCCATAGTGTCACACCTGTTTACTCAGATGAAACTGAGCATGATGCTCATTGTCTGAGGGTCTTCTGCAGGAGTATCCACCTTCTGAAGTTATGTGGGTAGTGATCAGAGGTAGAGGTCCCTCAGGTAAACACTCTGTTTATGGAAGAACCATCTCTTCAAGTCTCTCCTGTATTTTCAGTGTGATACCAAGGTGAAGATGCTTTCATTTGCCAAGCATTTCAGCTGGAATATGAAGAGACTGTCTGAATGGGTTTAATCTACTTGGCTGAGTTATATGAATTTTGATTCTGTTCTTCTGTTTTTCTGGCCTTTGTTCTTGTTATGATTTTATGTTGTTGCTTTTAAAAAATTGTATCTTACCCTGATAGTTTTATTGAAGAGTTATCACAAAGACTTTTAAATAAACAAATAATGAATAATTGAAATTAAAAAAAAACTTGTATAACCCACATAAACCTAAAGAGATCTTTAGGTTTATGTTATAGCATTCTTTTCTTCATTAATAATTTGTTAACCATGGGTAGCATTAACTGAGCCATATTAGCCACCTTGTTAGTTTGAAAACTGAAAGGCAGGACATAAATCTTTTCAAGCCATAAGCATACAGTCTTATGCCAATATACAGTTGCTATCAATGAGACTTAATTTGTGAGTAACTATGTAAAATACAGGACAACATACATTTTCTTCTTACACATGTATTTTCAAACACTTCCTTGAGAAAACATTTAAAGGTTCTATGCAGTCCAAACGATTCCTTCTCCATTAGTACAGCAGTTATAGTCACACTTGCTGAGGAATAAACCCTATATGCTTATTTACTAAGGGCTAAAACCCATTTTTAGTTCCAAATAAAGTAGATCCGATGGACTAATGGGTTTTACATATGTGTTGACATACTAAATTCCCACTGGGCCATGGAAACTCACTGGGTGATCTTGGGCAAGTCACATGGTCTTGGCCTTAAAGAAAGGTAAAGGCAAAGCCCCTCTGAACAAATGTTGCAAGAAAATCCTGTCTTAAGGTCACCATATGTTGGAAATGACTTGAAGGCACACTAGTTAGGATTAACAATTGGATTTAGGCTTGAGATGGTTTAGCACTGCTCTGTTGGGCTGCAATTCTATGTACACATATGAGGGCGTAAGTCTCACTGAAGAGAGCCAATGTTGTGTAGTGGCCTGGACATTGTGGTATGACCCTGAAGACCAGGGTTTGATTCCCTGCTTGGCCATGGAAACCCACTGGATGACCTTGGGTGTGTCACACACTCTCAGCCCTAAGAAGCCCCATGATATGCTCATCTTAGAGTCACCATAA
Organism: Iguana delicatissima; assembly: GCA_948472985.1. Taxonomy (NCBI): domain Eukaryota; kingdom Metazoa; phylum Chordata; class Lepidosauria; order Squamata; family Iguanidae; genus Iguana; species Iguana delicatissima. The sequence goes on along the minus strand of CAOKZL010001728.1, from coordinate 9,254 downwards.
GTCAGCCGTGACTTAAAGGCAAAGACAACAAGTCTCACTGAACATTGTACTTCTGAATAAAGATGCATAGGATCAGGTTGGCTGCCTGTCCAAACATATTATTCTGAAGAATTTTCCAATTACACCCAGAAAATCAGATATAGGACTGCAACTCAAATAATTTTTTCATTGTCTTCTGCAATATGAAAATTTTATGAATGAACATAGGAAGGGGTGGGTGCAGTGAGCTGAAATAACCTTTCCACACTTAAATATAGCTGATGCAGATCTAAAAATGCAACAGACTCAAGAAAAACCTAACCAGTTTATTTTCAGCTGAGCACATTTGTTCCACATTTGTTTTGCTTCACGCAGACCTATAATGAAGTACTAGATATATCCGTTTAGATGTATTCACTCACAAGCGAAGACATCACCAGAGCCTTGTTTGAAGGTTGCAGCCATTTAATTTCACTGCAGTTTCAAAAGACCATGAATTTTAAAGGAATGTACAATGTTTTAAAATGATCCTAGAAATTGGTATTACGTAGTTGCCAGCAGGTCAGGAAACATTACTCCCTCCTTGCCCCATAAAGGTACATAGTAACCAAAACTATTAAAATTTTCTTCCCATACAATTACAAAAGTTGAAATAATAAATAAAAGACATAACACTTTGCTGCCTCTTTGTAGCACCCCAGATGAGGTAACTGCTCCACTGGCTGTCAATAAAGTTAGCTCTGTCCTTCACAGCTTTCAATAACTTCAGTTTTAGATAACAGACAACGTATCTATTAACTTTGGCTTTAAAATATACGCAACTAAGAATGTACACATTTAAAATAAGATTGGAGACAAAATATGGCATCTGTTAGGACAAATGTCCCTAACCAGAAGCTGAATTCAAAGTATCCAAAAACAATCTATAACCACTTGAATTCCACATTTTTGTCTGGAACTTTTTTATTAGAAAAGAAACATTCTTCCTAAAAAGCAGAAAGACAGATATATCCTGTTCCCAATCTCCTTCCCACTGCACACAGCTGAGGGAAAGCCAGCTGGACTAGAGGAAAAAATAGGATTCCCTGTACTCAGACAATCCATGCCCTTTACCTTGTGCCGATGAGGGTTTTTCCATGCAGGGGGCTTTTGTTTGCTATGAAAATAATCTGGGTATCTATTAGTGGCAGTGCCGTGGCCAGAAGATGTTTACTCTGCTAATACCCAGTTCTAGTCCTGCATCACTGCTTGAGGTCAGAGATATATTAGTCAAGATGGATATACATTATGATTCATCTCTCCTCTCATCTATTTCATTTATATCCACGTAAAGTACAGACTGTTCATGCAGCACTTTCTGCTGGGAAACAAAGCTGCAGCAGGGACGTTTATAGTTCATGAAAACATGATGTGTTAAAGAGGAGCTATTAGTCTCCTCCTAATAAAAGATAAAGGGGAAAAGATTTGAAGAGAAAAAAAGTATTGTGCTTCAGCTCTTAAAATGTTACAATTCAGCATGCATGGCAATCAAGTGTTTTTGTTGTTGTTTGAAATCTTTTATGATTCCAAGAGGTTAGAATGGCAGGAAAATTTAACAATACTTAAGACTAATGTAAATCACTGAGAGGCAAAGCAAAGCTATCATTTACCTGCTGGAATTGAGAAGGCACTGTCAACAAAAGAAGTCTGAGACAGAGCAAAGCAGAAAAGGAGCTGGAGATAAAATCCCAAGGCAACACGGCTGAGGATGACCATGCTGGCTGGAAAGCTGTAAAAATCCAGTGTGTAGGGTGCAGATCTCTAGTCTGCTGTCTTTTCTGCTTGGCTTGCTTGCTTGCTCCCTTTCACTCTCTCCCCGGTTGGGTATGTTTATGTGTGCATGTCTCTTCTGTCTCTCTCACTCAGAGCTTTAGAAAGAAAGAATGCCAACCATTTCCCATTAAATCTTCTCCTTACACTAGACAGGGCTATATTTAACTCAAGCACTGGATCAGATGCCACCTCCACAAATGCCATCTATCAAAAACATAGCTGGAGCACTAATGAAGCGAGGGAGGTACAATTTTAAGTTGAATGGAGGAACCAGATCTCTCTGACTGATAAACACTGAGATAGCTCCACTCATTAATAAATATTTTCTCTTCCTCCACCCTTCCATTTCCCTTAATGGTTCCAAACGGCAGATGTGGACATACAAATATCATGTTTCTGTATACCTAGTCCTCTTTCTATAGTTCACTTAAAGGCATTATGGTGCTTAATCAACTGAACATGTATATCAGAGTGCAAATAAATACCTAAGATATGTTAATACAGTCAGAATGATAATGAGTGATCGTAGATACAAGAATCAGCATCCATACTTGGCTAAAAGTGTTCTGGATCTTTTGTAGCTGGATAGTTAAGAGTGCTAGAGATGTAGTTTTCAAACTTTCCATTCCCTGCAAATCTTTCTACACTCTCTCATTTCTTGAGGAATATTTGACTATCTGCCAAGAACATCTGCCATAGGAAAGGATTCTGTGGCATATTCTATAGTATACCATTTTCACATATAACACAGGCCAGACCACTGAACTACATAAAATTTGTCTTTGACCACAGTGAAGCACTCTTGTGTAGCTGTGCTTTGAAGGAAAAGACTGGCAATGGGAGATAAACTTTTAGGGAAAGTAATCGGCCCTTATTGAGGAAGACTACATAACATTCTAAGGAACACCAAGTCACTCTATATGGAACAGTTTTAGTGCTGTCCTGAAGGAATTATTCTTTGTCAGTGTATCAGTAATGCAGATTTATTGGGATCTGGAATGGACTCCCTTGTTTGATATGCTCAAAGTAAAGTGGCTAGTCAAAGATTAGACCTTTTCGGTTAGGAAAAAAGTAGATGTTTATTTTACACAGTGCCTCAGTGGGATAATTCCCAAAAGTCTGAGCCCCGCCTCTTTACATTCAAAGCAATTTATACATCTCCAGTGCAAATTCATCACGTGTCCAAGAAAGGAAATTGACACAAACAATAGTTCTCATCATTTTCCTGCGCAACCTTACGAATGTTGCAAAGCATAGCAAGGCCATAGCGAGGCACATTTCATCCTCCCTAACATTCTATTTCAGAGTGTCCTATTGTTCTTTTTTCAAACACAGAGTCACTTCAATTGCAGGGAAAATTAACTGCTTTTCTCAACTGCTTTTCCCTCACACCCAGAGGTCATCTGGGCTGACCCGAAACTGGACGTCCACTATGTTCCCCTCTTTTATGCTGAATTCTTTAGCAATTCAAGCATAACTACTTTGTTTGTGCCACCAAAGCATATACAGCAGCCTTCTCTATTACTCTAATTATTACAGATTGGAAATACTTTAACATGCAGAGTATTGCCAAGCAGATTTAGGAAGACCATTATTTATGTACAAAGCAATTCTAGAAGCAATGCCTTTACCCATACTTACTTAGGGAACCAGATAATCATGTCCACATGCCTGCAGACTACAAGGATGATTTTCCTAACATTGAATACTTCAGAATGCATTTTCCTTCTTCACATTTAAGCTTATTTACATTATAAAAGATGGTCCAACCAATTTTATGCAGAGGACCAGGAATAACCCCTGTGATGCTGGCTAGATGTAACCAATAATTGTCAGCTAAGCAAGGGGGTGCTATCTCTTCTCCAGGGGCTGTCCCTCCTTGGACATAAGTCATTACAGGACTATGGCATACAAATAGCATCACAATAAACATGTTAGTATTATTACTAATTTCCAGTTCTTCAGGGTCTGGCTGTATGCAGGGCTGCGTTTTCCAGGCCAGCAGCGATAAAGGCTAGCCCCCTTCTTCGTTCCTCTCCAGTTGCAGGTCTGACTGTATGTTGAATTACCGGCTCCGGGTGCAGTAACAGTAGGGTCTAGCCTGAGTCTTCTCACTGCCTCTTAGCCCCCTTCTTAAATGGGTTAGTAGGATTCCCAGTCACAGTCCACCCCCCTTTTCCCCTCTTAACTCACGTCCAATGTGTCCAAAGTTTTACACCAACTACTTTCACAGCTGTGGGAGTGGACAGTTTTGGTCCTTTCCACTGGAGAGTTAGAGGGTCACTTTTCCAATCCTGAACCCATACCTCATCTCCTGGCTGAATGGGATGTGCCAGTGTGTGTAGAAAGAGGAGTCCCTAGTCTAACATTTTCTCCCTTGTTGTACTCAGAGCTTTCCCTAATGCACTAACTCCTTCCTGTAGAGTTATGTTTCCTAATTCCTTTGTGTCTCTCCTTAATCCACCCAAAATGGCTTCATACTTTGGCTAAAAAGGGGACAGCCTTATGATTCTGTGAGGTGTGCACCTCATCCTGTGCCTTATCATAATGGGGCTCTGGGAAGAACAAAAACACTCCTGGTTTCTTTGTTGTGGGTTGCACATGGAATGAAAGTGAAAAGTTTCTGTCTAGGAAGATGAATGTGGTATCATGCCACTTGCCCTGTGGTGGCATCCAGTCCAAAGACATAGCCAGGGCTGTTATCTGGGCCATACATGTTGAACTACTGTGTCTTCAGGATTTTGTTTCATCCTCTCCACTTTCCTTGAGTTCTGAGGTTTGCAGGTACAATGTGACTCTTCCAGGTGATTCCTAGAACAGTGGTTTAATCTTTGATGATCTTGTGGACAAATGCAGGTCTGTTGTTTGGTTTGAGCCCATATGGTGTGGGCTTTTCGGGCTGACATTGGTCTCCTGGCTGTCTCACAGCCTTCAACTCTTCCTTTCTCTCTCCTCTGCCTTTTCAGTCAGAGTCCTGCAGCTGCAGTCCCACCTTCAGCCTGGAGGGGCGCTCTATCGCCTCTCAGAAGTGCCCCATTACCTTCTCCCTCCCAGCTCAGAGATGCGCCATCACCTCTTCTCCCAGCTTGCTTGTACTTTAGCCTGCTGGGGCTGGGCCAGGGAGCCTTAGCAATTGCCGCTCCATCGGGAACTGGTGGGGGGCTCCTTCGCAATTTGGACTGCCTTGCATCTAGGACTTCTGCCTTTCCCTGTATTCTCCATGCTTTTGCTGCCAACTTTTCTTTCCAGAATGTCACAACTCCAAGCCCTTGCCCTTCTCTGTCTGAGGGATGAGGGGCAAAACCTTTTTCTCAGTCTGCTCCTGACAGCTGGTCTCAGACACCTTGGTTCGTAGAGCCTTTACAGTTAGATTCCTATCTCTCAGCCCTGCTTCTCTCTCCTTCAGTGCCTTCATAGTAGCTAGCAAGGAATCTTGCTGCTTTGCAAATCTCTCAGCTCTTTGCTACTAGAGCCATTCTCCAAGCACAATTCCTCCATCTCTCTCTTTCCTCTACCAGCTCCTGGGCTCTGGCTGCCTCTTCCTGGAGGCCAGAGACTTCCATGTGGTGTGGTAGGGTCTTTACAATTGGATCTCCAACGCTGCCTTGCTAGTTTTTCCATGCCCAGTCGTCCCTGCTTGTCTCTCCTTTCCTGTCAGCCGCTTTGCTTCACACAGAGCCAGTCCTTGTCTCGGCTGCTACATAGCCTCTCTTAACTTGCCTGTCTCCCTTTTTGGTGGCAGGGGATAGTTCTGCCAGCTGCTGCTGGAGCCGCTTCTGCCTGTGCCAGCTGGTTGTGAACCGCTGTAGGGGCCACTTGGATTTCTGCTGCTGCTGGCGCTGCTGGACTTTTGGTCCTGAATTCTCCCTGACCTTCTAGCATCAGTCTTTTGGCCCTTTTTTCTCTTCTGCCCAATTCTAAAGTCCTAAACATCAGATGAACTAAGGAAGGGGGGTGGGTCCCCCCTTTCAGGTCTGACAAGTTGGGATAGAGAGCAGGATGGGGGTAGCCTCCTCTGCTTCTGCTTCAGCTGCCATCCCTTGCCAGCTCTGCCCTCTTGCTGCTTCTTGTTAAGCTTAAAGGAGCCCATGCCTTTTGCTCTCAAGGCAGCCAGCAACCTCCTGCTGCACCTCTCGCACGCCACCGCTGACTTGGTTTGCTGCTTGCTCATCCTGGGGCCCGAGGCTTTTTGCTGCCATCAAAGGAGGGGGCCATGGCGCCTTCCCCCCTTTCTGTCTCACTCAGCCTCAGCTGCATTCTGTCAGTTTCTGCTGCTCACACTCTTGGGCAGCCTCCGCCCACCCTTTGCATCGGGCACTTGCTGGCAATCTGCCGCCACTTCCATTCTCTCCCCGTTACTGTCCTGGCCTTCTTAGCAGGTACCTCAGCTGGGGGGGGGTGCCGCCGTGGCCATCGCTTCTCCTCCAGGAAGCCTCTTCCCTTCACAATGTTGCATGCCTGCGGCTGGCGGTACCTGCCGGTCTCATTCTCTCTCCTCTTCCCTCTTCTTGTCTGCCACACATGCAGACGCTGGCAGCGGCTCTCACTCCCTATTGCTGGTTTTATTGCTCCCCCCATCTGTCTCCTCAGTGGGGAGGCAGGCAAACAGGCGAGCAGGCAAGTGAGTAAAAACCGGTGCAGGTGAAGGGGGGGTGGCTGTTTCCTGAAGAGTTGCCGCCGTAGCTTCAGAACCTCTGTGGAGGCTATCTAATACCTTACTTCTCTGTTCTTTACACTTGGCAAGCCTTAGGGGAAATTCAGATACTACAACTCCCATGTGTCTATAGTTCCCATGCCAACTGCTTTTTTTTAAAAAAAAACCCTTATTGTCAGGTAGAGTTTTGCAGCCTTTTAAAAATTCCATGTCAAGGGGGGAAAGCCAAAAGTCAGTCTTTCCTAAACTTCCCCCTTTTTACCCTCCTTTCTATTTGTTGAATTAGAAAGGACTGGCTTTTTCCTGCTAGGAAGAGAGTGTTGTAAATTAACACCCCATTGATCAGACTTGCTTCTATCGTTAAGGGGGGGGAAGCTGCCTGTCCCCCCCTTTCAGGTCTTATTTGATTCTAAAAGGAGCCTTCAGCATGGAACTGGGTGCTACTTTAATCAAAGTTTTCAAACTTCCCTGCTGTCAGTCTGGGCATCAGAACTGCAAAATCAAAGGGCTGTCAAAGTTTTTTTTTGTTTTTTGTTTTCTTTCTCCTTTCAGCAGGGAGGGGCGAAGGGGAATTCCTGGTAAGCGCAGAGTTCTCTTTTTTTTTTCTTTCTTTCTTTCTTTTCAGATGCAGCTTTTAAACAATAGGACTCTTTAAGCTGAACTCTGTAAACTAAATTGTTATCTTGCTTAGAAATGTTGCAAAAGTACTGGAGGAGAATCTTCAGAGTTTTTGAGCTATGTTTTCAAAGTTTGGAGGCATATTTGCTGAGCCCAGGTGGGAAGATTCTAATCTTGCATTGTCTGCCTTTTTAATACTTTGTTGCTGCCTCTGAGGTGCCTTTTCAATGTCTTGCTTCTTACGCTGTCCAGACATCCATTATAACTTTTTCAGTTCTTTAGGCATGCCTCCCATTATTCAAGATCAAGCCTCCCTTTTTCCTTTTCATTATTTCCTATCAAACACCTAAAGGTTTGTTTTCTCATTAACCTACTGACCTAATTTCTGCTATTCCCAAGCTTTTGGCTAAATGAACTTCTAGTCCAAAATCAGCAACCACAGGGTTAAATCTGAGAGCCTGAGGAGGAGGGGCCGCAGGGAGAGGATGCGGCTTCAAGCACCGAAAGACAATCAGAGAGAGAAATAAACCATTTTTCTTTCCTGGAATTTTCCTACATACATTAAAGCGATGTCTAACCTCAAAACCAGACAAAAAGGCACAGTAAAATTTCCACTTAACCCTTTTGTTTGAAGTTTTCAACATACATTGAAGCAGAATCTGATTGAAGCAGTGCCTATCAACTGCCTCCCTCCCCCCCAAATTCCTCCCAAAACGACAACACACAGTGAGGAAGGGGGGGTGAGCTGAGGGTCAGGGATCCCAACAGCTCGAAACAATGAGGTAGACAACTTTTCACGCATGCTGACTCACGCAGCTGGACACTCACGGTCTGCTATGAGAACTGCAGCATTTCAGTAACTTTTACACGCACACACTTTCAGACAACAACAGCCTCCCACAGCCTCCCATCGTCCCTGCGTGTCTAAGGAATCCTGCGGTTTCAGCAGCTCCACCTGTTTGGAGTTGTTATACTAGGGCTGGATTCCAGGGGTCGATCAAGCCCCTCTTCTTCCCCAGTGTCCCACACTTTAGGGGAAGGCCCTTGACACACTTACCTATGGCTCTGTTCTGTGGCTGTGTTCTGTCAATTTTCCAAACCATTCCTGGGTTCTTGGCTAGCAACCATTCCTTCCCGGTTCCATGTCCCCACGAGGAAGACCATCCGATCAAAGAATCAGGGTGCCCAAGGTCTCTGTCGGTGAGGCAAAGAGACCCGGGAGGCCGATGGCTGCACTCAAGAAGGCAAAAGGCCCTAAATCCCAGACCAGAGCCCCCAGATAAAGTGGCTAGTCAAAGATCAGACCTTTTCAGTTAGGAAAAAAGTAGATGTTTATTGTGCACAATGCCTCAGTGGGATAAGTCTGAGCCCCGACTCTTTACATTCAAAGCAATTTATACATCTCCAGTGCAAATTCATCACATGTCCAAGAAAGGAAATTGACACAAACAATAGTTCTTATCATTTTCCTGCGTAACCTTACTAATGTTGCAAAGCATAGCAAGGCCATAGTGAGGCACATTTCATCCTCCCTAAAATTCTATTTCACAGTGTCCTATTGTTCTTCTTTCAAACACAGAGTCACTTCAATTGCAGGGAAAATTAACTGCTTTTCTCAACTGCTTTTCCCTCACACCCAGAGGTCATCTGGGCTGACCCGAAACTGGACGTCCACTATAAAAGGGAAAGATAAACGAACTTCTCATCCACCCACCTGACATCTTGTTTCCTTCACATGGGGTATGAAATTCAAAAATGTCCTAAAGTTTCAAATCCAACATATGTGGACCCATTTTTGTTCTATTGGTTTCCTGGATAAATTCTGGTAATTAACCACACAATCTGAGCCTCTGCACACAGGCTCTATTTAAACCTTATGCCTCATGTGAACATCCAAAAACATCAGAGTCAAGACTGGTCCACCAGATGGGTAGGTTTATCTTTGCTATATGGGAGAGGTATCACCCAAATTACCTCAGAAGGACATATGAAACAGGGATGTGTAAGCCTACAGGAACTCCCTATTTTTATTTTTTTACATTTGTGCCTGCCTAACCATCCACAAAGCCAGCTCTGCCAAAAAGCCTAAGGTATATTTCTGAGGGAGCAGTTTCTATTATCCATTTAACTCCATGTAAGCCCATAATTCATTAAAATGTCCTTCTGAGAAGATATATGAGAGTCAGTGTGG